>CAHIKZ030001068.1:1400000-1520000 GCA_903632075.3 Acanthosepion pharaonis | reverse complement strand
TATTTTTTGATAGAGGCCATCTTTTTTAAGAAATGACATTATGTCATCCACTTTTGTTTTCTCAAAGAGCTCATACATGTTCTTTATATCATATCATTTTTGTCTTGAGAGAGCAAAGTCTGAACACTTGATTAATATAGATTTAAAAGTGTTTGCCAACTGCATGGTTTCGTTTATTGGTTTATTTTGTTTTACGGCATATCAACACCTCCATGGGTTATGTAATACTGACAAGATTTTAGGATAGGTTCGTATGAATAGAATAAGTATTCTTTGTAAAAAATCAGTTTGTAGATCAGGTCTTCAGTATTTTTGTAAAGAGGGTTTTTGTAGAGTGTCTGGTTTCATTGATGTATTCTTTTCAGATCTACACTTTGTAGAGGAATTGACATTCTTATTTGCTTTGTATTTTTTCGTAATTCTGTTTTAAGAAATTATAGTATGTCATTCACTTTTGTTTTGTGGAAGAACTCATAGGTGTTTTTTTTATATTATAGCATAGAACAAGCGCTGAACACTCGGTTAATACATGTTAATGTGTGTCGTTTCACATCCTTAGTATACTGATTGATCTTCCTTTGTTTAGACAACACGAGTGGGTTATCCTCATAGGCGATATTGAGGGCAAGTGAAATAGGGAACAACATTATGAGCATTTATGAATAAATAGCAGCCCAAGAGTGCGAAGCTACGCAAAGTTAGAATCGCTTCTGAGGTTAACAATTAATAGGAAGTCATGGAGAGCTATGATCGAAACGACACATAGTGAAAAAGTATTTAGTCGTCTCTGCAAAGTGATAACATATCATGTATTTTATATATTTCCTAATTTCATTTGTCATAGAACACAGTTTATCTTTTTTCAATCTTTGTCTTTGTGAAATGTTTTACACATTACTAAGTTTTCCATTAATCGAACTGGGTTGGAAAAGTTGTTAGTTGTCGTATAGGAAGAAAATGAGTAACTACCAACACCGAACGTGACACTGGACTTATGAATATATGTTTTCCGCCAGATGTATAAATAGCGGTGTCAGGCTACTGACTGCACTGATTATTGAGTGGAAATATTGAGCAGTTGTACTGGTTGATAAAACAAGTATTTGGCCCCAGCTCCATTATGGTCACTCCTCTCAATAAAAGGTAAAGTAAAAGAAAAATAACAACAACGGAACATTTAAATATTGATCCCAAACTAAATCGATATAGACTCCAGAAATGTCATCTCAAAAAGGGGTGGTGTCATATAGAAAGACACCGATGTTGAAACGTGGACTCATGTATATATATTTTCCACCAGGTGTATAAATAGCGGTGTCAGGCTACTGACTGGAGTGATTATTGAGTGGAACTATCCAGTCGAATTAGTGTGAATTGTTGTGTGTCAATGATTTGGGTTTTGATTAAGGATTACCTGACATCAAGCCGAGCCGCGCTACTAACAAAGTATTCACTGAAATGATTAATTATCTTTAGCTGGCTTTTACTTCTTTGTTCATGTGAAGTATTTATTTGTAGTTGTAATTAAATACTGTTTTATTTTAACATTAAAGTCTTGAGTTATAGTTAATCATTTAACCGCCACTGTACGTCACAGAAGTTACCTAGTTGACACGTGCGTTATTGCCAAAGATAAATAAGGGACAATTCACTTTGATTGGGAAGGAAGAAATTAGAGAAAGATATATTAGAGCTGCTGTTTATTCTTAGTGAGAAAAAGAGGAAAGCCTACATATTGTATATATTCGCGACATTTAAACCTTAAATATTACCCACACCTGCCAAAAAGTAGGAGATTGTCTAATACGACATTTACGAAAAGCTCTCCTGAGGGTATCAAATTCTCCAAGCCTTCTTTCACCTTATGTTTCCTTAAACCCTCTCTTTCTGTTATTAAATATATGCGTCCTTTCTGTTGGCATTGTCTCTAAAACTTCATCGTTGCTCATATATTCGCTCCTTGAAATTCTTAGTATCCATCTGTAGAACCACATTTCTGTTGCTTCAGCATTCACTGCCATATAGGATGACTGATGTTAAATAACAGCTCAGTACTCTTTTGTTTATGTTGTCTTAAGTCTCTTCTTCATTTGTGAGGAGATTTCCCATCATTCCCTGGTATGTAGGAGGGGTGATATTGAACAATACTTCAGTGCACTTTTCTTTGTTTCTTGTTGCTTCAAGTCTCTTCTTCATTTTTAAGGAGATTGTCCCGCATTCACTACTATATAGAAGGACCAATATTACATAACAGTTCAATATTGTCTTTATTGTTTCTGTTGCTTCAAGTCTCCTCATTCACGCGTCACTGGAATTTACTGAATAGGAGCTCCGGTCACAAATTATCGGGATTGGTACTATAAAAAGAAAACTACAACACATAGCAATTATGCATTTAATTTTTGTCGAAGAAGCCTCTTTCTGAAGCTGCAGATGTTATTCTTTATCCTTTCCATTGTTGGAAGCATTCCTGGAATTCCTTTTGGGGGATAATGAAACAACTACCTCGTCGCATTCTGTTGAATTTCCTTGTCATCTTGAAATTCAGTTCGTTTCAAGTGAGATTTGATTTTTGAAGAGGTGAAAGTCGCAACGGTATTGATCTAGGGAATATGGTAATTGTCAGACCTGTGGAATGTCGTCCTTAGACGAAAACTGCCTCACAAGACATCGTCATTAATGGAAACTTTATGGTGTGGTGAGACGATCATAGCCTATATATATTCCTTCCAATCAGTATTATAAACAAGGAAAGTAAGCGAGAACATTATAACTTTGTGTGCATGCGCGAAAGAGTACAAGGGCAATGTGTGTCAAGCGGCTTCCCTGATGGTACTTCAGATCCGTTACCATAGCAACAGTCCTGATACTTTTTGATCATACTTACTATATTCTAAATAATATTCCTTCAATTCATCTTTCTGTATGACAGGTGATAATGGTGAATTTTAATCGTTTTTAATTTAAAAATTAAAATGAAGTGCGATTCATTGTCATCGATACTTTTTTGATTTCCAGAAATTAAAAGATGTTCACCATTTATAGAGATGGTGCCGGAGGTCAGATGGCAATTCTTAAATGGGTTGCGAGATTCCTAAGAATAACGTTTAAGCTAGCAGATCAAGAATTTAGCGGCAGGCCTGCTGCAGTCGATGGTGATGACCAAATCGAAAGGTGGTTTAAAATAATTCATGTCACACGATGCGAAACATGACAGAGATACTTCAACCTTCAGATTAGCATTTATTACAGACCCTCAATAATTAACGTTTTTGTTCACACACTCAAAGCTCCAAGACCGACTCAAGGTAGAGATTCACTGCATGGGGTTATTTTATGTTTATTTGTTTAGCGGCATGTCAACTCCTTCTGGGTCATTTAATACCGAAATTTAATTTTCTTGCTAGCATTAGCAATTTCATATACAAATATGTATTGCTGGTTATTTTTCTTTTTCTACATGCATTGCTGGTAATTTTTTACTATAAAAATATTGCTGGTGTTTTTACTAGAAAAATGCATTTTTATACTTTTATAGTGTTTATCCCCAAGTATGGGAGCTAGGTATTTGCCAATATTTGGGATCCTAACAGGTGCTAACGCCCCCGGTCAGGGTGGACCTGGTAACAGTAGTAACTAAGAGGTGCTTCCACGCTCCTCAAAACTTCCCGAACAGAGTTCATGCTGCCGGATGTATTTTATCGTCTTACCCAGGACTGGTTGGTTTATGTACGTAAGAATTTTGGATTTTGGAAGATGTGTAAAATTGATAACGGCTGATCCTAGACTTGAAGATGATAAGACTCTAATGTTCGAAAACGTGTCGTCAAGTGAGTTTGATCCAATTAGTGGCGGCAATTGGGGCGAAAATATCAGAATTGAACTTCCTTTTTACGATTAGAATATGAAGTGATTGTTTATGATTCGACCCCGTCTAGATGACATCGGGGCTCTTAGTTTAAAGTTCTGAATTAGTGAAACAAAGAGAGTATAGAAAATTTTTTATGAAAATACTGATAGATTAACGGCAAGCTTGCGACGTTGCGTATGTGAGAAAATGGTTGTCGAGTGGAAAATAATACCTCACCTCCCAGGCAGTGTAACATCACTTTTGATTTCTGTCGAAGTTGGAAAGCTGAGGTTGTTTGGCTCCAACACGAATAGAGCAGCAATGGTGGACTAGGCCAGGTGACATAGGATCCCACCTACAACTGTAATGTTGTCATTTAATTTCCATAACGAATAAAGAACATTTTCTGAAAATACATATGGAAAAAGGGATATAATTATTTTTTCTAGAAAAAAAATGTATATTCTGTGGTAATTAAAGTGTAAATGTGCTATACATGTTATTGGCATTAGATTCCTAATATAATTTTTTATCCATTTGTCTTTTGTTCTTTTTTAATTTTAAGTTATTGGTTGATATTTTAAAATATTTTAATGCATAATTTACACATTAAGAGTCTGTAGTACACTATATTCTATTTCTAAAATCTTTATTGCCATATTCACCTTCAACATCTGTCTCTATTTCTCAGATGAGGTATTTTAACTATTTACACTATTTACATTGTTTGGACTATTGTCCTCATCATTATTGGCATATTCACCTTCAACATCTGTCTCTATTTCTCAGATGAGGTATTGTAACTATTTACACTATTTACATTGTTTGGACTGTTGTCCTCATCTTTATTGCCATATTCACCTTCAACATCTGTCTCTATTTCTCAGATGAAGTATTGTAACTATTTACACTATTTACATTGTTTGGACTGTTGTCCTCATCTTTATTGCCATATTCACCTTCAACATCTGTCTCTATTTCTCAGATGAGGTATTGTAACTATTTACACTATTTACACTGTTTGGACTGTTGTCCTCATCTTTATTGCCATATTCTCCTTCAACATCTGTCTATATTTCTCAGATGAGGTATTTTGACTATTTACACTATTTACATTGTTTGGACTATTGTCCTCATCATTATTGGCATATTCACCTTCAACATCTGTCTCTATTTCTCAGATGAGGTATTCTAACTATTTACACTATTTACATTGTTTGGACTGTTGTCCTCATCATTATTGCCATATTCACCTTCAACATCTGTCTCTATTTCTCAGATGAGATTGTAACTATTTACACTATTGACATTAATTGACTGTTGTCCTCATCTTTATTGCACTATTCACCTTCAACATCTGTTCTGGATGAGGTATTGTAACCACTATTTACATTGTTTGGACTGTTGTCCTCATCTTTATTGGCATATTCACCTTCAACATCTGTCTCTATTTCTCAGATGAGGTATTGTAACTATTTACACTATTTACATTGTTTGGACTATTGTCCTCATCTTTATTGGCATATTCACCTTCAACATCTGTCTCTATTTCTCAGATGAGGTATTGTAACTATTTACACTATTTGTCCTCATCTTTATTGCCATTGTTTGACTATTGTCCTTTACACATCATTATTGGCATATTCACCTTCAACATCTGTCTCTATTTCTCAGATGAGGTATTGTAACTATTTACACTATTTACATTGTTTGGACTATTGTCCTCATCATTATTGGCATATTCACCTTCAACATCTGTCTCTATTTCTCAGATGAGGTATTCTAACTATTTACACTATTTACATTGTTTGGACTATTGTCCTCATCATTATTGCCATATTCACCTTCAACATCTGTCTCTATTTCTCAGATGAGGTATTGTAACTATTTACACTATTTACATTGTTTGGACTGTTGTCCTCATCTTTATTGCCATATTCACCTTCAACATCTGTCTCTATTTCTCAGATGAGGTATTGTAACTATTCACACTATTTACATTGTTTGGACTATTGTCCTCATCATTATTGGCATATTCACCTTCAACATCTGTCTCTATTTCTCAGATGAGGTATTCTAACTATTTACACTATTTACATTGTTTGGACTGTTGTCCTCGTCATTATTGCCATATTCACCTTCAACATCTTTCTCTATTTCTCAGATGAGGTATTGTAACTATTTAAACTATTTATATTGTTTGGAAATGTTGTCCTCATCTTTATTGGCATATTCACCTTCAACATCTGTCTCTATTTCTCAGATGAGGTATTGTAACTATTTACACTATTTACATTGTTTGGACTGTTGTCCCTCATCTTTATTGCCATATTCACCTTCAACATCTGTCTCTATTTCTCAGATGAGGTTCTCACTATTTTTATTATTTGTCCTCGTCTATTTAAACTATTTATATTGTTTGAAATGTTGTCCTATTTATCTTTATTTTATTGGCATATTCACCTTCAACATCTGTCTCTATTTCTCAGATGAGGTATTGTAACTATTTACACTATTTTTACATTGTTCTGACTTTGTCCTCATCTTTATTGCCACTATTGTCCTATTTCTCAGATGCATTGTAACTATTTAAACTATTTATATTGTTTGGAAATGTTGTCCTCATCTTTATTCATATTCACCTTCAACATCTGTCTCTATTTATCAGATGAGGTATTTTGACTATTTACACTATTTACATTGTTTGGACTATTGTCCTCATCATTATTCACCTTTATATTCACCTTCAACATCTGTCTCTATTTTATCAGATGAGGTATTTTAACAATTTACACTATTTACATTGTTTGGACTATTGTCCTCATCATTATTGGCATATTCACCTTCAACATCTGTCTCTATTTCTCAGATGAGGTATTCTAACTATTTACACTATTTACATTGTTTGGACTATTGTCCTCATCATTATTGCCATATTCACCTTCAACATCTGTCTCTATTTCTCAGATGAGGTATTGTAACTATTTACACTGTTGTCTTCATCTTTATTGCCATATTCACCTTCAACATTTGTCTCTATTTCTCAGATGAGGTATTGTAACTATTTAAACTATTCATATTGTTTGGAAATGTTATCCTCATCTTTATTGGCATATTCACCTTCAACATCTGTCTCTATTTCTCAGATGAGGTATTGTAACTATTTACACTATTTACATTGTTTTGACTGTTGTCCTCATCTTTATTGCCATTTTTCACCTTCAACATCTGTCTCTATTTCTCAGATGAGGTATTGTAACTATTTACACTATTTACATTGTTTGGACTGTTGTCCTCATCTTTATTGCCATATTCATCTTCAACATCTGTCTCTATTTCTGAGATGATGTATTTTAACTATTTACATTGTTTACGCTATTTATATTATGTTGTCATCATCTCTGTCGCCATATTTATTACCACGTTTCGGCCGTTGTACGCTCCAGCTTTCTTCAGGCATTATTTGGACAAAATAAAGTGTTCGGTTCCCATTTCCAACACTTATCACCTGAAGAAGGCCGGAGCGTACAACGGCTGAAACGTTGTGAACATTGTTTCTTTATTTATGATATGGTGATGGTTCCGTCTTTTTAAATATCTTCTCATCAGGGAGAGTATCGGAATTCTTTCCGCGATAATAAAAACGTCAACAACTAAACAACTTTCGACATTAGCAAAAATGAAAAAAATGATTATCACATTTACGTACAGGAGAAGATAATTATAACTAGTACGTGAATAGCTTTTCTCGCTAACAAAAACGTACGGTTTGAGTGGAAATATGCCATCGACAGTAGAAAGATCTATAACATTTAGTGGCCTGCGAAGGCTATCTAACTGAAAACCTATTGTTGTTACTTCATCTTATTGTAATTAGGTAGATTGATTTACTGATCATATTTTTGTCACTTCAAAGCTCCAAAGAAAATTGAATTTCGACATTAAATGACCCATAGGGAGTTGATGTGCCGTTAAACAAACAAACATTCAATTAATTATTTTTTACGAAAGTTATGAATTTCATTGCATCTTTAAAAGTGTTGAATCATAACACATCAACAATCTGAACAATGCCTGCACACTGAAACCCTTGGTCACGATGACTTGTAACTTCGTGCCAGTCTCGCCAGTTTCGCTCATAAGGCTTGGGTCAAACTTTGGTAAGGTATTCAGGCACTTTCCAAAGGTGCCAAAGCTAGGACCGCCCCTTCCAGATTGATAATATCAAGAAGTAAGCTTCCTGAAAAAATCGAGTATGCTGAAATCCGAACCGTTGACTAATAGTTAGAAAGCGAACATTCTAACCACTCGGCTACCTTCCCATTCAAATACGACAGTCGAGTAACCATTTTAGAATCAGAAGAATTAGTCTGGGAAATATAACGGCTTATTACATTCGCTACGGTTTGGAACTCAGAATCGTCCTTAACCTAGACGGCTATCAACGAAGGCTAGTGAGCTCAGTCTACCCTACTATTTAAGACATATTGAGTTGAAGGACAATGCTAGATTTTGAATACGCCCGCTTCCAATTCCGTGCTGATATCCCCGACGCTAACTTGCTGATATAAGAATTTGGATTTATAAATCTAGTACAATTTTATTTTTGAAGAATTTTCAATTCTAATGAGCAGTTCACTCCAATTTTTTATAAGATTCTGAATTTTGTATGATTTTGCGATCATTTGTCTTTTCTATTCTTATACCGTTTTGCCATTTCTGTTTTTCATTCAGAATTAGATCAGATGAGAAGCCATGTTGAATTTGTCAAAAAGTAAACTTTCAAAATCATTTTTAAGCTGACTTGTGGCATTTACAAGAATTACATTTCCCGTTTACAAGCGAGGTCGGTTTTAATACAAGAATTTTTTTTGAAATAAGCTGTAAAATAAACTTTGTTTATTGTTACTTCTTATTATGATCTAAATCTGAGATGTTTCGTTTTTTAACTTTTGAATGTTGCGATGTTTTAGTTTTGTTTATGTTCAATAACTTTGACAAATGCCTAATCCGAAAGACAAAAACCATGCAGTAGAATATATGTTTATTAAAGTGAAACAAATTCAGTAGTTTACAGATGGAGGAAGAATTTTGTGCATTGAGAAGCGAATTACCATTCAAGCTGAACATATACCGGCTTATGTGCCGCAAATGGAAAACCAGCAGAGAGACAAGAAGGATAATATTGTGTTGGGATGGAACAAACAAGCAAAAACAATGCTTGATTACACGCAGATAATGATCATATAATTTTTAATCATCGACAATAAGTTCTTGTTGGGTTAGACAATTAGAAATAGATTGATTAGGAATATACTACATAGATAGATAGATAGATAGATAGATAGATAGATATAGACATACTGAGATACATAGATATCAACAGATTGATAGATTTGGACAGGTTGAAAGGTACAGATAGTGATAGATATGTTGAATTCGGTATATATATATATATATATATATATATATATATATATATATATATAGTTGAGTTCGATATATATATATATATATATATATATATAGGTTCCAAAAGATTTCGCTTATATATATATATATATATATATATATATATATATATATATAGTCGGAGATAGATATGAACAGTCTGAGATAGATATGTGACGGTTACACACCTGGCCCAGGGTCGAATCCCTTTGGTTACGGCGCCAACTGTGACGTCGTTCCTCCTGGTCGCTCCTCCTGGTTCCAAGCGTGCCGCTCCAACCCCTTGGTTAGATGATCACCAGCCTCGCCTTTCCCAACTCGCTTCCAATACCTGGTTACTGAAGCAACTGTACTGATCTCCGGTCTGTCTACCCACGCTGTGTTTAGATATTAGACAGACGGGACCAGCAGGGATTGGGGCCGATACAAGTTGAGTCCGACGGGGTGGCAAAACACAAGTAAAAGAAAAAAAACTCACGAGACAAAAGGATTGCTGATAAAAAAAAGGGTAACAACCTTTTTTATATCTAATGTCCGTTACATAAAAAACAAAATTGTTCTCAATTCCCGACCCGCTCTGTGGACTATGGCACCAAGCTTCTATCACACAAACCTAAGGATTTCGAATTGCCTACTCTTTAGAATTGTGTATGTCGGAGTGTGGTTTAGCTCGACACTGGGGGCTAATTTCTATCGATCATTCGCAGTTGATTCTTCTTCTTCGTCGACTTAGATAGAACTTCTCTTGTCTTCGACTTGGGCTGGATCTTCTCTGCGGCTTTCGAGTAATCTTCTTCTTCGTCTTCTTTCTCTTTGTCTTCGACTTGGGTGGAAGTTCTCTTGTCTTCGACTTGGGTGGAAAGATTCTCTTGTCTTCGACTTGGGTGGAAAGATTCTCTTGTCTTCGACTTGGGTGGAAAGGATTTCTTGCCGCAACTCAGCCGCTACTCTCAACTCAACTGATTTCTGTCGACTTGGGTCCTGCTTTTATTGACGCCGCAGCAAACCGGGGTGGGTCTGTTGGCGTCAGGGGTTTCTCGATAATTCCAATAGCCGCATTAATTCTGTTTCCCCATTATCGCTATTGTTTTCACCCCTACTTCCTCCACAGTGCCTTTGGTGGGAGGCGTACACCCATCTCTCCCGGTTTCTCGTATGTCAGGTGACCGTTTTTTGACCAATGGTTCCTGATCGAGCATTCTTCCTCTTCTTTCCGCATATCACGTGACCGCTTTCGGCTAATGAGATTGTGGTTGGGCGCCTCCCATCTCAAATCGGGCGTGGCTTACATCGTTCTTGTTTTAAAAAAACAAAATCTAATTTTGCCCTTTTTTCACGTACGAAAATGACAATCTTGGCTTTTTCTCACCTGGGCTCTGTCAAAACAGCCTGCCGCTAATTAGATGTGACTTCAGGAAAGAATATTGGCGCCATCTGTGAGCTGAGACAATCGTTTTTTCACCTCTTGTTTTTGTCAGACCCGACAGTCAGAAAATCTTAATTATCTACATTGAAAATGTCCCCACTTTATTATCGTGGGTTTCCAATTCTTAACAGGCCAGAATCTGTATACAGTTCCACCGGTCACTCCCCTCAACCCAAAAGACACTTTTTCTCCGATTAAAAAAAAATTTCGTTTCTATTGTTCTAAAAAGAAATTCTCCTTTCTCCAATTTGACAATGAGTCTTTCCACGCAAAAGTAGGCTAGGTCCTTTGACCGATATTCTCATCGCCAATACACTGTCATCAAGCCTGGTTCTTTTTCTCCCTCTAAATGATTTTTCATTTCAAATAACAATTCTCTATTGTCTTTTAAAATTCAGCCAACACGCAGGCCAAGATATCTTTCTGACACCTATCTTCGCTTATGACCGGGTCATGCATCATCCATCTCTTTTCCTTTTTTCCCTTTCTTCCTCTTTTCTTTCCCCTTCCTTCTTCTTTCCTTAGGATCGTCTAAGTACAACTTAGTGAATTATTTTCAACTCAATTATTTTTTGTTTAAAAAAAAATCAACAACCTGTTTAATAAACCGAGTAAAAAAAATTAAATCATATTTATATGAATATTTCTAATAATGCAAGGTGCCACAATCCTCCCTAACCGATTTGTCATTTTACCCGTAAATGACACCTAAACCCAATTACATCATTTAACATGCACCATGCTTTTGTCTCATGCAATTCTATTCTACTTTCTAACATGCAAGGGTAATGTTCTTTCCATTTTCTTTTGTTCTACATGCAATGAAATGTTCTTTTTCATTTTCTTTTGTTCTACATGCAATGAAATGTTCTTTTCATTTTCTTTTGTTCTACATGCAATGTAATGTTCTTTTCATTTTCTTTTGTTCTACATGCAAGGTAATGTTCTTTTCATTTTCTTCTGTTCTACATGCAAGGTAATGTGTGCATGTGTCTGTAGGTGCAGATGTGTTCACTAGGGTTTGTTCTTCTTGGTCAATGTTTTCCTCTCTGCCGTGGGAGGTTTTTCCGCCGCACGTGGTGGTCTCACGCCAGCCTCCATTGGTCTTTCAGCAATTTCTTCTGCCAGTCCTGTCTGAGTAAGGAACACTGCTCGGCATCTCCCTCTCGAGTTGTTGCATGCTCACTAGACTGTCGTTCGCTAATTTTCTCTTACTCTTAATCTTCCATATTATTACACCCCCGATGGCTATAAATAGGAATGTACCCATTACTATTGACCAACTTATCGCGATCTGCTCATCGTCTTCCCAAGCTACACCTTCGTCTCCCAACGCACTTAACTTATCTCTTAAGTGATCCATATCGATCTTTTCTATTGGCTTCATTAATACTGGCATCTTATTTAAGGTAACATTAGAGAATCACTTCACTATCGGCTCCCATAATTCACAATTGACTAAGCCTCTACCAATCATCTCTATGAGTGAATCTTTTCTTCATACCTTTCTTCCATCTGGTAATAGGGGGCAAGGAGATGGACACCCCAACCGCCGAACATCCCATGGGTAGCGTCACCAGGGATAACGGTGGCCTTATTCTTAATGTCCTTGTGGACTCTCCCCACATACCCTAGACAGGCTGATATGTTTCTGTGTGGCTACTGCCCACACCCCGTCTGAAACACTGATAGCTTGTGGTAATGCCGAGTTTGTTAATACCTCTACTTGGCAGATTCTTTTGATTCCTTCCCCCTCCTTCAAACAATTCTAGTATGCACAGTCTGCGGTTACCAGTTTTATAGATAGGGGCTCAACGAGGTACAAGTCCCCAGGGTATCATCTCTACACCTTCTAGCTTCTTCAGCTGATAGCAACATGAATTTCGTTCTCCCCGAATTTAATGCTATGTAGTCTGCTTCCACCTTGTACCTAGCTATCATTCTTATGAATTTAACGTCATCTTCAGTTACTGTTCCAAACAAGACACTCAATGCCTTTCCCACAATCGGAAGTACGGATCTTCGTTCCCGCGTCTGCAGTAACTCTATTCCCTGCAGGTAGTTTTGCATGTCTTTCCATTGAGCCTCTATCATAGTGGCTTCTGATTCTAGGGAGTGCAATAAACTAAGATACCCTTTGTGCTTGGGATAATCTTGTCCTACTTTCAATCGGGCTGCATCCAGCTGCGTCAGCTCGTTTCCTAACTTATCTAATAGCGACTCATACGGGTTCAAATCTATCACGAATGTGACCAACCACTTAGACCTGGTGATTATTACTTGGCTCGTTTTTTTTTAAAATGGTGTTTCGGCTGCGTTTCCCGGCTTCCGCCATCGTCACCACCAGCGTGGCTATCACCATCATCGTCATCACCAACCCTTTCATCTTGATCATTCCTAAAAGGTAACAAATTCTCTTGTTGTTATTCTTCACAATCACTTAGTCTCGCTCGACTCATCACACAATCATTTCATAACCTTTTTCTAAGTTCGGCTCTTCCTCCCTAACTAACCTCTAGCAGACAGAATGGTCCGGTCAGGTGTGCGTGGCGCTCACTCTAAAGGTCGTACTTCATGACACCACTGGTGATCAATCAACAATGCCAATGATCTTCTCCCGTCCCTTGTGAGGTGCAGCCCGTGACTCCATCCCCTCCACTCACATCTACCATAGTCAGCCAATAGGATTTTGGATGAGCCAGTGTCGTTATCTGTCGACACTAAATGCTTCTATTCTGCACAGCCCTTTTGTTCTACTGAGATTTGGGGTTCTTCTCCCTCCCTGATCTCATCTTCCGAGGTGATTCCTGCTCAACCTCCACCCTTCCTTCTGTGTTTAACTCCCGTCCAGGAGGTTTTTTGTCCTCTTCTTCATCCCCTGATTCTTCTTTTTTCTGTTTAGAGTCTTCGCCTTGAATGTCTTCAATACCTCTCGACTCTATGTCTAAACTTCTCCTGTTCCTTATCCTTTCCCTAAGCTGGGAAAGGGGTATTCGATCCTCCTCCTCCCACTCGCTGGGCCCTTCGTCCTGTTCAGGGTGCCTCTTTTTAGAGCCTTCGACTGCTTGATTGGACCTCTTCGTCTTTTTCTTCCTTTTCTTCGGACATGGGGGTGATGGCGATCTCACGGGGTCTTCTCTGCACTGATTCAGTCGACGACTGAACATCGCTAATCCCTGCTGAGGGTTCCAACTCTGTCACTCGGACTGCTTCGTTTATCTGGTCAAGTCGACCTATCTCCTCATCTTCTTCGGAGTCTTCCTCCGTCTCCATTCCTTCCGGTTCAACCAGAGTTACCTTCCTTTTCCTTGTCTTCTTAGGCCTCGGCTCGCTCATTTCCAGGTTAGCTATTTCAGCCTTCTTCAGATCATTGGCATGAACCCTCCTCGCTCGTCCTGCCACTTGATCCCATATTACATATGATACTGGGCCCGTCTGCTCCACTATCCGGTAGTACGGTTCCCATCTCTGGTCCAGTTTTCCTTCTCTCTGGTGGATTTTATAGTAGACAGGGTCTCCAACCTTCAATTCTACCACCTTTCTTTCAGCATTCACCCTCTCATTTCTTTTCTTCTGGGCCCTCTTTATTCTTCTTCTGGCCTGTACGAATATCTTATGTTGCTGTTCCAGCAATAGTTGATGATGATCTTCTCCCATATACCTTCTTCGGGGCTTCAGTAGGTTATCTACAGGCAGGACCACGTCTCTGCCAAACAACAAAAATAAGGAGAAAATCTGGAGGTTTCGTTTATCGTAAACCTCACGGCCGCCAGAGCCTGCGTCAAATACAAGTCCCAATTTCCAATGTTTTCTCTGACCAACTTGGCTAATACATCTCCCAAGGTTCTATGAAACCTTTCCACTTTAGCATTTCCCTGGGGGTGATATGGGGATGTTTTTATGTGCTCTACATTCAAACCTGTCAAAACTTCTCTCATGATGCTGTTCACATTCTCCGTGTCATTATCTGTTACCAATTGCACAGGGGCACCATACCTAGGGAAGATTTCACTTATTATCAACCCGGCCACAGTTCTGGCCTTCTTGTCTGGTACTGCAAATGCTTTAGGCCAATTTGTTAGCCAATCGACAAAACTCACTATATAGTTGTTTCCTTGTGCAGTTTCCCCATATGGTCCTGATACATCCATACTCACTTTCTCGAAGGGGAAGTTTGGTACGTCTGTTTCCTCCAAGGGTGCCATTTCCTGCCTTCTGCTCTGCAACTGGCACACTACACAACCCGAACATAGTTAGTGACTTCTCCGTACAGTTTGGGCCAAAAGTACTTTCTTCCTATGAGATCACATGTCCTATCAATTCCCATGTGACCCAACCTTTCGTGGCACTGTTCCAATATCTCTGGTCTTAAACCTTTGGGCACATACAACTTGGGTTTGACTTCTTCATCCCTTCCTGAGAGATAATACAGCCTTTCCTCTATTATGGCATACTTGGTGGTCTCTCCTGCCTTTACCTTCTCTCTCTCAGAGCAGCTATTTCACTGTCTGCTTGCTCCTTTTCAATTCCTTCTGTCCAGTAGGGATCGGTTATTATCTGGGCGTCCCTTCTTCGTCCGATTCTAATATAGGGCGATCTTTTTAGCTTATTAGAGTTAATTACTCCTATTCTATAGGGTTTATCATCTACTCCCTGTTCTACCCTTACAGATCTTTCTTCCAGTTGTTGCGGTATTCTTGAGAGTAAATCTGCGCACGTGTTTTCCTTTCCTGCCAAATACTCTATCTTACAGTGGTAGCCACTTAACTTAAGTGCCCACTGTTGAATTTTCTTATTATTTGTCCACTGCCTGCAATAGGTACTGCAGAGGCTTGTGGTCTGTCTTTATAGTGAAGACCGCACCGTTTAAATAGTAGTCCAGTTTTTGGAGAGCATACATGATAGCATATGCTTCCCTCTCTATTACTGGCCACCTCTGTTGTGTCTCTGAGAGCTTATGGGAGAGGAAGTATATCGGTACTCCCTCTGGTATGCCTGGCACTGGTCCTTCCTTATCAGGACACGGCTGGGTAAGTACTGCCCCCTACACACTGCTCACTGGCATCCGTGTATAATATCATGGGCTTGTTGAGGTCTGATACATCAGCAGTGGAACGGTCGTCAACTGTTCCTTTAGCGAATCAAATGCTCGTTGACAGTCCTCTGTCCACTTGAACCTAGCGTATTTCTTCGTCAGGGCCACTAGCGGTATGGCAATTCTTGAAAATGCCGGGACGAAGCGCCGGTAGTAGCTTATAGCTCCTATAAAACCTCTTACCTGCCTCACTGTCTTAGGCTCTGGCATTTCCCCTTATGACCTTTACCTTATCCATGTCGGGTTTAATACCGTCTCTGTTTATGACGAAGCCTAAATACCTAGTTTCTTCCCTCAGAAACTGACACTTTGAAAATTTCAATTTTAATCCGTGTTTCCTCAACCTTCCCAACACCTGTCTTAAATGAAAAAGTGTTGTTCCACTGTCTCCGAAAATATCAAGATATCGTCTAAATACGCCATGGCAAAGCTCTCGTATCCTCCTAACACTATTGACATTAGCTGTTGGAAGACTCCCGGGGCATTAGCTAAACCGAATGGCATCACTCTGAACTGAAACAGTCCCAGGTGACACGCGAATGCGGCCTTCTCCTTGTCAGCCTCATCCAGGGCTACCTGCCAATACCCGGACCTCAAGTCCAACGTAGAGAAGTACTTTGCCTTCCCTAATAATGCCAAAATGTCGTCTATCAATGGCAATGGCACCGCCAACGGCTTCGATATAGAATTCAGCTTTCTAAAATCTACACAGAAACGGTGGCCGCCATCTTTCTTACCTACTATTACTATTGGGAAGCTCCAAGGAGAGATCGATCTTTCGATCATCCCAGCTTCCAACATTTCCTCTACTGCCTCTTCTACAAGGGTCTTTTATGTATAGGTGTTCGGTAGGGTTTTAATTTCACAGGGGGTGGTCTCCGGTGTCGATTTTCATTTCGACTGTGTGGGTCTGACATAGCTCCTTGTCTGACTGGGCCACCACATCTCGATTGTTCCTTAACAGACCCCCCACTCTGGTTCTAAATTGATCCAGTGCTAATATATCCTCATCTAAGATTCCTTTTGTTTGCTCTACTAGCTTCCTTCGTTCCTCCTCGAATCTCACCCGATTCAGAGTTCGTAGGGGAAGCGCTCTCCCATCTTCTCCCTCTCCTAACCTTTTATAGTCTTTTGGACCTGGTTCACCATCATTATGGGCACCAACTCGGCTGCCTCCACTACCGTTTCGCACAGGGTTACCTCGCTATCTTCTAGGCCCTTTCCTTCTACAGGGACCAACTGCAGAGGTCCTCTCCGTACCTTTTTTTTCTGACATTAGCCTACCCTTTCCCGACACTGCGGTCCTAGGAGGTAACTTTACATCTTCCTCCACCACTATGGTTATCTCTTCCTCTGGTGGGTATCCCAATGGCGTTCTCTCGCCGTTCACCACCAACACAGTAGGATTAAACTCGATCTGGGCCTTCTGGCTCCGGAGCCAATCTTCTCCCAAGATTGCCTCTGTACACAGGTCGGGGGTTACGTAAAAAATTTTGGGTGCTTTTCACCTCCCAATCCTCACCGGGAGCCTCACCATCCCTTTTTTATCTCCAGGGGCGCTCCATCTGCCTGCGTGATCTCTATGTCCGCTTCCCTGTAACCTTCTCTTCCATTTCACCCGCCTGTATGTTTCCTCTCTCATCAATGACACAGATGCTCCTGTGTCCACCAAAGCCCTCATCTCTACCACCACCTATCTCTGCTCTACAGGATAGTTCTTTCTCCTGCGTTAGCGAAGAGAACACTTTGAGCTTTCTTCTTCCTGGGTCCTCACCTTTGGGTTAACCCAGCCATAGGCGCCGGTAGTAATAAATCACCTTCATTTTTTTTTTCATGAGGTGGAGTTCTGCGCCCCTGCACCTGGGCGACCCCCATTGGACCTCTCCCGGTCTCCCATGGCCGTTTTTAAAAATACAGTTTCTTTTCAGGTGTCCTGGCCTCCTGCAAAACCAGCACCTTCTTGTTGGACAGCTTGCCGCAAAGTGGCCCGCCCGACCACATGTCCAACATTTTGCTCTTTCCCTTTTTAACTGGGTTGGCCTTGTGTCATCCTCGGGGAACCTGTCCTCTATTCAAGCGGTTCGCCCACCCACTGGTCCAAGTTTTATTTCTCTCTTTTTAACTGGGCCACCCTCCCTCTTAATTCTAGGGTGGCCCGCTGGCTTTTCCCTGGGCCGGTCTCTTGGGCTCAGCCTTCTTTGTTAATATCGGTGGGGCACCCTTCCTCAGCCCGCACCACTTGGCCAGGTGTCCTTTCTTTTTACACCTGGTGCATCTGTCCTGATTGAAGTCTGGGGGCACCCCCACTTCGTCGGACATTCCGCCGCCCTGTGGTCCTCGTACCCACAGGTCCAGCAGACCAGCCCGTATCGACCCGGCGTGGGCTTATAAAAGCCATGCCTGGTCGACCATGCCCTTCTATTGGGGTCCTCCTCCCATAATTCTGCCCGATCCACCTCTTCCTTAACCCTCTGATTCCACACGGGGTTCTTCCGCCTACCCCCTTCTTCCAGCCTCTTGACTTGGTATCTGCTTCTTTCCACACCTCTTCACTTTATCCCACACCCCTGGCTCTCCCTGGCCAGCTCTATCGCTGCCGACAGTCTGAGCGGTCCTTCTTTCAATACGTCGTGACGAACACGCTCGTCGTTCAGCGCCTCTACATACAGGTCCGCCAGTTGGGCCTGCATAACCGCATTATCCCTGACCACTTCGGGGAATGCCAACGACGATAGCTTCCCCACTCGGGCCCCTAATTCTCCCGGGTTTCATCCCGTAGCTGTGTCAGTTTTAAAGGGCCCTCATGGCCTCTATGGCCGTACCTTCGTCGGCGAACTCTTTGGTTAGCAGTCTTTTTTTTCTTCCCAAGACAAGCGGGTTGATTTTCCAAGAGACCCTCACTAACTCAGACGCTTTTTTCCCTTTGTGGCATCGTATGCCAAATACAGGGTTTCTTGGTCCGAAAGCTCGTAGATGGTTCGGCTCTTCTCGAGGACTGCCAGCCAGTTTTTAAACTCCTTCCCGCTGCCATCAAATACTGGGACCCTCGGTCCACCCAACAGCTTCCTTAAATCCACTGTCAACCCCCGCCCTATTTCCTCTTCACCCCCACTGCTCTATCCGAATCATAGTCAGACATGTCTACAGAGAAAGACAGTCTATGCAGCAACAATCGAGGTTGGGAAATAAAATAAGGTGTCCTACCTTACAGACGATTCTGTTCTTTCTTTTCCTTTTGTCCCGGGTCGTTCTGAGTTCTGTCTGAATTTTCAGCAACGGCGGTCGATCGTGGTCTTCTCAGGGTTGAAATCCCTCGGTCACTGCACCACTTGTGACGTGGTTGTCTCAGGGTTGATCCGTTGGTCACGGCACCAAATGTGACGGTTACACACCTGGCCCAGGGTCGAATCCCTTGGTTACGGCGCCAACTGTGACGTCGTTCCTCCTGGTCGCTCCTCCTGGTCGCTCCTCCTGGTTCCAAGCGTGCCGCTCCAACCCCTTGGTTAGATGATCACCAGCCTCGCCTTTCCCCAACTCGCTTCCAATACCTGGTTACTGAAGCAACTGTACTGATCTCCGGTCTGTCTACCCACGCTGTGTTTAGATCTTAGACAGACGGGACCAGCAGGGATTGGGGCCGATACAAGTTGAGTCCGACGGGGTGGCAAAACACAAGTAAAAGAAAAAAACTCACGAGACAAAAGGATTGCTGATAAAAAAAAGGGTAACAACCTTTTATATCTAATGTCCGTTACATAAAAACAAAATTGTTCCCAATTCCCGACCCGCTCTGTGGACTATGGCACCAAGCTTCTATCACACAACCTAAGGATTTCGAATTGCCTACTCTTTAGAATTGTGTATGTCGGAGTGTGGTTTAGCTCGACACTGGGGCTAATTTCTATCGATCATTCGCAGTTGATTCTTCTTCTTCGTCGACTTAGATAGAACTTCTCTTGTCTTCGACTTGGGCTGGATCTTCTCTGCGGCTTTCGAGTAATCTTCTTCTTCGTCTACTTGGGCTGGAAGTTCTCTGTCTTCGACTTGGGTGGAAAGATTCTTTGTCTTCGACTTGGGTGGAAAGATTCTCTTGTCTTCGACTTGGGTGGAAAGGATTTCTTGCCGCAACTCAGCCGCTACCCTCAACTCAACTGATTTCTGTCGACTGGGGTCCTGCTTTTATTGACGCCGCAGCAAACCGGGGTGGGTCTGTTGGCGTCAGGGGTTTCTCGATAATTCCAATAGCCGCATTAATTCTGTTTCCCCATTATCGCTATTGTTTTCACCCCTACTTCCTCACAGTGCCTTTGGTGGGGAGGCGTACACCCATCTCTCCCGGTTTCTCGTATGTCAGGTGACCGTTTTTGACCAATGGTTCCTGATCGAGCATTCTTCCTCTTCTTTCCGCATATCACGTGACCGCTTTCGGCTAATGAGATTGTGGTTGGGCGCCTCCATCTCAAATCGGGCGTGGCTTACATCGTTCTTGTTTTAAAAAAACAAAATCTAATTTTGCCCTTTTTCACGTACGAAAAATGACAATCTTGGCTTTTTTCTCACCTGGGCTCTGTCAAAACAGCCTGCCGCTAATTAGATGTGACTTCAGGAAAGAATATTGGCGCCATCTGTGAGCTGAGACAATCGTTTTTTCACCTCTTGTTTTTTTGTCAGACCCGACAGTCAGAAAATCTTAATTATCTACATTGAAAATGTCCCCACTTTATTATCGTGGGTTTCCAATTCTTAACAGGCCAGAATCTGTATACAGTTCCACCGGTCACCCCCTCAACCCAAAAGACACTTTTTCTCCGATTAAAAAAAATTTCGTTTCTATTGTTCTAAAAAGAAATTCTCCTTTCTCCAATTTGACAATGAGTCTTTCCACGCAAAAGTAGGCTAGGTCCTTTGACCGATATTCTCATCGCCAATACACTGTCATCAAGCCTGGTTCTTTTTCTCCCTCTAAATGATTTTTCATTTCAAATAACAATTCTCTATTGTCTTTTAAAATTCGGCCAACACGCAGGCCAAGATATCTTTCTGACACCTATCTTCGCTTATGACCGGGTCATGCATCATCCATCTCTCTTTCCTTTTTTCCCTTTCTTCCTCTTTTTCTTTTCCCTTCCTTCTTCTTTTCCTTAGGATCGTCTAAGTACAACTTAGTGAATTATTTTCAACTCAATTATTTTCCGTTTAAAAAAAAAAAATCAACAACCTGTTTAATAAACCGAGTAAAAAAAAATTAAATCATATTTCTATGAATATTTCTAATAATGCAAGGTGCCACAGATAGATAGATAATGAACAGACCCACATATAAACAATGCATTTTTCAGAAATCTCTCTCTCTCTCTTTCTCTCTCTCTCTCTCTCTCTCTCTATATATATATATATATATATATATATATGGCTAGATGCGAAAGTGTCTCGTCAGTATTCTCATGATTTAGTGGTCGACTATTCTTGCTTGATAAATTTTCTGAACTTGGAATTGTTTTCGCCACCATTCTTTCTCCTGTTGTTCTTAATTTTTATTGAAAGCATGCCTCCCAAGCCCACTATTTGGTGAGGGCGGTGGATTGGCCGTTGATCCCCCCCCCAACCAGATCGATGCTTGGACTTAAGGTAAGCTGTACATTCACTTGTTATCATGAGGAAGAAAGGGGACTCACACTTGCTGCCCTGTGTGAGTATAAATTCGCTTGACCGAAAACTCATTTTAATTTTTTTTTTGCGATTTTCTTTAATTCTTTCTTTTTCTTTTTTTTTAAATCTTTAAATTTTATTTTATTGTATTTTTTTTCTTTTTTTTCTCCCCCTACTCGTCAGTGTGTTTGCCCATAACACATTTTGTCCTAATCATTCTAACCTATTTGATGGTCGAGTTAGAAAACCCGTTTCGAAAGAAAAATCAGAAAAAAGGGGAAAATTGAATGTCTTTGGCCAGATGCGAAAGTGTCTCGTCAGTATTCTCAGGATTTAGTGGCCGACTGTTCTTGCTTGATAAATTTTCTGACCCTCTGTTTTTGTTGTTGTTGTATGTGTTATATGTAATAGGAGAAGGTAGGCTTTCCTACCGCCCGGTCCACACTCCTCCTCCTTCTCTTGGACATGAGTAGAGGCTTACGCCTTGTTTCTTGTTTAGGAAGGGGTTTCCGGTACTCTCTCTCTCTCTCTCTCTCTCTCACACACACTGGCCTCTGTATCTCCAGTTGCCTTGATCTATCCACTACTCTTTTCTTCTATCACTTCTATCTGATCTTGCTCCAAATTTTCTGTAACTCCTTGCGTCCTAGTGGCTTGCCTTGCTTGGGGTGAAACGCTTAAAATATATATATATATATATATATATATATATATATATATATATATATATATGTGTGTGTGTGTGCAAGTGTGTACGTACTTATATATATATATATATATATATATATATATATATATATATATATATATATATATATAGCTTAAAAGCAGAATTTGAAAACAATCGCAGAAATGTAAACTTGTGAATTGAAAAATTCAGGATTACGGGTCCGTATCGGTTCCGGCATGATTTTAATTTGCTCACGGTATCGACCTGATTGCAAAATGATATATCTTGGCTTACGGCCTCTAGGAGTAGAGTTGAAAAATTGTGACACAGTTTGACAGAACACCTAATAAATAGACATAATTGTGCTGCTAGTTTCAGTGTGGACTCATTTACCATTCTTTGTAAGTCCCACTCGAATCACGACTTAAAAGTGCTGGAGAACATTTATATTGTATCTTTGAAGCCCTCCCTGTGTAAACAGAAGTATTTTGTACTGAACAACTAACTAATTCCAATCTGAGCAATAGTTTGTTTTGTTTTCCAATATATATTGTCCATTTTTTAGTGAACATTCTGTTTAATTTATTAACCTCGATTTAGCTCTGTAGTGTGAGGTTCGAAATCGATTAGTTAGCCCTTTTTTCTGTTTTACTTTTTATCGATTATCATCGTGAGTAGTAATAAAAATAGTTTTTTGTCTTTTTATAGCAGTCATATATATATATATATATATATATATATATATTTTATATATATATGAAACATTTTTATTCCAACCTTTTCACAACCATGGATTATTAGTGCTTGAGCCTTTTATATTATATATATATATATATATATATATATATATATATATATAAAGAAAAGAAAGAAAGAACAGTGAGATATATAATCCGTATAAATAAAAAAAAAGAACTGTGTCTTTAAAACCCAGTAATTTTAAAAGTTACTCCAAAATTCGCTTGAGGATGAAATGGAACTAATGTCTTTAATTTAATTACAAAATTAAATTCAGACCTTCCATTTTTGAAACATGGTTAGAACTGTGTAGCGGAAAAACCATATTTTAAATCAATTAATTTATAATATATATATATATATACATATATATATATATATATATATATATATATACATATATATATATATATATAGGTATATATACATATATATATATATATATATATATATATGTATATATATATATATATATATATATATATATATATATATATATATATATAAAACAAAAAAAACAAAAATTACCTCAACATAGAAATATTCTATTTAAAGACATTCTGTACACGTCTATCATCAGAGCCTCTTAGTCCATTAAAGTCTGATGATAGCCATGTACAGATAGCCGTGTACAGATACCCGTGTACAGATCGTTTTGAAATAGGCTATCTCTATGTTGAGGTAATTTTTGTTTTTCCACTGTAATAAATACATATGGTGTGTTAAAATAGAATTTAAAAAAAGCATCAAGCTCTCCGTGGATCTGTTTTAATAATTACTAGGATCCACCCGTACTATATATACGAGTCTTTATCAGTGTCTGTGTGTATGGTCATTTGTGTGTACCTTTCAATTTGTATGTATGTTTTTTTTTATAGGGTCGTGGAGATATTTCCTGTCTTGTCGCTTTTTTGTGTGTGGGTATATATCTAAATACGTCTTCGTGTTTATGTCTTATAATCTGTTTGTGTATGTATTGTCTTTTGCAAGATTTCATCCTCCCCTGCCTCTGTTTATTCTTCAAATGTATCCATGTTGTCATGAAGTTCAGAGCAACATTTGATCTTAACGTTTATTCCAACTTAATTTCAATAAAAAAATAATAAATAGAATAACATATGTATTTTTCCTTTATTCCTCAGTAATTTTATAATTTTAAACTTTATATAGATTAAATTAAAATTATAAAATGGGTAATTTTTATTTTCAAATTTTATCGTATAATTTAATATTTATTAGTTAGAATAAATTCTATTTTAGTCTAACCACATTAAAACATTAAATAATTATTATGACCTTAGTTCGTTGTTAAGTTTTTTGAATTCTCATATACTTGTATTTTGATTGGTCATTCCAGCTTATGTAACAGCGTTTCTCCTTAGCGCGGGGTGTTTGAATGATTTAAACCTTTTAAAATCCTTTATTTTACATTCAACACCAGAAGTGTTGAAAGAAAATGGATATTTTGTAGTGATTTTATAACATATTTATGTTATAATTTTCGAATAAATAATATATATATATATATATATATATATATATATATATATATATATATATATATATATATATATTGTTTTTGATTTATTGAAATTGTTATCTTTGATAATGGCTTATGTAAACCGAAAAGCTTAGATTGGATTTAAACATGTATCCGTATGGTGATTTCCTTTCGTCTTTCAACGATAATATGATTAAGCTTATCAGGCAATATGAAAGGAACTTACTTAAAATAGACAAATTTGTCTATATTATTTAATGAAACAAATTTATATATATATATATATATATATATATATATATATATATATATATAAAAAATAAACACAAAAAATGATGTACAATAAGAAAGTTGCATTAGAAAGTGCCACACCAACAAATATTTTATTGCAAATATTTCCGATGAAAAAGATAACTCGTACATTGTGTATATCCTGCAAAACTTATCAACATCAGTTGTTTAACAGAATTTTTTTGTGAAATGATAGACCTTAATATCAAATCATACACACCTCTTCCAATCCATCTGTATATCACTAAACCATAAATAATTGTCAATACGACAGATTTTATGTCACGAAGTCATATCAACAATAATATTCTGAATCTGGATAAGTGAATTAGTGACTTAATCCGATTTATTTGGCTAACCCAGTTGGACACAATACTGAAAAGCATTTGCCAGAAAAAAGACATTACAATGGTAATATTGTTTCAATTTGCAGTCGTCTAAGGAACAATTGCAAAATGGCCGACGTGTCAGAGGTTTCCTGCCAGGTACGGTTGACCTGCTTTTATTCGACATTGTTCAGTCTGGCTTGGTTAATTTTTTTTTTTTTTCGTTTTCATTCTTATTTTTTTCCTTTTCCTTACTGAGGAATATTACATGTTCCCAAGAAAAAGACCAAATAGAAAACAAAAAAACAAAACCCAAGCTCTATTCGTTAAAACTTGATTGTTCCAGTCTTGAAGAATTTCAGTCGGTGAATTTCATTGACTAAAAAAAGTAGGCTGAGTTGAGAACACAATGGACATACAAGACATTTCCACAAACATCCCTTGCTTAGTGTTCAACACGAATCTGGGTAACTTATTCATTAATATCACTTAACTGTTGCAAAATGCTACAAAGGAGAAATGTCTGTCATTAGTAACTTCAGCATAGTTTGGCACAAGGATATGATAGAAGGCTATAATCTGATGACATGATGCGTATGACACATGGCATGCAGGCTGAGTTTAATCCAGCATTTCTTAAACAGTGGGCACTAATCCGCTCTGAAAGTTAGCCATTTGCGTCCCAAGTTAACAGAAGAATAATTTATGAAAAAATATATTTAAAAATCTTTCCGCGTGGTGGACCTAAGATGAAAAAAATCGGGCATGATGTCTATTCTATTTTTGTATCGTCTTGGCTGAGGAGGAAGTGACGTAACTCGTTAATGATTGGTTGCTTGTGATTTCAAGATCAGCAGTGGCAGTTACTTAATGTGTTCATTTGTTGCGTGCTTGGCGGATATTTTTGTTTCAGGATCGCCTGCCGGAATAGTACTGTTTCGGTAGGGTCTATTGGGAGAATAATTATTATGTTGAAAGACCTGAAACTTGTCATGACCCCAAGTCATAACATCATTGATGAGGCGATCCTGTGCATTTGTTTTTTCATGACAAATAAAAAATCTGACTAAATAACCAATGGCAAGGTGCAAATTCTGTTGCTCGATGACTACGAAAACTCATGTAGTGTACCTTGACATACATGTGTAGACAACTTATTCATTAACTGTTACAAAATACTACAAAAAGAAATGTGTCTGATTGGCTTTCTTTTATTTACTAACTTTAGCATAGTTTGGCACAAGAATATGATAGAAAGCGATCATCTGATGACATGCGTATGATCATAATAACATAGTTATGTGCCATGCGTGATACACGCTTAGACGCTCATGTATCTTTCGATACATGACTGACGAGGCAGATTTTTTCGCGCAATAGGTTTTTATTTCTTTCTGCGGTAGACCAGTTGCCATCTACGGCTATAGAACCCGGTTTCTCCTGCTATTTACACATATCTGGTGAGGAGAAGAAGAGGATTCATGCGTTTCCCACGTAAGTGCTAATCCTCTTGGGAAATGAAATTAGGTGCTATAAGATTTTTAGAATTAAAAAGATGCTATAAGAAAAATATATTCAAAACTTGTAAAGAAAAAGAAACCAATCGAAAAAAAAAAACTGGTACATATTCCTAGATAATACATAAATAATCCTGCAAAGAACATTTTGGTATTTTTTTGACATAGTTTTTTCAATATAATTTGATTTCGTTTGTTCTTTAATAGTAGAACTAGTAGCAGTAGCCGCCTCATAAATCAGTTTTATTTGTCACCTCTCCTTGGCATTTTTTACTGTATCATAAAATCAGTTTAAGACCAGTAACAAATATTTACAAACAATTTTGGTTTGCTTTTTGAATATTTACTATACAGGTGGGCAGTGGAATTTTTCCAAGTGAAAGTGGACGATGACACAAAAAGAATTGGAAACCCCTGATTTATAACAAATTTATAAAATCCTAAACCTGTTTCTCCACCATGCGTTTCAAACAAGAAGGATGGCCAGACACATAACAGGATTAATGACAAGAAAGGAGGATGAGAATTTTTGTATGGATAACGACTATATAGTACAATGAGGTAGACGGACTGCCATGGTATAGTACTGCTGAGCGGGGGGGTCTAGTATTATATCAACGACCAGGGTGGATGGAATCTCCAATCGAGAGTTGGGAAGCAAGGTGAGCATTCAATTTTGAGATCGTTGACTGTGGTCTGACCTGGAGAGGGATGGGCTCCACCAGGCCTTCTTGTTCAAGACACCCTATGCATAAACGAATAACTCCACGGCTTTCAATCAAGAAGGTGAAATGATCTTTTCCGTTTCTCAAATAGCCAGCAACCCTATGACCACACACGGTGAGAATAATGTATCCTATATATCTACACAGAGTGTACGGACGAACTAAAAGGAAGTGTCTTACATATAATACAGAGATATGTCTGTATCTGGAGAAGCCATTTTAGAATAACAGATTGAAACGGGCTGGATTCATCTATACCCAAGGTAAGGACATATTCCACGAACAGGAAACAGCGAGACTTGGGTTTTTTCGATATCTGGGAAAATACGGTGTTATTCTATCAGAGACATAATGCCCATAATGGGGAAAAGGATGGAGAAGAAATCTTTCTTCTATAGCTGTCACCTGATATATTGACGACCACAAGGGGATATTAATTACACAACGCAATATTGTTAACAGATTAATTTAAAAAAATATTATAAAGAAATTATTATTTAATTATTTTATTATAATTATTTTATTATAAATTTTAAATTTCTATTTTATTTTTAAAGGCAATATATATATATATATATATATATATATATATATATATATATATATTAAAGAGAAACAGACCACTTTAAGGTTCCATTATAATAATTTATTTCACCAGAGAACATTTAAAGGACTCTGGATCACCATATAGCACTTCCAAAAGATGAAACGAAACAAAATCAAATGAAAATTCATACTTTTGATGGGTAGGAAGTTTTTGTAATTTAACAGAGGGGGTAATGAGGGGTGGTTTGAGAGACATACGCATTACCAAGTTTTTCATAACTTAAATATATATATATATATATATATATATATATATATATATATATATGAAGAAAAATATACTGAAAAAAACAAACAAAAAATCCTAATATGCGATTATGCTGTTTTAATGATTAATGTCAACGTCGGACGTTTCGGTCTAATAGACCATGTTCAGGACATATTCATAAAACATAATTAACATAGACCATATACAATTCAACATGAAAAAGATGATGGACATAAAAGCAATACCAATCCAAACAGATAACTGAAATCTTTTATAAGATCAGCGTTCCGTTTAAATATGATCACGTCGTCGTCACGTGGGCGATGTTGTAAAAACGTATTCCTAAAATTTGAGTATTTTGAATGAAAAACGAAAAGAATTGCAGTAAAATTATTTGAGGGCTAGCCATCTGAGAGCTAGCCATTTGAATTTTAAAATGTTGAGACCTTGCCACCAATCTCATATTTCGCTTGAATTCACAAAATCTAGATACGATAGAGAAATGTTCATCAGAAGAGTTAGTGTGAAAGTATTCATAGAAGAGACACATGAAATATACGTTACGTCGGTGGCAATATGACTGAAGCCGAGATGCCAGGTCAGGACTAGTTACATTGCAGATACTCCTTTGAGTTTTAACAAAAATTTATAAATACATAGAAAAAGCATCAGGAAATTTTTTATAGCAAAACATTTAATGCATGGATGCCTAGTAGATATATAAATATGTAAAAGAGATTCTGACAGATTGAATCAACTTTCCTAGCTGCAAACCTAGCAAATGATTCAATATAATCTTTCCTCTTCATGTCAGCTGAAAACCTTAAACCGAGAAAGCGCAATGCGTTACTCTCTTAGAGGTTAGCATCAGCCGTGCCGCTAATTGAGAAATTGTTGTGTCTAGCATCATACCTGTGGTTATTTAATCATTTGGTTAATTTTTCCGTTGAGCAACCCACAGGAATCAAGTCATGCATCATTTGGTAACCCGGTTCGTTATTTGTAGCTCTTAATATATAAATATAAGAACTAGACAAGAAATCCCTAAACATGGTCAGTAGAAACTAGAACAGTCTATCCCCGTAGATTAAATAAAGTGTTAATTTCAGAATTCCCTAGTGATTACCCGGATCGATATATACATGAGGAAGGCCGGTGGGCATAACTGTGGAAACGTTGTGATAACAATAACAAAGATAAGGAAAATAGTTCCAATATAAAGAGTGTAAATAATAACTACTTATACCAGAAATTCAATCAAAAATTGTAATTTTCATGTCGAATTTTACTTTTCCTAATAACCATGCATTTTTTCTTCTGCAGTTGATGTTTAGTCCTTTCTTCTTGCTTTCCTTTACAGCTTTCTATAAGAATTCTTGTAGTTGTCTCTCTTTGCTTGCTATCAAGACTGTGTCATTTACATATCTTATGTTGTTAAGATTGGCGCCACTGGTAAATCCCGGTAGGAATTCTAATGTTACTTAGGTACAGACTCAGTGAAAACTTTAGAAATAATAACTGATCGATTACAAGAGATAGGATATCTGTAAACATGGAAAACCTAATAAGAACTACACCCTTGTGCAAATTAACTGAAACAAAACTAATAATTTACTATATTATTTACTTATTTTTGTGTTTTTCCAATGAAACAGGACCGAGTGCATGTGTTAGTAATTCGTGTGATTTTGCAGATTGACCACAGATTCTCGACTGGATTTAAATCATGAGATTTTCCGGGCCAGTCTAATATATTTTGATTTGATCACTGTTAAGGCTTGCCAGTGTGTTCATGCAGCGTTACAATTTTCATACACTTTCTTGGAGTAAGGTCCATTGCAGACAATGACCGTAGGACAACAAATCGACAGTCCAGACAATAGTGTCTACGCAGGATAAAAATCTGATGCAATCATGAATGACGCAATATTTTTCAAGCTCAAACAAATTTTATCATACACCCCGAAAATAAATTCATATTAGCACACACCATTGTAAATAACTTGATCTGAGCAAAAATAGAAATTGATTATAATCCAATCAATACATTGGGTCTAAATCTGACAGAATGGTGAAAGAAAGGAAACTAAAGCCGTTGTTTCAGTTAATTTGCACAAGGGTTGTATTTACCCTCTTAGGTTGAATAAAGATTTAGGTTTGAAATTCTATGAATGTTACAGGCATCGAAAGCTATCGAAATTTTGGAAATACGTCTAGCTTGCTAATAAAAACTGAAGGATCATCTCTCATGCGATTAATAATTTCGTGAGTATGTCCTTCAGACTAAAAAAAGTTTCGCGTCTGTTGTTTAAAAAAGTTGCTGTGTGAATATTTCAAGTTTATAAAATCAGTTTGTACAGGCAAATATTGAAAGTGTCGAAATAATCTCTGGGGAAACGTTTCATTTGTTTGAAATCGAGACACGTTAGAATCTGATGTTAACTTCAAATATGAACAATATTTGCCAATTACAAAAAGAAAGCGTCTGCATTATATAAAAAAATAAATATTGTACTTCAACAGAAAATTAAAAAAAACACCGAATGAAAATTTCTGAAAGTCGCTATGTTTGAATGTGTGAAGACTTAAGTAACAGGACACAATTTTTATTTAAACAATAATACTTCAGCCGAGATGGCTTCGCTTTTAAGGACGTATGATTATTTTAAATGGAATAAAGCCACTAAGACGCAATGAGATTCTGAGTGTTAGAGGATATGATAAAAACTCTTAATAAGGAGAGAGGACAATAAAAGAACTGGAATTAAGAAGACAGAAGATAACGATTGACATTGCATTCAAATTTTTGAAGATCAAAGGCAATAAAGCCACTAGGATGCAAGGGGTTACTGAGTGTTAGAGAATATGAGAAAAACTAATATTAATGAGAGAGGAAAATAAAAGAAGAGGAATTAAGAAGACAGAAGATAACGATTGACATTGCATTTAAATTTTTGAAGATCAAAGGCAATAAATCCACTATGATGCAAGGGGTTACTGAGTGTTAGAGAATATGAGAAAAACTACTATTAATGAGAGAGGACAATAAAAGAACTGGAATTAAGAAGACAGAAGATAACGATTGGCATTGCATTTAAATTTTTGAAGATCAAAGGCAATAAATCCACTAGGATGCAAGGGGTTACTGAGTGTTAGAGAATATGAGAAAAACTACTATTAATGAGAGAGGACAATAAAAGAACTGGAATTAAGAAAATAAAGATTGACATTGCATTGAAATTTTTGAAGATCAAAATTGACTGGAAACCAAGAAGGCGGCAGAGACTTTCACAAGGACGAAGTTCGATAGAAGAAACTGTTAGCATAGAACTTACGGTTACATCTCAAGTGTAAAATAAGGAAACCTTGCCGCCAATCTAGTGCCGCGCGTAAATACATAAAGCCTATGTATTACAGAGGAAATTTTATCAAAATAATTACAATGAAATGCTTATAGAAATGGAGCTATGTTACGGTGATGGGTAAATGACTGAAACCGAGATGCCATTTCAGGACCAATAACACTGCAGATTCTGTTTTGTATTTTACTAAGCGTTTCTAAATTCATGGCAGAAACACCAGATCATATGTGGCAGTAATATACACTGCATGGACGAATGGTCGAATCATAAATATTTCAGATATATTCTGGGTAGAGAACTGGAAAAGTACTTGGGAATAAAGTTTTTATTATAAAATTTACGGTTTCAGCTAGCCATTTCAGCCTTAAAATGGTGAGACCTTGCCACCAATCTACAAACGATAGAGAAAAGTTTACCAGAAGAATTACTATGAAAGTATTCATAGCAGAGACACATGAAATATACGTTGCGGCGGTGACAAACTGACTGAAGAGGAGATGCCAGATTAAGACTAGTAACATTGCAGATTCTTCATAGGATTTTATCAAAAATCTTTATATACATAGCAGAAGCAACAGACCGTATGTGGTAGCAATATTCACTCCATGGATGAATGGTAGACATATAAATATTTAAGATATTTTCTGGAGAGTGTAATGGAGAAGCACGGAGGAAGAAATTGTTAGTATAAAACCTAATTCAAAGTTTTCTACTTGCTTGACATCTCTCATTTATAGTTCCGCATCCTATGTAAGACGTGAAACTACATCCGCATCCTGGGTAAGACAATAAACTACATCCGCGTGCTGGGTAAGACAATAAACAACATCTGCGTCCTAGGTAAGACGATAAACTACATCTGCGTCCTAGGTAGGACGAGAAACTACATCCGCGTTCTGAGTAAGACGATAAACTACATCCGCGTGCTGGGTAAGACAATAAACTACATCCGCGTCCTAGGTAAGACGAGAAACTACATCCGCGTCCTGAGTAAGACAATAAACTACATCCGCGTCCTAGGTAAGACGAGAAACTACATCCGCGTGCTGGGTAAGACGAGAAACTACATCTGCGTCCTGGGTAAGACAATAAACTACATCCGCGTCCTCGGTAAGACGATAAACTATATCCGCATCCTGGGTAAGACGATAAACTATATCCATTCCTGGGTAAGACAACATCTGAGAGCAAGGCCTCTAATCGAGAGGTTTTGAAGAGTGTGGAACCACCGCTTATTTGCTGTTGTTTCTAGATCTACTCAACCCGGGGTGGCGGCACCTGTCAGGTTCCCAGGTATGGGCAAATAGTCAAACCCCAAAGTTTGATCAAAACGTGTAAAATTAGGTTCTAATACCAGCAAAACATTTTGTGAAAAAATAGTACCAGCAATAAATTAAAAAATAAATTACCAGCAACATTTTTTTGGAAAAAATATATGCCAGACATACTTTTTGAAAAAAAATATTACCAGCAATAAAAATCTTGTCGGCATTAAATAACCCATTGAGGTTGATGTACCTTAAAGAAACCAAACCAATCATTTATAATTGCAAACTTCGGGTTTTTACCTTGCTTACAATTATACATTCTATCTTCTCACTATAGATCGTTAGTCGTTTCTTCTTGCCTTCCATTTCTACTTTGACTACTTATGTTGTTAAGATTGAACCCAGTGGTTATAAATCGTGGTTGCTGACCTATGTTTACTTTCGTTCTTTTTTTATATTTGCTGTCTTGGTCAATTCATTTTGCTATCGGTATTCAGCTGGTTTGCGCGCACTGTAAGTTCTGGGTTATTCTATCATCCTTCCTAAATAGATCGAGTTCCCATAGCAGTTCAAATAGATCCCCAAACAGCACCTTTTTAAAAGTGCTACTTTTGTGTCATCTATGAAAAGTAAGCGTCAATCTTTCTGCATTTCTATTGATCTCCCAGTTTTAAAAATGATTTATCTAAAATGTAACCCCTTTCATCTTTAACGACTGAAGCAAAACAGAAAGGGACGGTTTCGATTCCACGTTAAAGTAATATTTTTTTTACTCTGCAATATGTATGAGGCTCTCTTTAAATTCTTTCTTTATAAATGTCCAGCCACATTTCATAATTATGGAAAAATCTAATAAACCCTAAATCTAATCTGATGATGAATCCTGGTTTATGAGTTAGCACTGACTTCTCTTTTGTGATAAACTGTCCTCTACAACTTCCTATTAATGAATTTTTGACTATTGTATGTATGATAAATGATTAACGTATCACTAAAAAATATTTCAGATCTTAAAAAGTACACAGAAAAAGGGTTTGATTGATTTGTTTTTTATGGATTATCACCCTTTGCATGTTTATTAATGCCAGTAAATATTTTTAGACTAAGAATGTTCGGAAATAATAATGATTTACTGATATGTCTTAGTAATTAATCCATAACTGGGGGAGAAGAGCTGGATCCATAACTTCCCAAAGGGAAGCGTAAGTAAATATAAAGAACTCGTCTTGAAAATGGAACTCGACAATTGACATGTTGCAAAACTCATTTTTCATCACCTGTAAAAAGTTGAGGCAAAATGAAACATTGTCATTACTTGTTTAAAGGCTGCTGCGGATGGTGGAAATTTGTCGTCAGTTCTTAAGCGAAAGTTCATGAAGGAGAGGAATTCTATCTTTACAATTTTTCCCAATTCCCCTGAGATAATCAGGGACAGTGGAATATGACAAAGGGCTTTTGTGCCAAATCTCTGGTAAATAGTGTCCGCACAATTCAGTAGTTTTGTCATTGTTGTTGTTTTTGTTTGTTTTTTTTTTTTTTCGAAAGTTCTTCATTTTGAGTAGGTTGTCTTCCAGGGCAAGCTTTGTCGTCTATGTCACAATCAACATTTTTATTCAGCAGCTGAAATGTACGTGCCATCACTTCATACATTGCACATTTTTTTTAAATACCTTTGTATGCAGTAAAAATTGTCGAGGGTGTAGAGTTATAATAATCCCTGACCAAATATATTATAAATGACCCAGTTTGGGATAAAAGAAATGAGAAACTAATTATCAAATTACACTACCATTCACTACTAATCTGTTTTGATCTGTTGTTCCATAATTTATAGTAATTAAATAGGTAATTACATTCCGATCAAACCTAAGACATGAGGTGATAAAAGTAACGTTCTTTACATCATTTTCATTATTCGGACTATTGTCCTCATCTTTGTCGCCATATTTATTACAACGTTTCGGCCGTTGTACGTTCCGGCCTTCTTCAGGTGGTTGGAATGTCGAACTGAACCCTTTATTTCGCTCACTAGGGTAGACTGTTCTAGTTCCACTGTCGTCTCTGACTGTTGAATTCTATGTTCACTTTTATATTTACACACGCTCTATCTCTGATATTGAGCTCTTTATCCCATAAATATAGCACATCTTAAAACTATATATATATATATATATATATATATATATATATATATAGTCCGGCAACAGTAACCCATTTTTTTTTATTTATTACGTTTTTTATCAGACAAAAATATATTACAGTAGTTTAATAAAATTTGTAAGTATTGTCACATTAAAAAAAACAAAAACAACATGTTTTTTTGTGGTTAACAAACAATTTAACATGTCTCAAATGTTCCTTTTCATGTTCAACACATCAACATTTCTACAAACCCTTTGACGTATTTCTACATTAATTTCAGAAAAAATATCAGAAATTGCTCTTCTTAATTTAGGTATTGTTTTCGATTTGAGCTTGTAAACAAAACCTTTTAGTCCCTGCCAGTCAAGAAAAAGTCTTGTGGTAGGTCTGGTGATAATGATACTCAATTACTCCACGTCGTTCTTTCCCCCTCCTCTCGGTATTAGGTTTTAATCATTAGCAAATGTGTAAACCATAGTTAATCATAGTAAACCATAGTTAAATTAAGCCATCTTAAACTACTGTCATCTATTGTTTGTTCAATAAAGTTAATAAAAAAAGGCTGTTTCTTTTGCCGCACCTTGTATTTTTAATTTTTTTAATTTCAAGGTTCCTGGGTTTAAAAAATAATGTAACCGGTTGTTGAGATGTTGAGTGTTTCCCCGTGCGTCTATTGAAATAAGGACAAACACATACGTAGGGAAAAATACTGGTATAACTGAAGAGGTATTTACAACAGAGAGATTAGTAGTCAAAAGAACGCAGGTTAGTCAGTAACAATCAGAAAGAGTATAAAGTCCAACTATATCTTCCGGTAGAGAAACGGAAGTGTGATGGTCACCTGATCTTCTTAGAACTCTATAGAACTGTCCTATTAGTAGTAGAGAGATCAGTCCATTCTGATGAGAAGGTGGGTGGCCCCAACACCGGTACCCTCACATAAAAATGAATTGTCACTTGCATTGTGTGAATTGATTAAAAAAAATCCTGATAAATAATTCACCCACATCTATCATTGTCAATCACTTTCTTTGCTTTTGATTTTCCCCTGTTTAGCATTACAGGTTTAAATTTCTTGTAAAAATTAGCTTATTAATTTGTTTTATATTAATTAAATCTCTTATTGTTTTTGAACCACCTGAAGAAGGCCGGAGCGTACAACGGCCGAAACGTGATAAATATGGCGACAAAGATGAGGACAATAGTCCGAATAATGTAAGTAATGTTTTTGTAGTTGCAAACAAATTTATATTGAGCTTAAATAAATTCTTTTGAATGATAGTGTTGCATTTAATGAAAATAACACAGTCAAGAAGTAGAATGTAGCTCGCATCCGACGTAGTCTTGCTGAAGTAGGTACTAAGCAGATCTCTAACTCTCTACTTGTTTACTTCTTCTTCTCCTAACTATTCTTGGCATCCCTATTCATGTATTGGGACGAGTCCAAATCCTCTTTTGAAGATGTGTGTTCATATCCACAACATATAGTTTTGGGGTAAAACTATATAAATAATCAAAATAAGGAATATAAAATGATAATTATATAAGCGTATGGAGAATTCTTGATTATTTTTCTTCTGTATTAATAGTTTGTTACCGTTGCTTTGTATATTATATTAATGATTAAACATTTTAATTTCCAGGGGACAGGCGTGACTGAATAACCGATATCAAGGCACAACACCTGTTGCTCGATTAATAGGAAAGTTCATGGAGAGTAAGTGACGTTGTACAATATGTATGTAGGCATATATAGCTATGATTAACAAGTTGGAACCAAGAAATATCGCCTATAATTCATTTTACTGTAACTTAATAATAATAATAATCATAATAGGCCTGATAGTACAGCATTGACTGGAGGTATTAACATTTACAAATTTTTTGGTGAATGTTAAAATAAAGAAAGAACGATGTGTAACAGCACGGACTGGGCAATCGGAGAGCTGCGTTCGAATTCAAGTCGGGTTTTGTAATATTGGAAAAGGTATAAATCCAGCTCTTTTTCGGGTGGACTGGTTTCTATAGCCTTGGATAGGAACCGGTCTAGGGGAAGTACACCTATTCATGTATTGGGACGAGTCCAAATCCTCTTCTGAAGAAAGTGTGTTCATATCCACAACATATAGTTTTAGGGTAGAACAATATAAATAATCAAAATAAGGAATATAAAATGATAATTATATAAGCGTATGGGGAATTCTTAATTATTTGACTAAGGATCCATTGGGTGTGAAATGCGTAAAAACATTCCGGGTACTCCAATACAATGAATACTTAGTAAAATACCAAAACTCAAGCAGTAAGATATCAAATTATCTAGGATTCTTGCAGGTAAGCGCCACTTTTTAAGTTGTCTTAGAATTGACAATATAATAGATAACTATTTCAGGATTTTTGTATTCACTCTAAAAATGCACGAAATATAGTTTAAAATAACACTATGAAAGAACGTCTAAGATGGCTGATAATAGATATCTGATTGATTTAGATTCAAGGGGAGATAATCATTGTGGAAATGGTTGCTATAATAATAACACTTAAAATTTCAGTCATATTTACTTTTTTAAAATCTCAGCCATATTCTTTTTTAAATTTCAGTCATATTTATTTCTTGATAAATGTCAATTATATTGTACTGTTTTAGTTTTTTTGTTAATACGAATTTTTCACCACTGACCCTAGAACCACGCAAAGTAAAGGGTTACTATGTACTGTATAGGTGTAAGCAAAGGGAAGATGTACAGTATAATAACAAAAAGAGCAAGAGTAGGCTTTAAGAAGCTTTATTCTGCTTGGAATAATTGATACCAGTTTAGTGAATATTTATAGTCCTCTACAGACAAAAGAGTTCTCCAAAGGGAGGTAATCATAAAGCAAAGGGGATTACTCCTGATTACATTATCACATAGATTTCATTTGTTTATGTAAGAAAGATAAGCGTCAACCTTAGACACGAAGAGGTTAAGATTTTACTGATTGGGGAAACATCATAACCGGAGTCTGTTTCACAAAGCAGCATTTCTTGTGAAGAAAGTTTCCAAATAGAAATTAATTTTTACTAATGCAAAATGAACGGAATGATTATGATATATACGTGTTTACGTGACATAGGGGTTCCTAGTTGCGAAGGAATTTAGTTCGTTAGGACAAACACCATATAAAATACTCAGGATAGCAACCCTCCACATTAGGAAAGTTGGCTTAGAAAGACGATTTTTAATGTGGGGAAGATTGATCTGGTTTCGAAATAAGTATTCTGATGCGTAAGTCAGTTCTAAGCCATGATGGAAAAATTTAAATATATAATCCACACTGAAACATGTTGACGTTGACAAGCAGATGACAACGACAGACCGAAAAGAAATTTGTTTTAATAAACCAGATTTTAGCAGGTTTATTAAAATAAATGTTATGTAAGCAGAGAAACTAAAAAAGGGTATGACGTATTTTTAAAACGATTGTTCTGTTTTCATATTTTCTTTCTTGAATTTCTGAAAGTAAAAACACATTACTGTTAATTTCTGATAAAGAATAGATTTTTATTTCTAAATAAATTATGAGACAATTATTGCCATAAATTCTTGAATCGGAGCGGAATAGAATTTAACAAATTGCCACGAATTGCCAATATATTTAATAACGTACATTCATGATGTTTAATACATTTAGACATTATTGAAAACAAGCCTTTTATTATATCTGAAAGAAAAATAGGCCTATTTTTAAAAACTTATTTTCTTCAATTACGAATGAAAAAAAAATGATATAACTTAATTGAAATAAATATTTTTTATATATTATTTTCAATTAAGTTGTTTTATATATAACGTTTTCTTATATATATATATATATATATATATATATATATATATATATATATATATATATATATATATATATATATATATGAGTACACGTTATCTTCGAAACTTAGAAAGGAAGGAAAATACTTTTCCGTAAATGCAATTATGGAATTTTAATCAATATTAATTATATTCGTCCGAACAAATCAATCTATATATATATATATATATATATATATATATATATAAGAATAAACACTTCAGTGTTAAATTGAAAATACGAATTATGAAAACATCTAGAATATTTTTGGAGTTAAATTAAGTTGAAAATGTCTCCGATAAGAAAAGATACAGAGCATGCGCAAAGAATGTGCAATCTTAAAGGCGGGAATTCAACGATGGTTAAATTTTTGACCTGGGGAAACCTTGTGGGTGATGAACTATACCTCACAGTTTATTGTTATTTCCAGAGTGTATGTTCAAATGAGCGCAATTCTTTAGTCTTACCCGTTCATATATTTACATATTAGGGCACGCTTTATCAGATTATTTTGGGTAATTTGCGAAGTATATTATACAAGTCTTTCAGCATAAGTATTGTCCCTTTCAATAGAATTTTCATTATAAAAATTATATTTATTGTTCCAGTGTTTTGAAAAATGCATCCCCTTTTATCATATCTTCAATTTAATTCCGTCAGAAGTCTTCTTTATTAGACTATTAAATATAAGATTCGTCTAATTTGCTCATTAAGTTGATAGTCCGAAGGAGTTCATATTTATCAGCAACTGGCTATTTTGGTATCGCCATTGTTTATTTCTAGAAACTATACTTGGAAGGAAAGTGTGTCGAATGTAATCTACTGGGGTATACCGGTATTTCACCACTGTTGTATATTTCGTTTGTTATTTCGGTTAACTTCGTTTTGAGATTATATGCTTCCAGTCAAGAAAGACTTCTTTTTTGAACATTTTATGCATGCCTACTATGTGTAGGTTCTGTTGTGTCTCCGTCTCTTCACCGTTTTATTGTCTTTCCTTAACAGACTATCTATTATGACATTTCTTTGTATTCTTTCTTGAACAGACATATAAAGAAAGAAAGGCAGACTGACTGTGATAGATAGATTGATAAATAGATAGATATAAACAAACTAAGATAGATAGATAGATAGATATGAACAGAGTAAGATAGCTAGATGGCTAGCTAGCTAGATAGATACATTAAAAACTTCAGATAGAGAATTATATCAGATAGAAATAAATTAAGACTTGAAAAATAGATAAAGATATGAGGAGAATATATATATATATATATATATATATATATATATAGATAGATAGATAGATAGATATTAAAAGGCTGGTAATTAGATAGATAGATATCAATAGAGATAGATAGATAGATAGATAGATAGATAGATAGATCTGAACAGAACAAGATAGATTGTAAGATATGAATGTGTTCATTGAAAAACTCTTTCGTGCCATTACGTGCTATCTGGAGCAATAGCCGAATGCGCAGAGAGAACTGAATTTTATTTCATTCGCGAGGACATAAATGAGAAATGGACATTAGCAGTTGCAGAAGCAATCAGAACGCAATCCTCCGATTTCCTATAACCCTAACCCCACAACCTACCACCATCACCTCGCACCGCAAACAGATGACAATAAAGAAATTAATCTCTGTCTGTTGCCGACTTATTCGCACACAGGCGTGTTGTTTCGAAACGATGTTAACGAAGAATTTAAACAGCGAAATCGAAGTTGTAATCAGGAGTATCGGGAAAGCACGGCCCCGATAGACCAACTAACGTGTTAAGCAATTCGTCAGGACAGTGTCCACTACGCATCCTTCCTCTATTTGTGCTTGGACACGTCGCTGCACAAGGAAAAGTTCTGCTGAGTCCAGCATCGACGTTAGGAAAATGGCGCAGATTTCATTGTAAAGAGAGGGTGGAGTAATTGCTGAATTCTTTGAATCAATATATCAGTTATTTGTAATAGGTTTAAACATACAAGAAATGTTTCCCTGTAAGTTTTGTGTCGCTCAGTTTGTGTCGCGATAATGGTACTGGCGTCCGCAGTTTTTAAAGAAAATGGTAGCTTCATCTGAAATTTCTTTTACAAGTTTTGCAAACACCAAATACCAAAACTGATTAAAAAGTATCGGACTGTTGCCATGGTAACGGAGCTACTGTGCGCCGAGTGAAGACGCTTGCTACAGCTTAACCTTGGACTTTGCCGCGAAGATATATTTAAAACGTTTTAACTCACAGATTGTTTATAGCTGTGCTTAGAAAAGATGTGTTGAGTGCAGTCGTCTTATCACACCACAGAGTTTCCATCATTGACCATGGCTTCTTCTGAATTTTACCGTCAGCCTGAGTGAAGGCAGATAGACCTTAAACACTGCAGTACATACACGCAAACTTATACCGTCCTCGCTCACTTCCATTGTTTATAGAAATACTTGGAAGGAAAGTGTGTCGAATGTGGTCGCTCCCATCTTGAGTTTCCATCATTGACCATGGGTTCTGCTGCTTTTATCGGTCAGCCTGACTGAAGCCGCTCGGCACAGATTGACTTTAAACACTATAGTCGATACACACAAAGTTATACCGTCCTCGCTCACTTCCATTGTTTATAGAAATACTTGGAAGGAAAGTGTGTCGAATGTAGTCGTCTCATCTTACCACAGATTTTCCATGTTATCATGGCTTGGGCAGTTAGTTTTTGAACATCCAGATCGAAGACGTTAGGCAGAGATTGACCTTAATCCTTATAGAGCATACACACATCTTTACAGCGTTTCGCTCACTGTACTTGTTTATAGAAGTGCTTGCAAGGAAAGTGTTTCGAATGTGGTCGTTTAATCACACTACAGCGATTTCATATGCAACGATGGCTTCTTTTGTATCTTTTGGACACCCAGATTGAAGTCACTAGGCAGAGATTGACCTTAATCTCTGTAGAGCACAGACACAAAGTTATAGCGTCCTTGCTCACTTCATTTTTTATTGAAGTGCTTAGAAGGAAAGTGTGTCGAGTGTGCTCGTCTCATTACACCAAAAATGTTCTGTCAGTGATCATAGCTTGTGGAGCAGTTTTTGGTCAAGAACAACATTCCCTAGGTCCGACAATAACTATAGTCAGCAGGTCTCGCCCATTACGACTTATTCTTCTTTCCAAAAATCAAATCCCACTTGAAAGTAGCATGGTTTCAACACATCGAGGAAATCTATCAGAATGCTACGAGGCAGCTGCTCACTGTCACCAAAAAAAAGGGGAGTTGCAAGAATTCTTCCATCAATGGAAAGCCACTGTATAAAGCATGTGATTTTAGACAGGGTTTGCTTCGTAGGAGATTAAGTACCGAATTGATATCTGTTGTCGGTTTCTTTTTATGGCACAAGTCCAGATACTTTTTATATAGTTTTAACGAATGCTTTATTATCCAAGGCTTTTATTATGTTCGGATTAAGATCGTCATTTTGTTGTTATTATCAAAACTTTTTGGGTCTCGGATATACAGGGCGTCCATAAATTTCGTATACACTTTTAAAAATTTATAACTTTATTTGTATTTGCGATAGAAATAATTTACAAAAAGGATTAGAAAGAAGAAAATCTATATTTTTTAAGGTTTATTGAAATTTTATTTAAGTTTCCACATGTCCTCCATCATTAGCAATACAAAGGGTAATACAATTTTGCAGTTCATGGAAAACATTTTCCAACTGATTTACAGTAATGGCTGAAATTACATTAGTTATTTCAGCTGTACTTAAAACTAGGTACATTAAACTTTATAACATTTTAACACATTATTTCTATCGCAAATACAAATAAAGTTCTAAATTTTTTAAAATGCACCCGAACTTTATGGACACCCTATATATAAATATAGTTTTCCTCGTGTGTCTGTCGATCCGTGTGACCGTTGGAGATTTTCAGTGTATTTAATCTAAACGGTAGGTTGTTCTCGTTCCGCTTGTGAACATACAACGCCACACTCACCCCCAGCTTCCCACCGACCGGCCAGTGACAACTCCACATTTCATTCCAAGCCGCGATTTTGACAAAGTTATGAAGACCGCACTGTGTGCTCACAAGGTAACTCTATGAGAAAAATGCCGCGTCGTGAAATATGAACGCGAGCCATGTTCCCCATATTAATATATGCAGGTGTTATATTCAAGGTTTCGCCTGGTCATCTGGGTGGTTAGGTAGGTGATATCTGAGACAGCACCTTTCCCTGCCAACTTCCCGCCTATCTATTCATTCCGGTGTGGTGATAGGTAATACAGAATGGGGGCTTCGGAACCATGACACGGACACGTCCCTCTCCCACCAAGGACGAACCAGAAATCTCTCCAATCCCAAGTATCACTGTTAATATAGACCAGCACACGGATATAATATACTTCCGGTTTTGTTGCCACTTGATCCCCGAAAATCCCATATGCTCCCATTTACTCCCCATTACTCTTTTACCAAAGCGGATGGCGCTTAGAAGATCGAATTTCAGCTGGAACTATATGTAGGCCGACCAAACAGAAATATATGACCTTTTCCCGTTGTCAGTGGATGTCCATAGTATCCCAAACTGTTTGTATTTATTGTATACTTAGACACATAGGAAACAGGGCGAGTAATATCCGAAGAATACTGAATAAGAAGATAACCAGTTATCCCTAGTATTGACAGTAGAAGGCGAACAATCTAATCCTGTACATTAAATAAAGTGTTTAAATCGAAAATCTAGGTAACATAAACGTTACCCAGATCGACAGCCATCTGATGAAAAACTCACAGTGACCGAAACTTTGTGATAATGACAACAAACTTCACAATATTAATCTGATCGTAAATAATGTAAGTAATTATAAACACTCATCGCAGAAATTGCTTGGAATAAAAGTGTGTCGAGTATAGACTTCTCACCACACCACAAGCGTTCTATTAGCGGCCATGGCTTGTGCACCATTTTCTCGACAGCGAGATATATTTTTAGGCCACTGGTATCTTACCGTATGTCGACCTATACGGTAGGTTGTAGTTGTTACGGTTTTTTGGGTATATATGTATATATATAACTAGTGAGCGAGTCAAAATGACTTATTTCCCTTTATAGTCTACCAATAGAAGATTAACCAATCAAAAGCCGCTGAAGATCGTATCCGTCGTGTATAAAGGCGGCCATCATGTTTTCCCTTCCGGAAGGACCAGAGCTAACTTATCAGGTGAACACGACAGAAGGAAGAACTACACTCTGCTGTGATATCCACTGCGAACCTGCACTACGCTTTCCTACTGTCTCCGAAATATTCACTGCCAACCTCTGATTTTATACTCGAGGACGACCGTCATGAAAATGTCTAACAGTAGTCCTAACTAAATTTTGATGTAAAATTATTTTAGGTCGACTTGTACGCCAGTTTGATTTATACGCCTGGCCGACTTATACGCCGGGTCGACTTGTACGCCGCAATTTACGATAGATATAAAATTTTATTCTAAGAGATTATTTTCTCGAAATTCTCGCCTCGAGAAATTTCAGTTTCTTTCTCGTCTGTCAATTAAAAAGTACAAAAATCTAAATGCAACGTCAAACCTCATCTCTTCTTCTTCAAGCCTCTTCTATTTACAACCACTTTCTGCTTACCAACGTTTTATTTTCTTCACCCCGGCAACTCTAGCTGTCTTAGTTGCTTTATTGTCTACATATCTTCTAGAAGATAAATATTAGGTCTTTACATCTCGTAAAATCCCTAAGGTGACGCTTAATTTTATTAATTCTTACAATGTGAATGCTATTTAGAAAAAGACATTTATGTCTTCCTGAATTCAAGAAGCTCTTAAATGTTGATGCCTTTACCAAATAATAAAAAAAAATCTATTACCGATTAGAAAAATATATTTTTATCAAGGTTATACTATACTGCACGGAAGTTGCTGTTTCTTTACATTTCACCTCGTGCAAGACGACAATGGGGGTTACTGAGAGTGAAACAATCTCAGAAGATTTTAGTCAAGAGAAAGGGTAATAAAATACAGAATATGGCAACTGATGTTACATTTATAATTTCGACGAACGTAGATAGCAGGAAAACAAGAACAGAAGAGATATTTCCATAGACTAGAAGTGCGGAAGAAGAAACTATTGCAATAGAACTTACGGTTGCATCTAGCTATTTCCACAGTAAAATAAGAGACCTATCTGCCAATCTAGTAGTACGTATAAATTCCTACAGTCAAGGTACCAAGGAAGAAGGCGCGTTAGAGCAATTGCCATTAAAATATTTAAAGAAAAGCCAAGACGGTGGGAAAAATCACTGAAGTCGGTACGCCAGGTAAGGACCAATAATATTTCTTTGGATTTGCTATATACATATATATATATATATATATTTTATATTTAATTTCCCGAAGAAAACACATTTATTGCAAGGCAATTTTACGTTTCATGTTTCTCCTCTCCCAGAATAAAGCGCCAAATTCATTTCTTTGGATTTTTCATTTTTCGCAAATTCTCGCATCCATAATCTATTGCCAAGGAACAAAGTTAAAGAATATCGATAACCAGAAATTGGAATTATGATTTATTTAAATGGGTCAGAGGCAGACAATATTTCTCAGACGAGCGACTTTGTTGTGGAAAAAAACGTCAGAGGAAAATTATGGCTCTCTTGGAAAATTCACTGCGATAAAACGCAGATGTTAATGGTGAGTTGCGTCCTGGTACGAATTGCCTTGCAAGACATGAATTGTTTTCCTTTATAAAAATTATTATCATTAAGCTGTATTTTATTTTTATTTTTATAAGATGAACAATTCGCAGATAATTAATTTGAATAGCTCTGAAAATAATTACTAACTAAGAAGGAAATCATATCCTTAATTTATAGCTATACAAGGTCCTAATTTAATATTTGAACTCGTTCATTTTTTCTTCAGCTCTTATTCTATAAAAACATTGATTTCGCATAATGCTAGCGTCTAGTTACTTCATCGCTATTTCCACGATAGTTGTTCCTGATTTTCATCTACGGCCTTCCTGGTGGCGTCAATTCTCAACTCGCTATCAATGTTAATGACACAGGCTTTTATTCCTCATCAACGACATTCATAATGGCGTCAGTTCTAAACTCGTCACCTATGCTCATGACAAACATTTATTCTTACAGTTCAGTATGATCATTTCAATAAGGTCGATTGAATTCGTATCTTGCTAGCCACACATTCTATGCTAACAGAAACTTTTCTTGCACTTTTCGATTTCCAGCCATGTTTGAACTTGTTATAGTGGAACACACCTATTCTATAGTTAATAGACTCTCCCACCTATAATAAGTAGGAGTAGTAAGAGTAACAAGGGGTCGCTCAGTGGGTCGGTCTGAGTTCAGTCTGAAATCGGACGACCGGCTAATCAGGTGAACTGCTTTCGGGAGGGGAGGAACCCGAACGAGGCTACGCCGAAGGGCGGAGTCTCTTTCGGGGAGGTAAACCGATCCTGAACCCGTTTATACGGGTTTTAAAAAGGCATATTTTGCGCCAGGCCAACGGGCTAAGAGATCCCACGTTAAACCGGCCTTGTGCCACATGATGCCCTCGTAGGGGGGGACTGAATATCGCTCAGTGGTTCGGTCTGAAGTCGGACGACCGGCTGACCGGTTGAACTCTCTGCCTTCGGGCGGGGAGGAACCCGAACGAGGCTACGCCGAAAAGCGGAGACTCTTTCGGGGAGGTAAACCGACCCTGAATCAGTTATACGGGTTTTAGAAGGGCATATTTTTGGCCGAGCCCACGGGTTCGGAGATCCCACGTTAAACCCGCCTTGTACCACATGATGCTCCCGTGGGGGGGGGGTGACTGAATATCGCTCAGTGGGTCGGTCAGTCAGTCGATGCCGGACGACCGTTAGTCGGATACTAAAAGTATCAGCGACCACCACTAGATTTCTCTGCGTCATTACCTATTATATCAAGTTCCTAACCTTTTGTACGTCGAACCTATTTTAGGACCGACTTAGTACAAATACAAGCCTCCACTGTGAAACCACTCCATAACACACTTCGCGACGAAGTATTCGGATTCATACTGTGAAAGAGAAAAAAAAATTCATAACAGAACTTCAAAGATTAAGACTTCCTTGGAAAATTCACTGCGATAAATGGCGAGATATTAATGGCAAGTTGCGTCCCGGTACGAATTGCCTTGCAAGACATAAATTGTTTTCCTTTATATAAATGATTATCATTAAGCTGTGTTTTATTTTTATTTTTATAAGATGAACAATTCACAGATAATTAATTTGAATAGTTCTGAAAATAATTAGTAAATAAGAAGAAAATCATATCCTTAATTAATAGCTATGTAAGGTCTTAATTAAATATTTGAACTTGATTGCTTTCTCTACGGTTTCGTATTTCATAAAAGATTGATCTCACGTCTTGCTGGCCACTCGCTAATTTGTCATTATTTTCGTGACAGATGCTGAGGCGAGCTAGATTCCTCTCATTCAGTCTTTCACAGCCGTAATGATACATACGCAGAACTGAATCGTCCCCATAGCCCCTACGTATTCCACTGGTAAGCAGCAAGTTCCATTCAGTGAGGTTCTACGAAAGAACTGTTACGTTGTGTAACAAACTTTCGCGAGTCTAGTGCCAAGTGTTATCTATCTATCTATCTATCTATCGTTTTATTTCTCTCTCTCTCTCTCTCTCTCTCTCTCTCTATATATATATATATATATATATATATATATATATATATATAAGTCCATAACATGCACTCCTATCTTCCTCTATTTACTACCTTTACAAATTTCTAAATTGAGTGATTCTTGGCCTTTGTGACCAGTGGTAATGCTAATGGTAATATTAACCGTTTCCTTATAAGGTGTGGGGAAAATAGAAATGGCTTACCTCCCAAACCCCCTCGCGTCTGTCTGGCCTGTGGGTTGAAAAAAAGAAAGAAAGGGTCCAAGATGGCGTCTGTGACTTTTTAATATTTACGGTCTCGTGCAGTCTCGCAAGGTCGCGTTACACGCATGCTAATGAGGTGTGTCTGGGCTCCATAAAAGCAGGTCGCTTGGAGAAATTGGCAGAAGCCATTATACTCGTGTTCGGTATACATTGCTTTGCGTTGCGTCGTGTCAGACATTTTCCTACGGAAAGAGTTGCGTCCCTTACACTCCATTATTGAATTTGACTCCTTTGCCACATAAGGAAACATCCGGCATTCATTGCGCATTCAGCCAATGCCACAGTCAGTCGAGACGTATACAGAACACACACAGACACACACGCGCGCGCACACACACACACACACACACACACACACACACATATATATATGTGAAATTAGAATGTATATAAAGAAGCAAAAGATCATATCCTTAATTTATAACTATACAAGGTCCTAATTTAATATTTGAACTGGTTGATTTTTTCTTCAGCCTCCTATAAATAGATTGATTTCGCATAATACTAGCCTCTAGTTACTTCATCACTATTTCCACAATCGTTTTTCCTGATTTTCATCAACGACGAACGTGATGGTCTCAGTTCTCAACTTGGTACCTATGCTGATGACAAACATGTAATCCTGACTTAATAATATGATTCATTCAATAAGGTTAAATTGAGAGCTGATCTAAAAATGACCTACATTCTTATGTTAACTGGCGTGAACCATGGTTTGTTAATTATAAGGCCTCCAAACCAAAACTGCACTCTATTGAACGTTTGGGAGGATCCTTTTGTCCCCCAATACCGCCGACTCAGCACCGAGACAATTCAACACCAGAAAAACATAATAATTTTATAACTGAATAAAAGTAATTTATTAAGGATTAAACCTCAATTAATGGATATTTTTCTTCATATAAGTCATTTTATTTACTTTATTAAAATTAATTTAACAATATCCAGTAATTAAGGTTTTAATACTTAATAAATTACTTTTATTCGGATATAATAATTTTATAATCAATTTTATATATACTTTATATATACTTTTATTATATATACTTTTATTATATATAAGTTTTATATATATACTTTTATATATAATATTTTTTTATATATACTTTTATATATTTATGTTTTTATATGTACTTTTTTATATATATACTTTTTATATATACTTTTAAAATTTTTATATATATACACATTTATTATGTATGTTACAATATCTAACATGGCGTACGGATGAAAAGTGTTAAACGGACGAAAAGGGTTAAAACGATTTTAATTTTTTGTCAGAAAGAGACTTAGTTTCCCAGGATATGGGAACAGATGTATGAATTTTGTTGAAAAAGTTATACAATATGATTCAGCTCGACACAGCTGGCAGATCATGGGCCAGAGGTTAAAATGTCAATGGGAAATTTTGACTGGCAAAATTTCCCTGAGAAAGAAAAAAATTAAAAGCAGAAGATGACGTTAGAAAGGCTGACATCATATAATGGCTCCTCCCGAAGGAGAAGCGGATCTTCCAAAAGTAGAAGTGTGAAATAGAAAACGAAAGAAAAAGACTGGTTGAATTTTCGGAAATTTGCATAAAACCCACCTATTCGCCAGCACCACACCAGTTGAAAGGGACACCCATAAATACAAGTGCCCAAATGGGCCAAAGTAAATTGGGGCCAGCCAGTTGCAGTAACCGTTGCCGTCTCAATGAGGTTGCGACCTGGAGTTAAGCGATTTCTGATATAACGCTGCTTGCCAACCTGATGAAAAGAATAATAATATTAATTATCCGCTGAAGAATGTCGCCAACGAAATCATTCTACATACTGGAAAGTACAATATACAATACTTGAAGATAAATCTCGTTGTCAAGTCTCGCCAATCTTCAAAGAAGCTACCCGCAATTTTCGGGTTTGGGAAAAAAAAAGAAGAAAAAGAACAAAGAAAGAACTGTAAATATTTTTTGATTCTCATATAAACATCATATCGTGACTTATTCGGGCGTCGTCCATTTTAATTTTCAATTTTGCATGCACGGGTTCAACTCCTTGGTTTAGCGGGGTTAAGATACCCCAGTGGAAATTCGGCTTAACTCTCTTAAGGTCAAAATCTCAACGTCGGTAAGAGAGGTCACAGTTGAAAAGGTCAACTTAGAGACTAACTGCTGTGTCAAAGACGACCGACGAGTGGGCTGACGGCCTGTTCTCTAATACCAGGATCGATCCTGACCAGGACAGACTCGGAACGCCGTCATATCTGGTGGTCGAAGAAGGCCCGGAACAACGTTATATATGTACTTTTATTCGGATATAATACTTTTATAATAATTTTGTAACACTTTTATAATAAATTTATTAGGATATAAAAAGAAATTCCACAGATATTAAGCGTCAAATTTTCTCAACATAAGGAGGGGTTGGAGAAGGTTTTGATGCCTTGGATAAAGTGCTTGAGCAACGGAAAGCCGTACAATGACAAGAAGACTTTTCGACGTCTCGTAATTTCAAGACGATCCAAGAAAAGATGAGTTAAAATCTCCACGATCATGTATTGCCTCCAAGCTTTCCAAAGCTGGATCTGTTGGTCTACTTCGTATAGGACGTAGTCGAGAGGGAATTTAATCAATATTCCCATAATACTAAAAATTCTCTGAAGTTATCAGTAACTAAGAACGTCAAGGTTTCAAAGCACTCTATCGGAAGAAGTGTATTGCGGATCTTCGCTAATATAAGATGCCGAGAGCGAAATTATGACTGCAATGTCTGATCCACGCAAAGTTCTTGATGAGCAGTAATAGCAAGAGCCGGGAATGCTTTGGTTTTTATCTGATGCGAAAAAACGTCTATCCAAAGTTTCCAAAGCTTATGCAAACAAAGTGTGTCTGTCAACCGTGATGAGCAATGAAGTTGATGCCATACCTTCCCTCTTCTTTGTTCAGGGTTTAAGGAACAACAATGCTATGAGAATGACCTTCAATAGAGAGCGTACACCTACCAACAAGACATAGCGCCGTCTCATAGGACCAAGACAACACAAGAACGGAGGAGTTGCAATCTCCAGTATCACGACACTTCAAAGATATGACCTCCTGGATCTGCAGACCTCAATCCGTTGGACACCTACGTGTGGGGCGTAGTCGACAGGGAGTTCAGTCGATGCATGCATAATACTAAAAATTCCCCGAAGTTCACTGTAGCTAGGGCAATGTCAAAATAGATAAAGATCATCTAATTCGAGCATGTCAACATTTCGGACTCCATATTGAAGCAGACATTGATGTCATTGTCGGATACATTATGTAGATGTGTCAAGATGAATTTCAAGGTCATTAATGTCAATTCTTTCTCAAATGAGTCTTTTATTAAATTCATAGAAAATATCTTCAAAGAACTGAGAAAAAGGGTAGGTTTATTTTTCAGTCATTTTAGAAAATCATCATTGCCCTCATTGTGAAAGCTTGGGTTTGATATTATAAGTATGATCACCAAGAATTAGATTTGTAGCTCTTACAATTTTTTTAACATTTAGTCTTAAATATCGTCTGGAAAAATGGACAGAAATCCGTAATTTCTGCAGGTTTTTGCTTACAAACTAACTTTAAAATGTTATTATTTTTAGAATAAATCTATAATATATTTTGTATTTGATACATTGAATGGGAAATATATTAAAATCTGAATTCTTGTTATGAATCAACACAAGTAAAATATGCGTTTTTACGATATTTGATCAGTAAAAACTGCGTAAAAAAATTGTGAAAGATTACAAAAAATGGCGACTCAATGAATGAGATTCGTTAGATCATTTGTTAGACGATAATTAATAAAAACAAAAAGTGATAAAAGTGTATGTTACACCATAATAATACTGGATACAAATTATAAAACAAAATGGTTTAAATATACATTGTCTATTGAAAATCACACGAGAACTACTGCACATTATATCATATTACATCATAATATAACTATGGAACAATGATTTAGTAATGATGTGTTTTGCTATGTATCTTGTTCACATACAATTTGTAAAGCTTCAGAAAATTATACATTTTATAAGTCTGTGCTGTAAGGCTTTCATAGAAATTCCAACGCTATGATTTTGAACCTAAAAGTAATCTTTAATCAGGTTTCACCAGAAAAAAAGGTAACGATTTGGAAAGGAATATGCTGTGTCGTTATTTATCATGTCAAACTCCAACTTTCAAATTGAGTGAATACCACGCATCAAAAAATATAGAAAACAGGATAACATAGCAAAGTTGTTCAGAGTAATCTGCCTTTGAAGGAAATGAAGGTCTTATTTGATGACACAATCATTTATTAATAAAGTGCTTGTGACATGCATCTTTTCTATAGAGTGACCCCCAAAAAAAGTAATTTTGGAAGTGCGTATTGCCCGCCATGAGCAAGTGGCAACACTGCAAGACAGTGACTTTGAGCAAGTAAACATTTCGCCATTTAGAATTCAAGATGAAATTCACAGTATTCCAGTTGAGATGTTGCAGCAGTCAATGAGGAATCTCAACAGCAGATTTCAAGAATGCATTCGTACAGGAGGACGCCATCTACAGGACGTAATTTAAAAAAAAAATAAAAATTTCATGATTGTTTCATAAATGGCATGTTTTAATGTTTCAATTACTATGAATAAAATATTTTTCTTCCATCACTCTTGGTTTTATTGGAGTGTTAAAAAGTTCCCATTTTTTTTGGTCACCCTGTATATACCACTTATAATGCTTCAGTGAATTATAAATTTCACAAGGCTATGCTTTAAGGATTTCACTGACAACTGGAATGAAATTCCATTGCACTTCGATTTTGAACTTAAACGGTAACGATTTGGAAAACAATATTTTGTTTTATTATTTATGATGGTAAACCACAACTTTCAAACTGGGTACAATACCACGCTTGCAAAATCGACCTGCCCTACTGAACAACTCTGTATGTATAACATATAGTTGCAACGGTAAAGGTAATTTTATCCGTTTCTCTGCAGGGAAACGTTTGGAAGTCAGTTCTTCTTTCGGGCTGAATTTATAAAATCTTTCTCTTAAGATAATTCTTCTTCTTTCGAGCCGATGGGCCTGCCAACGTACAGAGTTGTCCACCATTCTCCTGGATCCCCTGGACTGGTTTATTGGTCTGTTTATAATGTGTCGTGTCTTGGGCGTTTTAATCAGTGGAGCCCATCTCTCTCCCTTACTGTTGCATGGTGACTTGATGGATTTAGAACCAATGATGCCCGGTAGAGTAATGCATAGCAGCTCGGATTGCGGAATCGGAGAGCCGAATTCGACTTCCATAACATTCACTTACGTGCTAATACCCTTGGAACAGGTATTAATCCTCTTCTTCTCCACCTATCTATGGGCAAATAGCAGAACAGACCGCGTTCTTTAACCTTGGGTCGTCTACTTCAGAAAGAATTGGCAACCTACTGCGGGAAAAATCTTTTGTGAAAGGAAACTTAACTAGACCTCTATATCTCATGTTTGAAATATAAAACTCCTGCCATATCATAGCAGGTACCTTTATTATGCCTACATTTAGAAAGGAAATGGGCGCCGCCTATTCATATTCATTACTCTCTGAAAACCCATACAGTGTACAATTTCTGCGTGCCATAACTCCAGGCATGTGATTAATTTATAATTATTATATTTTATTCAGCTGATTAAATGAATGTAGAATTGTATGATTTTAATTATCAAAAAAACTGATCTAGCTTTGTGTCACGAATATTCAATTGGGCAATAATGTTGCCAATCTATGTACGATGGCAAATGAATATTTATTTATTCATTTGTTTAATTTATAAGAAGCATAGAAATAAAATAAAAAGAAAGAAAGAAAGAAAGAAAAAGAAAAAGAAAAAAGAGCTAAAGAGAAAGTGGAGAAAGAAAAGAAAAGAAAAGAAAAGGAGAGGAAAGTGAAGAAAGAAAGAAAGAAAGAAAGAAAGAAAAGGACAACTGAAGGAAAAGTGTAGAAAGAAAGAAAAAAGAAAGAAAGGAAAGGAAAGCTGAAGGAAAATTGGAGAAAGAAACAAAGAAGAGAATAAAGAGAAAAGATAAAAAAAATCACAAGCTAAAAGCCAAAAGGAAAGAAAAGCAGAAAAACAAGTAAATGAAAATCAAAAAAATAAAAAATAATAATAATAAGCGAGAAAAAAAAATTTACCAAAAGCAGAAAGAGAGAAAAATAAGAAAAAAAAGCAGAAAAGTATGGAAGATAAATAGAAAAAATATGAAAAAATAAAATAAAATGCATATTAAATCAAAACCGAGGAAAAATGAAGAAAAATAAAAATATAAAAAAATGAAAGAAAATCACAGAAAAGAAAGAAAGAAAATCAGAAGGAAAGAAAGAAAGTAAAGGAAAGCTGAAATAGAAAGAAAGAAAGAAAGAAAGAAAGAAAGAAAGAAGAGAATGCCGAGAAAGGAGGAAAGAAAACAAAAGAGAGAAAACAAGAGGCAATAAAAAAATAAGAAAATGAAAAGCATTTTAAAATCCCAACGCGAGAAAGAAAGAAAGAAAGAAAGAGAGAAAGAGAGGGTGGGGAGTAAATCAGAAAGAAAAGTAGAAGGAAAAAAAACTATGGAGGACAGACAAGCAAAAGGAAGAAAAATAATGAAAATGGAAAACATAAATTAATCAAAATGAATGAAAAAAAGAAGGAAAAATAAATTAAGAAAGAAAATCACTGACAAATAAGAAAGAAAATCAGAAGGAAAGAAATAAAGTAAAAGAAAGAAAGAAAGAAAAAGTAAAAAAAAAATAAAGAAAGAAATAAAGTAAAAGAAAGAAAGAAAGAAAGAAAAAGTAAAAAAAAGAAAGAAAGGAATAAAATAAAAGAAAGAAAATACAAAGAAAAAGAAAAAGAAAAAAATAAATTAAAAGAAAGGAAGAAAGAAAGAAAGAAAGTAAATGCGAAAGAAAGTAAAAGAAAGTAAAGGAGAGCTGATAAAAAATGGACAAAGAAAGGACAGAACACCGAGAAAAGATGAAAGAAAATATACATAAGAAAATGAAAAGCATAAAAAGAATGAAAGTCTAGAAAGAAAAAAATATCAGAAAATAAGAAAGAAAGAAAAATAAGAAAGAAAATCAGAAAAGTAATGGAAGTAAGTAGGAAAAAAATGTGAAAATGGAGAAAAGAAAGCGAAATGCATAAATAAATCAAAAGTGATGAAGAAACGAAAAAGAAATAAAGAAATAAAATCACAGAAAAACAAGAAAGAAAAACAGAAAGAAAGAAATAAAGAAAGAAAGAAAAATAAAATGAAGAAAAATGGCGAAAGAACAGAATACAGAGGAAAGTTGAAAGAAAAACGAAAGAAAGAAAACGAAAGAGAAAAAAGCGAAAAAAAGAAAAATAAGAAAGAAAGAAAACGTCATGGAAAGAGATGAACAAAGAACAATAGTGAAGGAAATGAAAAAAAAAGAAATATAGAAAGAAAACACAAAACGTCGACTGAAAACTCAACGAAACAGAAAAAACTGAGGAAGACAAATTGTTGAAAGAAAAATGAAAAAAAAAAAAAGGTAGAGAAAGAAAAAAAAAACAACGAAAACAAACTTGAAGATAAATGAAGGTAAAGAATTTCACGGAATAATTTCATTCAAAATTGAACAAACCTTTAGGTCACTTTAACTACCTCGACAGAGTTTCTTTACTTTTCCATCGTCATGTTTCAACCTTTGGGAATAAAGGAATGACTCAAATATCATTAATTAATAATTTTCTTCCTTTGGATGAAGAAATAAGTTTAACCTGAAAAAATAACTTTGGGGAATTTTAACTTACGTCTATTTCTACCCGTCGTACTTTTCCAGAATCCCGTTCATTTCCGGCGAAATTTGCATTGATTTCTTTAGACCGACATTCAGCTTTAAAATAAGGATGTCATTAATTCTTTGTGCCGCAATTCGCAAACGAGCCGTCCTTAAAGTCTCACCATCATTCCAAGGGAACGGCATATGCCCCCACCCAAAAAATTGAACATCACAGTTAAAACTTGGGTAGATTCGAAATCATATCGGCTTCTGGCTTTTATATTGATCTCTCATCTAGAAAGCCTTCGAGTTTTCTTTGAATATTAGCTAGGGAATCACCTTTAACAGAGTATTTCGCATATGTCTTTGTTGTGTGTGTGTGTGTGTGTGAGTATGTGTGTGTGTGTGTGCGTGTGTGTGATGTACGTGTCTGTCCCGAAAATTTCCCGCCATTTTCAGTATCTTGATTCTATGTTCTTCATGTCTTCACAGTGTTTTGAAGGTCAGGACTCTGCTTATATTTTAGGTTTATTTTTTTGTTACTTTTAGCTTTCCACAAGTCCAAAATAACCGCAAAAATGGGGGGGGAGATTACTGTCAAAATTCTAGATTAAGGGGAGTGTGATGATTCTCCGTGCTAAAAAAGTGGTGCGTATACAAAGACATAAGAGAAACAAAAGCTTATACTTTTTCAAATTCTGTTTTAAAAAATCATTTTCTTCTACTAAGAGATCGATAACAGAGAATCGTTCCAGTGATTGATAAATATCATTCGATCTCGATGAAGATCATTCATTTGCCTGAAGATCGATCACTTAAGAGCTGCGTATTTTCTTCTTTTTTTTTTTTAATCATTCCATTCCCAGTAAGGCGGGAATGCCACTAGTATACATGGGGTTACGGAGAGGGAAAATAAAAGAGAAGACTGAGAATAGGGAGGATTGAGGAAAGGGCAAAAGATGAACGGGAATGCCACTAGTATACAGAGGGTTACAGGGTGTGAAAGTGAAAGAGAAAAAAAAAGAATAAAGAAGATTGAGGAAAGGAAACAAGAGGAACGGGATTCAAAAAGACAGAAGATGATTTATGTTGCTTTTAATTTTTTAATGTTGTAGTTGTCAGGGAAGCTAGAAAACAGAAGGGAGTTCCAGTGGTTGGAAGTACGAGAAAAGAAAGTGTTCAAGTAGTAGTGGCGGTTTTATTTAGCAATTTCAATAGTAAAATGTTGGGACCTAGATGCCAATCTAGTAGCACGCTTAAATTCATGTATACGGGGCATCAGAGAGGGTGAGGGCTCGTCCGAGCAGTTACCATGAATATATTTGTAGAAAAGACAAAGAGAAGCCACGTCACGTTTGTGATGAGTGACTGAATACGAGATGCCAAGTCAGGATTAATTACATTGCAGGTCTTTTAGACTTTGTCAACAAACTTGAGATGAATGGCAGGAGTACCAGACCAGATATAGCAACAGTATTCAATGAAAGGACGAATTGTAGAGTTGTAAATGTCCAAGATGGATTCTGACGATAAAAATCTTCTGCACTTTACTGAGGCTGTTTTCTATTTGTATCAGTTGAAATAAGAAAAAGTATCTTCAATATTAAAAAGATATTTTTTTAAATATATATTTAATTAAAATCTTAAAATTGAGGATACGAAATAACTACCTAAATCGAATACTTTTGGAAAAGTTTAGACTGACACGACACAACGTAAGTTGCAGTTAAATAACACAAACAAAATATATATATTTATAACATTAAAAAAAAAGCTTGTGAAATATATACGATTATTCTGGAACCAATCATCCTGCACGCAGATAAAAAAAATGTGTTCTAATTGTTATCAGTAATACGGACAAGGAAGCGTTTCCTCATCGAATTTCTTTATTTAAGTTTTCAAAATCATTTCAAACAAGGCAATAAAGCCACTAAGATTAAAGAGATTGGTGTGTGTGAGAAAATAGAGGAAAATACCATTAATGAGAGAGGACAATAAAAGAATTGGAATTAAGAAGAGAGAAAATAATGATTGACATTGCATTTAAATATTTGAAGATCAAAGGCAACAAAGCCACTAGGATGCAAGGGGTTACTGAGTGTTAGAGAATATGAGAAAAACTACTATTAATGAGAGAGGACAATAAAAGAATTGGAATTAAAAAGACAGAAGATAACGATTGACATTGCATTTAAATGTTTGAAGATCAAAGGCAGCTGCTGTCGAAAGCCTCGTCCGGGTTCCTCTCTGCCGAAGGGCAAAGTTTCGTCAAGAAGGTAGACAGACACTGAACATGTTTATGCGTGTTCAAAGTGAATATTTTTAGCCGAGCCTACGGGCTCGGTGAACCCATGGTAAACTCGGCCTTGTGCCACATACACCCCTTGTGTGTGGGGGGGCTGTTAAATATTAACAGTCGAATAGATTGAACCCTAGGTCAACCGACACACACTCTCAGTCTTGTAATACTCATCTGTTGTACTTACTGTTTAATATATGATATATCTGTAACACTTGTTTTGTTATGTGTTTATTTACTTGGTCAGATATTTTTTTGGCTGCTGGGTCCTTTGTTTTGTTATTTTTAGATTTGTCGAACACTTCTTACCTTTGTATGGACCCCACCTGCGCAGAAAGTAAGATAGAAGTTTGAATTAATTTATCTAGTGTTATAAGAAGCGGTGGCGTATTACCGAAAATATTTAGCTATGGCTTTTCTTTCTGAGTGAGGCTGTATACTGGAAATGCGGCGCTAATGATTTTAGCAGAAAAATGTATTGGAAATATGCATGAAAAAGGATTGTCAAGGGTCATGAATGAAAGCAAACATTACTGAGAAATAATATATATATATATATATATATATATATATATATATATATATATATATATATATATATTGAGGCTTTTTATGTTTATACGTTCTTTTCATAGCTACAAATATATAAGTAAATGCTCTATTTATAATGAACAGTATTAACAACATTTACGGACCTGAATATCCGAGAAATTGTCATAGAAAATGTGCGTCCTCCGACAGGAATCGAACCTGTATCCTATACGGAACCGTCATATGAAACTACAATTTTCCAAACAGTAAAATCGACCTTGCTAACTGAAACGCTCGTCTGTGGCTCAGTTGGTAAAAGCACGTCAGGCTAGATGACGATTCCGTATTACAGTTTTGAAAAATAGAAATTTCTCTGTCGCGATGGAGTTATATCTAAAAAAATTATATTAATTAGTAAGAACACTGTTCTATCTCATTATATATATATATATATATATATATATATATATATATATATATATATATATATATATATATATATAATTACATGAATCATTCATACAAAAACAAATATAGAGGTTAATGATTTAAATGGTGAGAATACATCTTCGCAAATAATTTCAATAAGGTACACTAACCCCGAACCTGTATATGAATGATATGATCCCTGTTTATAAATTCCAGTTTCATAAGGTCTTTTTTAGTTTTTACAAACTTTCGTCTGTTCCTACAGACATCCAGACAGGTATGGAAATAGATTTGTTCTTGTTTTTACTTCTCGGTAATAAGAAGACAACGAAAATAGAGATATAACCCGAAAAATGCTATGAGAAATGTGTTATTATTTTGGAACGTGCGGTCGCAACGCTGAGTTTGAATTTTAAATTTAAAGGTTGTGCGTTTTTCTACAAATATAGTAATAAGAGAATTCTTTTTTATTGGTAGGTTTTCCGTCAATGTGGGATGAACTATATTGTTCAATAATTACAGTAATGTCACACTTATTATCCGAAAGTTGCACGTTGGATCAGTTATTTTAATTTCGATTATAGGTGCAGTTCAATTTATAATTACATGAATCATTCATACAAAAAAAAAAATATATATATATATATATATATATATATATATATATATATATATATATATATATATAAATATATATATATATAAGTGGACATTGAAGTCAAACCTGAGATTGCATGAAATAAACTGTACACTCTAACCGTGATAATGAGTACATTAATCCATAAATATTGCATACCGTAAAACTATATTTTATCATATATATATATATATATATATATATATGTGTATGTATATACGTGTGTGTGTGTGTGTGTGTGTGTGTGTGTGTGTGAATTTCAACCAAAAGTGTCACTTTGCAAAATATTCCATTAAGGAAAAATATAATTGCAATAAAAAAAAAAAAAGAAGAAATATTTAAATATCAAAACGTTATCCGGAAGACGAATTGACACTTTCATCAATTCTATTTCCCCTGGCTAACAAACTGTTTGACTGAGAATGTCTTTCGAGTGTAACATTTAATATTGAGAGACGAAGAACTGATGCATCAACGACACTTCATCTCCGTGAATAAATCTTGAAGTAATGTAATAATATAGAGCAACAATTTTAAACACATTAATTTTTTTTTTCTTTTTGTGGGGGTGTTTTAAAAATCGCATCAAATTGATAAGAAGAGTAATCTCCCCTGGCGCTACGAAAGAAATTATTTTTGATTCTAAATGTCATTTCCTTGTTTCTTAATTTCCTACTTATATTTTTAATTTTTTTTCTTAATTTAAAAAGAATTGTTTTGGAAGAAAACCACCAGCGGAAACAATTTATATCGTTTAAATTCGTTTAAATTTTGTTTTATTTGCTTATTTCTGTGATTTTGGATTCATTTTTATTCTGTATTATTTTGCCATTATTTTATTCTTTTATTTTTATCATCTAACATTTCTGGCTATTTTCCTTCTATCTTTCTTTCCTTCCATCTTTCTTTCTTTCCTTCTTTCTTTCTTTCAGTCTCATTTTCTTTCTATCGGATTGTTTCCCCTTTTTCTTTCCTTTCCCTTTCTTTCTTTCTTTCCTCCGTTCTTTTTTGCCTTCTTTCTTTCACCAGTTTTTTTAATTTCTCATTTTTTCTATTTCCCCTCTCTATTTCTTTCTTTCTTTCTAATTTTTTTAAAAATGCTTCTTTTTTCTTTCTTTTTTTCTTCTTTCTTTCTTTTTTTAAATTATCCTTTTTTTTCTATTATTTTTTTCGTTTTTAAGTTTTCTTTTCTTTTTATCAGATTGTTTCCTCTTTTCCTTTCCTATACTTTTCTTTCATTCTTTCTTTATTTATTTCTCATTTTTGTCAGTTTCTATCTTTCATTTTTCTTTCTTTTTTTCCTTCTTTCTTTCTTTTTTAAATTATCCTTTTTTTTCTATTATTTTTTTCGTTTTTAAGTTTTCTTTTCTTTTTATCAGATTGTTTCCTCTTTTCCTTTCCTATACTTTTCTTTCATTCTTTCTTTATTTATTTCTCATTTTGTCAGTTTCTATCTTTCATTTTTTTTCTTTTTTTTCCTTCTTTCTTTCTTTTTTAAATTATCCTTTTTTTTCTATTATTTTTTTCGTTTTTAAGTTTTCTTTTCTTTTTATCAGATTGTTTCCTCTTTTCCTTTCCTATACTTTTCTTTCATTCTTTCTTTATTTATTTCTCATTTTTGTCAGTTTCTATCTTTCATTTTTCTTTCTTTTTTCCTTCTTTCTTTCTTTTTTAAATTATCCTTTTTTTTCTATTATTTTTTTCGTTTTTAAGTTTTTTTTCTTTTTTATCAGATTGTTTCCTCTTTTCCTTTCCTATACTTTTCTTTCATTCTTTCTTTATTTATTTCTCATTTTTGTCAGTTTCTATCTTTCATTTTTCTTTCTTTTTTTCCTTCTTTCTTTCTTTTTTAAATTATCCTTTTTTTTCTATTATTTTTTTCGTTTTTAAGTTTTCTTTTCTTTTTATCAGATTGTTTCCTCTTTCCTTTCCTATACTTTTCTTTCATTCTTTCTTTATTTATTTCTCATTTTTGTCAGTTTCTATCTTTCATTTTTTTTTTTTTCCTTTCTTTCTTTTTTTTAAATTATCCTTTTTTTTTCTATTATTTTTTTCGTTTTTAAGTTTTCTTTTCTTTTTATCAGATTGTTTCCTCTTTTCCTTTCCTATACTTTTCTTTCATTCTTTCTTTATTTATTTCTCATTTTTGTCAGTTTCTATCTTTCATTTTTCTTTCTTTTTTTCCTTCTTTCTTTCTTTTTTAAATTATCCTTTTTTTTCTATTATTTTTTTCGTTTTTAAGTTTTCTTTTCTTTTTATCAGATTGTTTCCTCTTTTCCTTTCCTATACTTTTCTTTCATTCTTTCTTTATTTATTTCTCATTTTTGTCAGTTTCTTCCTTTCATTTTTCTTTCTTTTTTTCTTCCACATTTTTTTATTGTTTCATTCTTTCTTTTTATGCTTATTTTTGTCTTTCTTCTTTCATTAACATTTTTTAAAGTTTCCTTCTATATTTCGATTATTTTTTCATTCTTTCTTTCTCATTTTTTAAAGGATCCTTATTTCTTTTTATTCTTTTTTCGTTTCTGACTTTTCTTTCTCTCGGATTGTCTTCTCTTTTACATTCTTTTCTTTTCGTTAATTACTTTCTTTCTATCTTTCTTTTTTTAAATTTCCATCAGTTTTTGTCATATTCAAATTGCTTAATCAGCATTTTATTTTTTTGTTTCTTTGTGATGTTTACTTTTTAAAACTTTCTTCTTTTGTTTTTATTTTTTTTTAATATACTAATTTCTTTCTATTTTTCTTCGTTTCTCAATTTTTCTTCGACTCGGATTCTTTATATTTTCTTTTCTCGCCTTTCCTTCTTTCATATTTTTTTTTACCTTTCCTTCTTTCTTTCTCATCTATGTTCCGTGACTCTTCTTTGCTATCTTCTTTTTCTTTTTCTCCCTTTCTTTCTAATATTTTCCCTATGTATTTTACTTCTATATTCTCTTTCCTTTTTTCTTTTACTTTCAGGTCATTTTCTTTTCTTTCTTCCTTTCTGGTTTTTTTTTTCCGTATTTTTCAACGATACTTTTTTCTTCTTAAAAGTCACCTTTTTTTTTTCTTTTTCATTTCAACTTTCATTTATATAGTTATTAATGTAATTAATTGATTTCGGCGAAAGGCGATTTCTTAAAAGACGGAAAATAGAACAGAAAACTTCAACGGATGAATAAACCTTGTTTTGAACGTTTAAATTTGAATTCGCTTGTCACGAGACAATGTTTACAAAGTTACAAAGGATAGGAAATTGTGGATCGTTATGATTACCCACGTACTGAAGGTACACGGCACAAAGAAGAAGTAAAAAATGTGGAGGGGGACGAGAAGAAGAATGAGGAGGAGGAGGAAGATAAGAAGAAGAAGAAGAAGAAGAAGAAGAAGAAGAAGAAGAAGAAGAATGAGGAAGAAGATCAATAGGGTGAGAAGAAGAAGAAGAAGAAGAAGAAGAAGAAGAAGAAGAAGAAGAAGGACAAAGATGAGGAGGAGAAGGGAGAGAGAAGAAGAAGAAGGAGAAGAAAAAAGAAGGATAAGAAGGAGGAGGAGAACATGAAGAAGAAAAGAAAAAGGAGGAGGGCTTGAAGAAGGAAAGAAAAGGGAACATTTGAAGGAGCAGGAGGGGCAGAGAAGAAGAAGAAGAAGAAGAAGAAGAAGAAGAAGAAGAAGAAGAAGAAGAAGAAGAAGAAGGAGGAGGAGGACATGAAGAAGAAAAGAGGAAGAAAGAGGAGGAGGGGTAGAAGAAGAAGTAAAGAAGGAGAATTTGAAGAAGAAGAAGGAGGGGGAGAGGAAAAGAAGCATTAATCGCTGTAACTTGTATATATATATATATATATATATATATATATATATATATATTGACAAAAACAAAACTACTCACTGGCACGCTCGAGAACCCTACACAACATAGGAAGTGTGTGTATGTGTGTTTGTTTCTATGTCTGTGTATGTGTATGTGTACATATGTGTATAGTAATTCCTTATGATAAGACAGTATGTATATATAGAGAGGGAACATATGTATGCGTACGCATGCTGACAAAAACACAAAAAAATGCAAATAGATCTAAGAACTCACAGGGGTCATTAAAAGATAAGAGTATAAATATCTTCCGTAACCTTTCTCGGGCCAATCTTAATTGTTTTATTATCCTTCAAGCCGAAAACTTTCACTGCCAGTTCAAGAAAGACATTTGGGTCACTAACACACAAAAAAGTGAATGTCGAATATCGAGAATATTTAACATCGAATAACATAAGAAAAATTAGTTCCTTTTAATAATGTGTGGAAATATCCACTCTTTGCCTGATGAAGATCGCAAGACCGGAAACTCGTGTAGCAAAATTATGGAAAATAAACCATAGTATTTTTTTTTTTAAATCCACATTACAACCATCAACGTTTGTGGTTTTTCTCTTCTTTTTATTATACACACTTTTCTCTCGTTGGATCTACTATAACTCTTCCCTTTACACACACACACACACACATACATACATACATACACACACACGCGCGCGCTCACACACACACATACATATATATATATATATATATATATATATATATATATATATATATATATATATATATAAATGAAGAAATATAGTTTTAACGTGTGCTATATTAATCAGATAAAGTGCTCAATATCAGAGATTGAGCGTATGTAAATATAAATATAAAAGTGAACATTGAAGTCAACACTCAGAGACGACAGGCTGTTTCCTGCTAGTCAGTCCGACGATTGTGTCTAGCATGAAACAGCCCGTTGCCTCTGAGTGTTGACTTAATGTTCATTATATATATATATATATATATATATATATATATATATATATATGTGTGTGTGTGTCTGTGTGTGTGTGTGTGTGTGTGTGTGTGTCTCTGAGTGAATAAATTACAGATGTTATGTCTGCTAATTTTAACAAAATCCGTTCATTAAAGTCCATGTTAAAGGATGATGAAAGAAAAGTGCTATAGCTGTTTAAATTTCTTGGAAAATGAAAATAAAAAAAATTAAACTGCTATAGCACATTTCTCTCATCCTTTAACATCAATCCATGGAAGGTTATTCGTGAGTAGGAACGGATTTTGTTAAAAATTAGCAAACACAATATCTAATTTATTCAATAAGACAAGTCTAAAAGAGAATTTGCTACTTAAATACACACACGCACACACACACACACGTATATACATACATATATATATATATATATATATATATATATATATATATATATATATATATCAGTGACACAGTGGATAAAGGCGTTAGTTAGATCCAGTGACAGGACCCAAAGAGTGTGAGTTCAATACCTGGTTAAGGCAGTGGAGAACTTTCAGAGGTGAATTAACGGTAGATAACTTATAACTGACATCCATTAAACATGGCACGTAAACCTAGAACAATCTGTTGCAGTTATGCCTTGCCGCGGTGGTGTATTTGCGTGCCCCAGTGATTCCAAGAGCAAAGACATATGGATATCCAACTTTTACGGTGTCATCCATAGCGATAAAGTCGAGGAGGAGAGACCAGACTAAACGCGACCAACCCCCGACGACCCCAACGGCGGAATAGGCAACGATCTACCCGAAGGCGGCAGAAGAGGGCAGCTCCAATCCGACTGGAATAACCAAGGCGAACCTTGACAGACCAATCATCCGATAGCCCGATGCAACCCGGTTTGTCAGATCTCGCACGTTTCAATCCCCTGTGTACCACGAGGGAGGCGCCTCTAGACACGTGTGTGGCATCCCAAGAGCAAATTTACGAGGATGACATCTTCAAACTCTCTTTGATTCACAGACATCTCCGCCATCGTTTACCAGAGTGGAGAGAGGGAATAGGGAGAGAGGATGACGATCCCGATGATCGGATGCGAGAAGGTGCTGACAATGAATCAAGCAAGGATGTTTACCTATGCTATTCCTACCTATTCTGTTTGTTTAATGTAGAAATCAGTCCGGAAACACCGAGCCCAACCTTCAGGCATGCTGCTCCCTTGTTTGTGCATCAGGGGTCGGCAAAACCCGGCCCCTGAGCCACATCTTGCCCGCCAACTTTAACAACTTTACACAAATTATTTAAGTAATTTGCAGGAGCATGTAGTAGAAAAATATCAGTTGGAGTTAATCAACTTACAATGCGACGAAGTTTTAAAAGCAAAATGTAACTGCGAATCCATTGCAATGTTTTGCCAATCGGAAAATATAAAAGCCTATTGAATGGTATCATTATTTGGAAATACATGTGCTTGCGAACAACATTGTGAATCAGGTAGTGTGTACTTGAATTCAATAGAATCAGGTGTTCAATAACTGAACAGTACTAAATAAAATAAGAACCAGATTAGTCCAGCCCACCAACTTTAACACCTGGACATAAATTAATTTGTGGTACAAGTGACAGAAACATATCAGTTGGTGTTAATCAACCTACAATGCAATGAATTTTTAAAATCAAAATGTAATTGCGAATACACTTCTGACTTCTACAAGAAATATGTTTTGCCAATCGGAGAATATAAAAGCCTATTGAATGGTATCATTATTTGGAAGTACATGTGCTTGCGAACAACATTTCTGAAAATGAAATATACTAAAATCGTTTTTCAAACAAGGTTGGGTGATGACCACCTGGATGATGTTTTGCTCCTGTTGGATGACAAATATTTCACCTGATGTGAAGAAGTTATCAAACTATAAGCAGAAACAAATGTCTCATTAATTTGCCATTTTTAACTGTATTTCATTTTTAATAAGAAATTTGCATTTTTTGTTCATTGTGTTAATTGTTATCCTGTTATTCCTGCAGTAAAATAAGAAAACATGTTTAAATAATATCACATTAACTTCGTTGTTTTTCTTTAAAACTCCAGGCCAAGGTAGCCTTCTGGACGTATTGGTCAGGGGTCGAGACAATTTATTATAGTAAGTTGGATATCATGGCTCTCCTCCAAGACACTGTATATGTTTCTAACCCTCTCACTCCAAAAGATTGCAGACTGCTGTAGTAGATCCATGATCACAGATAGCAAACCGGTGTTTTATGATTCTTCTCCAGTCTTACATGGTGTGTACCCTCCGGTAACCCTGTTCTCTATCGTGTATTTTCGAGCCGGATATTAGAAATTATCCCCTGTCCTGCTGAGATAGGTGGACAGATACATTTCTGAAGGAGGTTAATTCAAGATGAACACCAACGATTCAACTTGATAGCTATGCTGATGGCTCAACCACTTGCTCTTGTCTCGGTAGTAAGTTTGATCAGTTTGATAAGGTCAAATTAGCGACTGATGTCAAAAACGACCATCAATTTGCTGTTAACTAGCGCAAGGAATAGATTGTTAATTTTAACTCACCAAAACAAAATCTTCTTTCATTAATCATATTAAAAACACATTGCCTGCCATTAGTATGGCTGATGGTAACCTCCAGGAGAGTGACTAACCTTCTCAGACTAACATTCTCGGTAGACATGATGTGGAATGATTATATTGGATTTAATCCGAGTCTGCTGATAATAAACTGATTACTCTGTCGCGCTAGACATTTTTTCTCTGTTGAATAATTCTGCCACATAGGGTCCGATGAAGGAAAACATCTTTAATGGAGATGGCGATTTTTTTGAAAAATCGTTTTAAGAGAAAGATTTTAAAAATTTCAACCGACAATAGTACTTCCTGCTCGATCAATGAATACCGTATATTTGCTTGTAAGTAAAATGGTTAATATTATCAAAAACATTGTCTGTGGAACATGTTTAACAATCACGCCTCTTCTGACAAGCGGGACTCGGAAAGAACTTTCTCTTGGCTCGAATTATATTGATTTATTTTTTAAATATCGTTTATTTTATATTCTTCTTTTACTTCCACATAATTTCTTCATTCTTCAATTTTCATTCGCTTTTTCATTCCGCATGGCTATCTTCTTCTTTGTTTCTTCTTTCATTCTGAGTTTACTGGTTGTTTTTATAGTCATTATTTTTCACATTACTACAATTTCTCCTGGTTCTCTTTTGCTATTAAAACTTTTTTTTTATCAGGAATTGGCTCATTTTCTTTATCTTTTTTTTTCGCCAATTGCCACTTTTTCTTTTCTTTTCGCTCCTCTTTCTGGCAAGCAGACATGTAAACTTAACCGAACGTTTCCCCTCGATGTGACTACAATGCCAAGTAAGCAACGAAATTATATACAAGGAGAGATGAGAAATAATCTTGCCAGGAAGTGCTAAAAAAGTTCTTCGCCTGACCAAAAGAAGATTCAAAAAACAGATTCTGATATTTGGTCATGCAATCAGATTTCTTACGGATTATCAGCCCTTTATTTCGTACGGGTTATCAACCAACACTTCGCAGGTTATTTAAAGCCAGAAAATATTTTTAATTTTTATTGTAATTTTATTTTTATTTTTTTAGATAATAATCATTTAGTGATAAAGTCTTAAAAATTAACCCATAGCTAGGGGAAAAGAAGGGATCCATAAATTAAATTCAAGCAATCGATATATCTAGAAGTATAGCAATAGGATGAAAATATTTAGCGAAAAGACATAGTGAAGTTTTCCTACGTATTATCAGCCCTTAACACACGGGTTATCAACACTTTGCAGGTTATTTAAAGCCAGAAAATATTTTTAATTTCTATTGTCATATTTTTGAGATAATAATCATTTAGTGATAAATTCTTACAAATTAACCCATAGGTGGGGGGAAAGAGGAGGATCCATAAGTTAATTTCAAGCAGTCGAGATACCAACAAGTAGAGCACTAGGAAAAATATTTACCAAAAAGACATAGCGAAGCCACGTCATATCAGTGAGAAAGTGACTGAAGACGAGATGCCAGTTTAAGACCGATTACGTAACAGACTCTTCTTTAGAATTTTCGAGAATTTCGAGTTATAGAACAGAAGCACCGGACAAGATGTCGCAGCAAAATTCAATGTGTAGTAAAATGCCTGTAAGTGAATATAACGAACCCAACTGGAATTGGAACTCCGATTAATAATTCCCAGCTATTATCGATTACACCACCTACACATCCAAGCTTATGGCATATAGTTTTCTCAAGCTGTCACGCATTAAGGTACTGACCAAACTCGACGTTGCTTAACTACTGTGATTGAACTCAGGTCACTCGGTAGGCGACAGTTTATCCAGATGAATGCAATCGTCAGGACACCAGAACTCCAACTTTCAGATCAATAACATGGAGACTGTGTTTAAGCATGAAACAGACTCTCTGAGCTTCGGTGTTGATATGTGCTCATTTTAATATTTTCATGCGCTCTATCCCTGATATTGAGCGATTTTATCCCTAAATAAGCCATATTCTCATCACACACACACACACACACACACACACACACACACACATATATATATAAATATATATGAAGAAATATAGTCTTAAGATTTGCTATATTTACGGGATAAAGTGCTCAATATCAGAGATAGAGCGTGTGTAAATATAAAAGTGAACATAGACGTCAACACTTCGAGGCGACAGGCTGTTTCATATTAGATGCAATCGTGGCCCGAGGATTGCATCTAGCTTGAAACAGACTGTCGCCTCTAAAGTGTTGACTTCTATGTTCACTTTTATATATATATATATATATATATATATATATATATATATATAGAGAGAGAGAGAGAGAGAGAGAGAGAGAGAGAGAGAGACAAGATGTGTCTATTTATTTTAAGTAATTCCTTTCATATTGTCTGATAAGATTAATAACATTATCATTGAAAGACGACAGTAAATCACCTTATTGATACATGTTGAAATCATAATTAAGCTTTCAGCTTACATAAGCCATTATGAAAGATGACAATAACATTTCAAAAAATCAAATAATACACAGACGGAACAATAATGATAGTCTGTTTTTGTTGCATGAAAATTTCAAAGCAACGAGAAACTTGTGTATTTAATGAAACATGCATCAATGAAAAATTGCTGCCTAAATATGCACAATATATATATATATATATATATATATATATATATATATATATATATATGAAAAGTTATCGAATGCAAAAAACAAGTGATAAAGAACAAAGAAGATATCCTCGTAATAACTGGACAAAACAACGAAAATCAGGATATATGTCCGCAAGAATTCTGACTTGTTTCAAGAATATATTTTTTTTCTTTGCAGCTAACGGCGAAGCAAAGTTTTCACCCTGAATTATCTTGATGTTCCATTTCGCATGAACCAAAACTGATTAGGCAAATATTATTTGAGGAATGGACTCGATTATTAGTCTACTTAATTAGAGGTTAATGAATCTGGAATATCAAATTTATAAATTACACGAGGAAGGAGGAAAACCTACGCATTTGAAGGTCGAATATGTGTGCCGTGTAAAACTTAACCTATTATGCATCATTTTAACCTAATTTATATAAAATACTATATTATTATGGATTTAGTCTGTTCATTAGATAAACGAGCTTGGGAATCTAGATAAATAAAAACCAACCAAATACCTCAATTTCAACATACAAGACTGCCCACCATGGAGTTAGTCTATGTACAATTTTGGTTGTCTATTTTTTCTGGATAAATAAAAACCATCAAGACACCTCAAATTAACATACAAGTCCCTCCCTTATGGAATTAGTCTACGTTCAGTAATGGCTCACTATTGCATCTTAGTAAATAAAAACTAACTAGCTACCTCAAATTCACTATCCACTATGGAGTTAGGCTACGTACATGTATAGTTAGAATTGGTGGTTTACAATTTCAAGCTAAACATTAAATATCTCAAATATCTCAACTTCACATACAAGACGTTCCCCTGTGAAGTCGGTCTACATACGATTATTGGTAGTCTATGGTGTAAAAATAAACCAGTCAAACAGCTCATCTTCACATGCAAAACCTTCCACAATGAATTTAATTGTACTAAATGTACATTGTTCCATATACATCTCGACGCCCTATTTACATTTCATATTACAGTATTATGCAGTTACGCTCTGTACACTTATTTGTCATCTACAGTATCTGCGGAAACTATTTTTACAACGTTTCAGCCGTTGTGCGCTCCGGCCTTCTTCAGGTAGTTGGAATGTCGAACTGAACCCTTTATTTCGCTCACTCGGGTAGACTGTTCTAGTTCCACGTGCCATGTCTGATGGATGTCAGTTATCAGTTATCTCCTGTTATTTCCCCACTTTCAAGTTCTTCACTGCCTTAAGCGGGTATTGAACTCACGCTCTTTGAGTCTTGTCACTGGATCTAACTTACACCTTTATCTACGGTGCCATGTATCATTGAGGACATCTGGGTATGAATTTCTATAAACCAGGGTACTCTATACCTAATGTCTTCAGCAACCATTTTTAACAGTGCTCATATTGCAATTTTTGCTGTTATTATCGCTTTTTACTGGCACTCCAGAGAAAAGCGATAATCACAACAACAAAAATAATAAATAATAAATAAATATGGGGACAAAGATAAGGACAATAGTCCGAATAATGTTAATAGTGTAAAAGTGTACATAATACCTAATCTTAGAAATATAGACTGATACGATTTTTTAATAATTTCACCACAAGCAGGCGATAAAGCCACTAAGACGTTCGTAGTAAGTGAGAGGTAAATAAACATAAAATCATTCTTAAGCGGGGAGAGGACAATAAAGAAACACAATTCAAAAAGAGAGAAGATCACCACTGGCATTAATTTTTTTATTTTTAAGGATCAAAATTGACTGGAAAATAAAAAGCCAGAAATCACCACAAGTGTAACGGGTGATAGAAGAAATTGCTAGCATAGAATTTATGGTTACACCTAGTATTTTCAACTGTAAAAGGATGAGACCTAACTACCAATCTAGTACTGCGGTAAAATACGTCAAGTCGAGGCATTTTAATACCAGTGGAAAACTTTTAGAAAACTCAATGAATCGGTCTACTGGAGGTTAGCATCAGCCATGCTAATGGAAAGCAAAATAATGTAGCCTAATGCAATTAAAAGAGAACAGATTCATTACAAATAACAAGCCATTTCTTGTCCCAGTTAATAACAGATTGATCTTTGTGTTCAACTGCAAATGCTTTTTTGCCAGTATTATGAAATTAAGTTAGTTGCAATTGCAGCCAGTCAGGTGTTTTCATTAAACATTAGCGATCCAGATACCAAAACTACACATATACTTGACTATTGAAATTTAATATTACAATATTGTGCTCTTTTGAATATTAAAATCGTGTACAACTTTAGAATAAACTTTTCACTTGTGTTCTAATACAACAGTGGACTAAATACGCTTACTATGAAAGAGTGATGCTAGAACTGTGAAATCTTGCATGGATTCATTTCAACTCTTCTTATAATAACGGCATTGTTTATTCCCAGGTACGAGGGTGGGCCGAAAAGTTCATAGGCTGACTATGACGGAGTTTGTTAGACCTTTGAAATCTTGCCTGCGTTTTTTTCAACTCTTCTTATTAATAACTGCTTGTTTCTTTCCAGGTGTGAGGGTGGGCTGAAAAGTTCATAGGCTGACCATGAGGGAGTGATGCTATAGCTGTAAAATCTGGAAAGCATTCATTTCAACTCTTCTTATTAACTGCATTGCTTCTTTTCAGGTACGAGGTTGAGCTGAAAATTTCAAAGGCTCACTAGGAAGGAGTTACGTTAGACATTTGAAATCTTGCATGCATTCATTTCAACTCTTGTTAATTATTCAATGATTTCTTTCCAGGTAAACTAATATTTGACTATCCAAAGAAGACTGTTCATCTTGGTGGTAAAAAGAAAATTCATCAACAGCTGATAAGACATCAGCATCACTGTGATACTTGTTCCTAACCAACTGTTTCTTCTAGTTGCAGAACAGTTGATAACCAACTCGGGAAATCAGGGAGGCTTATCAACAAGTTCATAGTATTGCCCGCTGAAACAAAACATCTTTCATCTGTTTTCTTGACCCTTTTTCTTGATTGACATTTCTAACTGCTTTAGCAAGCTCGCATATACCATTGACAGTATGCCCTTTTTAAAAATAGACAGTAAACACAATGCTTTTTGCATTCCCAAAATCCGAGGCCATAATTTCCTATCAGATGAAAGAAACGAGCAGACTGAAATTAATGAGAACCAGACTAGTCATGGGTCAGGAATCCATCAAGTAAACCAGCTGGATCAGCATCAAACAATGTCAGATTATCTAGAGATGTTATCAGTCAGGTATGCTTATGTTTAGGAGTCAGAAAACATTACACCCAACGGAGAGAAACCTTTGTCATGACATCTTCATTGTGCTGAAGATTCTCATCTCTCTCCCAGGATAAACTAATGGCTGTTAGATTAATATTCAATCGCTTGTCATCCATCATCATGTTATGAACAGGATCAACGTTTACATCGTTAGTGGAAGTTGCAGGACGTACAGACCGTGTGTCACTTTAAAGAGTCTCCCACCCCCTCCTAAATTCAGCTACCCACTTTTGCACTGTCGATAAAGCTGGGGCGTTATCCCCTAATGAAGCAACCATGTAAGTATGAATGAACTTTGCTGGGTGGTAAACGTTTGTCTTTATGCACTTGATAGCACAACGATGTCAGATACCAGTTTACCTATTAGGAAACAGTGTACGTATTGTTGAGTACAGTTGAAATTAATTCATGAAAGATTTCACAGATCTAGCATCACTCCTTCATACTTGGCGTATGAAATTTTCAGTCCACCTTTGTACCGTGAAAGAAACAATGCAATCATTTATAAGAAGAATTGAAATTAATTCATGCATGATTTCACAGTTCTAGCATCACTCCTTCATAGTCAGTTTATGAACTTTTCAGCCCAACCTCGTACCATAAAAGAAACAATGCAATCATTTATAAGAAGAATTGAAATTAATTCATGCAAGATTTCACAGTTCTAGCATCACTCCTTCATAGTCAGTCTATGAACTTTTCAGCCCAACCTCGTACCATAAAAAGAAAACAATGCAATCATTTATAAGAAGAATTGAAATTAATTCATGCAAGATTTCACAGTTCTAGCATCACTCCTTCATAGTCAGTTTATGAACTTTTCAGCCCAACCTCGTACCATAAAAGAAACAATGCAATCATTTATAAGAAGAATTGAAATTAATTCATGCAAGATTTCACAGTTCTAACATCACTCCTTCATAGTCAGTTTATGAACTTTTCAGCCCAACCTCGTACCATAAAAAAGAAACAATGCAATCATTTATAAGAAGAATTGAAATTAATTCATGCAAGATTTCACAGTTCTAGCATCACTCCTTCATAGTCAGTCTATGAACTTTTCAGCCCAACCTCGTACCATAAAAAGAAACAATGCAATCATTTATAAGAAGAATTGAAATTAATTCATGCAAGATTTCACAGTTCTAGCATCACTCCTTCATAGTCAGTCTATGAACTTTTCAGCCCAACCTCGTACCATAAAAGAAACAATGCAATCATTTATAAGAAGAATTGAAATTAATTCATGCAAGATTTCACAGTTCTAGCATCACTCCTTCATAGTCAGTCTATGAACTTTTCAGCCCAACCTCGTACCATAAAAGAAACAATGCAATCATTTATAAGAAGAATTGAAATTAATTCATGCAAGATTTCACAGCTCTATCTTCATTCCTTCATAGTCGTGAATGTTTCCGCCCACCCGCGTAGAAAAAAAAATAGCATCAGCTTACAACAATCAATTAAATAATTGTAATCACTGTGATATCTATCACAGACCAAAACAAACAATTAAATAAACAATCAGAACTTATCTCAAATGCAGACACGAAAACAAATCTTCACTAATTCACTTAAAAATCGAAAACTGAAAATGAACAAGAATATTAGAAACTAAATAAAATAAAATAAACAAAAACAATTAAAATAATCCAAACAAACAAATAAATAAGTTACATAAGTAAATAATAAACAAATTAACAAAGCACGTAGGTACAGATAATAACAACAGTAATAACGAACATGAATAAAATATTCAATAATAAATACAAATAGCAGCAAACACTATAAATAGCAAAAACACTGCATTCAGATCTACAATTATCCCCACTCAATAGCCACTAGAATAAAACGAAACACAACCGTTATCGTCCACCAACATAACCAGTAAAATAATACAATAGACTACTCACATTGCAATAGAATTGATTTACTCACATTGTATCACTGACTTGCAGATATATAAATAGTCTTGCCAAAACACAAAGAACGTGCCGTGACAATTGCATTTAGCATGAAACAGACTGATGCTTCGGTGTCCACATTTATATTTACCTACGCTCTATCCCTGATATTGAACGCTTAAAGCCATAAGATGTAGCATACCTTGAAAATATAATTTATCATATATATATATATATATATATATATAGTCATCCACAGACAGACTCGCTGTATCATAGCTCTTCAGTGCCGCCATATGTCCGATTGCTTCGGGATTTGGTATCAGTCAAAGATTCTTCCCCTAGGCTATCGTCATACTGCAGAGAGGAAGGGAAATTTTAACGTTTTCTATGAGAAATACATCAGTGGCCAAGAGAGCTCAATTCAATTCGGTTGAAGAGAAATGCGTTAATAGCGGTATCAGCTACTGTTTTTAAAATTGCCCTTTTTCAAGAGTGCTCAGCCAAATTTCCTGGGAGCATATATATTGTCATCCACAGACAGACTGTTTCGCTCTATCACAGCTCTTCAGTGTCACTAGACGACCGATTGATTCAAACCGGATTTGGTATCAGTCAAAGATTCTTCCCTAGGCTATCGTCATACTGCAGAGAGGAAGGGAAATTTTAACGTTTTCTATGAGAAATACATCAGTGGCCAAGAGAGCTCAATTCAATTCGGTTGAAGAGAAATGCGTTAATAGCGGTATCAGCTACTGTTTTTTAAAATTGCCCTTTTCTCAAGAGTGCTCAGCCAAATTTCCCGGGAGCATATATATTGTCATCCACAGACAGACTGTTTCGCTCTATCACAGCTCTTCAGTGTCACTAGACGACCGATTGATTCAAACCGGGATTTGGTATCAGTCAAAGATTCTTCCCCTAGGCTATCGTCATACTGCAGAGAGGAAGGGAAATTTTAACGTTTTCTATGAGAAATACATCAGTGGCCAAGAGAGCTCAATTCAATTCGGTTGAAGAGAAATGCGTTAATAGCGGTATCAGCTACTGTTTTTAAAATTGCCCTTTTCTCAAGAGTGCTCAGCCAAATTTCCCGGGAGCATATATATTGTCATCCACAGACAGACTGTTTCGCTCTATCACAGCTCTTCAGTGTCACTAGACGACCGATTGATTCAAACCGGGATTTGGTATCAGTCAAAGATTCTTCCCCTAGGCTATCGTCATACTGCAGAGAGGAAGGGAAATTTTAACGTTTTCTATGAGAAATACATCAGTGGCCAAGAGAGCTCAATTCAATTCGGTTGAAGAGAAATGCGTTAATAGCGGTATCAGCTACTGTTTTTAAAATTGCCCTTTTCTCAAGAGTGCTCAGCCAAATTTCCCGGGAGCATATATATTGTCATCCACAGACAGACTGTTTCGCTCTATCACAGCTCTTCAGTGTCACTAGACGACCGATTGATTCAAACCGGGATTTGGTATCAGTCAGAGATTCTACTCCGAGGCTATCGTCGCAATGCAGAGAGGAAGGGAATTTTCAACGTTTTCTATGCGAAATACGTCAGTGGCCCGGAGAGCTTACATTATAAATTCGGTTGAAGATTTTGTGTAGCGGTTGGGGGCACAAACGAGCAAAGGTTTTTCTGATCTCCAGTGGTCGGATCTAATAAAGTAATTTAATTTATTGCCCTCTTATCTTCAAATGTCCCAAAGCATTTTATTGACATGCAGTTTTCTCTTTCATTCCAACTTGAAGAAGCCGCACATTATGTCATAGAGGCGAAACGCAGGATCACAGTGACGGGGACATCATATCGGCTGTTGATGACTTTTTTTGCCAAGAGGATGAATGTTTCTTTGCCAATAGGATCGAAGCTCTGCAGCAAGCACCGGAGGAAGATATGTGTGGACCGCAAAGGACACTGTGTTAGTTTGGTTTGGTTTGGTTTGTTTTACGGCATATAAACCTCAATGGGTTATTTAATGCCGACAATATTTTTATCGCAAGTAATATTTTGTTTTGCCAAAAATCAATTTCTAGTAATATTTTTCTTTCAAAAATGTACCAAAAAATATTGCTGGTAATATATTTTCCTCAAAAATGTATTGCTAGTAATGTTTATTTTTTTATTTTTTAAAACTTTGTTGTTAATATTTTTTCTCCAAAAATGTATTGCTTTGTATTAGTTTTTTTTTTTCTTAAAAAATGTATTGCTGGTAATTTTTTTAAAAGTATTTCTGGAATTAAAACCTATTTTTACACTTTCATAGTGTTTTCACCCCGGTTAACAATTTGCCCATAGCTGGGATCCTAACAGGTACTACCACCCCGGGTCAGGGCGGACATGGGAACACCAGCAATTAAGAGGTGGTTCAACGCTCCTCAAAACATCGTAGTTTATCGTCTTAAACAGGACCCGGATGTAGTTCATCGTCATACCCGGGACGCGGATGTAGTTTTTCGTCATACAGAGGACGGGATATATGTTAAAAATCAGACGACATTTAGTCACATTATCAAAGTATCTTGGTCAGACAATGAATTTTTCAATCCACCCTCGCATTTATCTAAAAGTATTTTTTAACAAATTGTTTTCTCTCGTGCCAAAACATTCTTTGTCTGATAATCTTTAAGACGCCTTATGTATTGTTTTATTGACAAATTCCTTTAAGTATGGCTTGGCGTGCGAGAAAGATCTCAAGATAATATCCATGAGAGACAGAAGTAGACAAGCCGAAGGACAGTGTGATTAATAAGCCTATGGCTTAATGCCTTCAACAGACTATAATAAGCGCGATTGCTAAATTATGGACATACATATATGTAGATATGTAACAGTTTGAGGTAAATGAATGACAAAGTGAAAAAAAAAATTTGCAACGGGTTTAGTCCTTTACGACTTCATCGGACTAAAGTTATTTTTTCTGTGCATGGAGGGGAGTGGGAATATAAAGTTTAATTTAAAATATAATTATTTAATTTTACATCGGCAGGAAAACGATGAAGATGGTTTAACTGATTAAATTTTATACTTTTAAATTATAAATTTAATTTTTAAGGAAGGTCAGCACTTCTAGATAGATTGTAGCAATGCAGTTGTTAACCAGTTCGTTAACCATTACTATGTATTGAGAAGGTCTTGTCTTGGACTATCTTTATGAAATTTAGCTTGGTAAATAGCAACTAGTTAGGATTGTACTCACTAATAACAAAGATTTTCAAAACCAACGTGTTAACAATTGCCATAGATTGAGGAGGCCGTGTATTGGACAATATATATTGACACCCTTTACTTGCATTATTTACATTATTCGGACTGTTATCCCCATCTTCATTGCCATATTCACAACGTTTTGGCTGTTGTATGCTCCGGCCTTCTTCAGGTGATTGGATCTCGGAGATGAGGTATTATAATTACTTGCATTTTTTACATTATTTCCACTGTTAACCTCACCTTCATTGGCATATTCACAACATTTCGGCTGTTGCACGCTCCGGCTGATTGGAATTTCGAACTGAACCCATTATTTCGTCCACCGGGGTAGAGTGTTCTAGTTCCACGTGTTATGCCTCTTCCAGATGTTGAAAATGAACGCATGCAAGATTTTTCAGCCCTAGAATCACTCCTTCCCAGTCATCATGTAAAACTTCCAAACTAGCCTCGTAAGAAACTACAAAAGTTTACAAATGTGTTTTATACCATTTATCTTTTCAAACAGATTGCAATACTCCAATTCAATACTTGATAATCGTGAATACACTAGATGCCTTTTCATTCGCAAAATTAAAGCTCTTTTATTTAATATCTTATTTTCTACTTCTCTTAATAGATAAAATTTTCACACTTAGAGTTTTCATTGCGTAAACCTTCTTCTAATCTCTTACGACATGTTGGTTTTCATATATAATTAAAAACTGACTTTCTAAGCACGAGAACTTGGGAGTTTTATCATGACGCTGAGTATGTGTCATCTCGTGTCGACAACATGTTCATTCTCATTGATACTTTTAGTGTGAAAATGTAGTCAAGACTTCAGTTGAACTCATTATATTTATTGCCCAAGTTGACAAATATAAAGTTGACGGTTCAAATCGTATTTTGTAATTGAGAAATCTCAGTTTATATGTTAAAGACATCAACACTTGCTGAGTTTCATATTCTCTCTATATAAAGTTCACACGTCAGAAATCACAATCGATTTGTAGATATGCTGAAAATGCTTGCGTTATATGAGAGAAAATATAGATATTAATCGAACACATTACAGTTTCAGATAATATCCATCTAAATATGTAAGAACACATCGTTTGGATGAAAACCCTACTCTCTTGCAAGTATTTGTCCAGTATGAGAAACACTTTTGAAGGAAGCAGAAGGTGTATTTTAAGCTTCGCCGACAGGGCATAACAGAGTTATTCTCCGCTGAAATGATATATCTACATGGTAATATCAGTCAGCTAAGTGACAAATCATTTACTTGTATGAATTATATATATGCGGAATAAGCTTATTTCGACCGACGAAATAAATAAATATTGGCTCTGTAGTAATATATCCATTGATCTCTTTTTGTTGATCAGTTATAATATTTCACTTGAATTATATACCAACGGATTTATAATTTTTACGATATATATATATATATATATATATATATGTGTGTGTGTGTGTGTGTGTGTGTGTGTGTGTGTGTGTGTGTGTGTGAAAATATATAGAAAATATATTTCTGAGATGAGGTATTATGTACACTATTTACATTATTCGGACTGTTGTCCACCTCTTTGTCACCATATTTATTCCAACGTTTCGGCCCTTCAGTATCTGTCTATATTTCTGAGATGAGGTATTATGTACATTATTTACATTATTCGGACTATTGTCCTCATCTTTGTCGCCATATTTATTCCAACGTTTCGGCCCTTCAGTATCTGTCCATATTTCTGAGATGAGGTATTATGTACACTATTTACATTATTCGGACTGTTGTCCTCATCTTTGTCCCCATATTTATTCCAACGTTTCGGCCCTTCAGTATCTGTCTATATTTCTGAGATGAGGTATTATGTACACTACTTCAATTATTCGGTCTGTTGTCCTCATCTTTGTTACGATATATATAACAACGGCCTTCTTTCTCTTTTCTATCATCTTCTTCCATTCTCGTCACTTCTCTGACTCCCACATTTTACGACCACTTTGAAACACCTTTTCCCCCCAAGAGCACTGAAGTTAAGCAACATATAACCTAGCCAGTAACTAGATGGCTGACCGAATGAAAATAACAGATGCTGCAAGCTTGGATGTCCGTTATCTTAAGAGCAAATCGCTTTCTAATTCCCATTGGGTTCGTCATATTGCCTTAGGTGCAAAATTCCCTTAGGAAAGGCGTGAATCCACATCTTCCCCGTATATCTATGCGTTAATTGGCTAGACCTTTGTCAATAAACTATTAACTCCCCAAAATACAAATTCTTACAATGAAAAAAATATTTTCTAGTTTTAAATAACATGCAATTCTTTCTTTCTTTTTTCTTTCTTCTTCTCTTTCTTCTTCTTTCTCTTTATTTCTTGCTCTTCGTTTCTATTCTCTTTCTTTCTCTCTCATTCTTCTCATAATACCTCTCTCTCTTCTCGTCATTTTCACACCTTTTCTTTTCTTCTTTCTCCTCTATCTTTTATTTCTTCTTTTTTTTTTTCACATTATAGACGTTTTTCGCGTTTGTTTTCATTCCAATTTCCCCGACATTTCTCTTTGGAGATTTTGAAATTGAGCCAATTGTTATTTTCCTCTCAAATTATGCCAAAACAAGCACCGCCAATAATAAGAGAATTATTTCTCTTACAATTATTATTAATATTACCAAAATTTATTCTTAAACCTCTTATTAATTGCCTTTCTCTAAATGCTGTTACCAGTGAAGTCTCCAAACTCCTAACTTACAGATCAACAGACAACAAATCCCCTCAATTTTGTTTAATCACTTCACCCCAAGCAAGGCAATAAAGCCACTAGGATCCAACGGGGTCACTGAGTGTAATAGAATATGGGAATATGAGAAAAAACTATTATTAATGAGAGATGACAATAAAAGAACTGGAAGACACAAGATACTGATTTACATTGCATTTCAATTTTTGAAGATTAAAGGAAATAAAGCCACTAGGATGCAAGGGGTTACTGAATGTTAGAGAATATGAGAAAACTACTATTAATGAGAGAGGACAATAAAAGAAGTGGAATTAAGAAGACAGAAGATAACGATTGACATTGCACTAAAATTTTTGAAGATTAAAGGCAATAAAGCCACTAGGGTGCAAGGGGTTACTGAGTGTTAGTGAATATGAGAAAAACTACTATTAATGAAAGAGGACAATAAAAGAACTGGAATTAAGAAGACAGAAGATAACGATTGATATTGCATTTCAGTTTTTGAAGATCAAAGGCAATAAAGCCACTAGGATGCAAAGGGTTACTGAAGGTCAGATCAAAGGCACTAAAGCTAGGATTAAGGTGAAAGTTGACAAGAAGCTGGAAGATAGTTGTACAGGCGAAAATTACGATGAAAGAAACTGTTAACATAAAACTTACGGTTAGATCAAGACATGTCAACGGTAAAATGATGAGATCTTGCCTCAATACTTGTACTTCGTTCAAATATATAAATTCTAGGTACTATAGAGCAAAGATCACGTGAACAATTGAAATTATTTATAGAAAATACACAGCGAAGCAACATAACTGCGGAGGGAAAGACACTGAAGCCAATGATATAAGGTCAGGAGCAATAACATAGCAGATAATTCTTTGTATTTTTTCCAAAGTCTTTAAATATATAGCAGGAGTACTAGAACATATATGGCAACAATATTCAAAGCAGGGATGAATAACATTTACAACCAATTTAGTATAGGCTATTATTCAAAACAAACAAAATCTAGAGAGTAGGCTCCTCTGAGTATAGTTTCCTACAAAACCGCACGTTGCTACAAAACCAAAACAATTACATAATCAATTCTTGTTCTTAAATAGTCTCATCAGATGGAGATTTTTATCTACATGTTATGCATATTTACAATCAATTCAGGAATATCTAAACTTTGATCTGTATACAATTATTTTCCCAATCTGATGAGTAAAGGTGTATTTGCGTGAATGAATCCTGTAGTTTTTTTAAGGGGGTACGATCGTTCTTCGAACCGTTATGACAAGTGCTAAACAATCACAAATAAAATGAGTACCACATCACTCGAGTATTTTAGATATAAATCGGAAAAAAATAATAACATAATCAGGATATTGACGGTCCACACGACATCAAACAAAAGTTTACGAAGGAACCCTTCGTACCAATCAGTACGTTTAATAGCGATAACACTTACTGGATTTTAGAAAACCAGTTTTCTACAAAAATGTTTTAATAAAAAGATTTTATAATTTCAACAAATTTCAGTACTGGCTGTTCGCTGAGAGAATACCGAATGTTTCCTTATAAAAAAGGGCTACTATTAGTATTAGAAAGGAAGAGAAAAGAAACAGTTCAGTTCCATCCCGATGGCTGCTCGGTCAATGAGTGCCGAATGTTTCATTATAATGAAATTGCTAATATTACCATTAGAGATGAGGAGAACAGATACTACACTTTGATCCCAGCCCGATGGCCAGGGAGTGAAGAAAAGCGTAAAGTGTAGCACTGGCTGCTCGGTCAATGAATGCCAAATGTTTTATTATAAGAATACGGCTAATATTACCATTAGCATTAGAGATGAGGAGAACAGATAGTACACTTTGATCCCAGCCCGATGGCGAGGGAGTGAAGAAAAGCGTAAAGAGTAGCACTGTCTGCTCGGTCAATGAATGCCGAATGTTTCATTATAAGGAAACGGCTAATATTACCATTAGCATTAGAGATGAGGAGAACAGATACTACACTTTGATCCCAGCCCGATGGCCAGGGAGTGAAGAAAAGCATAAAGTGTAGCACTGGCTGCTCGGTCAATGAATGCCGAATGTTTCATTATAAGGAAACGGCTAATATTACCATTAATATAACCATTAATATATGCTCCAACGCTTTCCCTAGTATCCTAGTTCATGATATGCATACTGTTTTGTTTTAACCTTCGTTGGATCTATCTCAAAATTCTATTCAGTTTTAGACCATGTATTTCAACTATTATGAGCCTATTTCACACCAACAAATTCAAATGATTTGCTTTCGTTTACTGCCACGGTTTAGACATTTTTCTCAGCCTTTCCCTTTCTTTTGACTTAATCTGTGATCTTTGAGCACAGCGATACCAATGAGCTGACAAAATAATATTTCCCATATTTCAATATTGCCTTCTGGCCTAGATTAAAAAAAAAAAATTGAACCATTTTATTAAGGCTTTTGGATATACGATTTATTTTATGATCCTAAAATCAAAATTGTTTGCATATTGTCCCCTTTGGATCCCATCAAGCTTATCTCTTCCCTCATATATGGATTAAATAGTCTGACGTTTATCTCGGAGAAAAGAAAAACAAATCTTGTTATCTCCTAAAAAGTTTTAATGAAATATTCACTCTCAATAAAAAGCTAATGATTTTTACAAGCCCCCACCCCGCCTCCGCATAAATATTCTTCAGCTTTAAATAATCGAATAAGCGGTAGATAAAATAAGTCAGTCAATAAACACATCCTATTGATTAGAGGATTAAATACTAGATATATTATGTTTCTAGTGAGTTTTATATATCTCTTAGCCTTAAGATGGTTTATTATTATGACTGTATAGTGTTTCAGTTTCTTTCTTTAAATGTCCTCTGCGCAACCATATCTTATCTCATCTTATCTGTAATTTATCTTACTTGTTTGTTCAAACGTCTGGTATTATTATTTCTCTTATCTTGCACAATATCACTTACCCTTTAAAGATTATCACCTGTCAAATATATAAAGAATCATTTTGGTGTTATATTAGCAGTATGATTGTTTGTATTAACATTAGGAATGAATGCAGTTGATATCTTAAAAGCAATCACAAGAGACTTACGGCAGTGCCAGACTAATTGCTTTTCGATATTCTGTGATTTGCCAGGATTTCCATTTTTTTCTGTAATTATAAATAATAATTTGTTGTTTCTTCTCGAATATTGGCAAATGTTTTCTGGAATAGAAATAAGATTTAAAACAAAAAAAAAAAAAAATACACAATTACTAATATAAACCATGCTTGATTCCCATGGTAATAATTTCTTAAAGCGGCTTAAAAATTGTTTTCCTAAAATGCTTCTCTGTTATGATACGACACTGAGACGTTGTCAACCGGCAATACCCTCACCTCAAGCGTCCGTAGTTTCGAATCCCGCGCACTCATGACAATCGAGAGGGGTGCACTGGTCCGTTCTTGTGTCCAAAGACGGGGATCGGTCAACCGAATATCCACCCTAACATCGATCAACGCCGTGTTCGATGGCTCCTGTGGCGACATGATGACCGGCACCACCAGTGTTAACTATCTATTCGTCCCGTCATCTGCAAACTGGCGACGGCCACGCGGCCTCTGGCAAGACGTTGTCTGCCAGGACTACCAGCAGATTAATCTGACCTTGGAGGTTAACCTAACAATTTGCCATAATACCGTGCGAGCTAGACGAACCAGGTGGCTCGCCTGAGATTTAGTAGCAATAGTACCAGCAGCTTCGGTTATTATTCACTGAAGTAACTCGGTGTGTGAGTGCGTACCGGATTTAAAGGTAGTTCCTTCTGCCCAGAGGGTCGCGGTTTCGAATCTTGACAGCGTACGTAATTTTTTTCTTTAATAAGATTTCTCGAACATTCAGATAGGTAGATTCAAATAAACAAATATACTGTTTAATAAATAAACGGGGCTTCTACTTAAATACGAGTATCCACTAAAAATGACGTTTGTAGAGATAAAAATAGGATTAATAAAAATCCATTACTTTCTTTAAAATTCTCTCTGTTTACGTTTGGATATAAAACCGGGAAGATACGAAAAATTTCGGAAGAGGACGACAGAATTTTCGCTTAAATGTACAAATAGGCGACCACTGCTTAATCATTTCCTTGTTGCACAATTGATTTGAGCGTATATATTTAACGATATGCTTCCTCTGCCCATATAGCGCAGGTTCGAATCATGCCAGAGTGCATAACTTTTATTTTTAAGAATTTTTTTCGAACAATCAGACCGTTAGAAGAAAACAAATAGATATACTGTGTAATAAATAAACCGAACGTCTACTCAAATACGGGTAGCCACTAAAAGTAACGTTTAAAGTGATGCCAAATCGGTTGTGCTTCAATTCCGGTTTGAAGCATATATGTAGCTGATTTGCTCTCATTCGCTGATTGAGCACTATGGGGAAATGGAATTTTTAAAACAGTGGCTGCTCCTGCTTATAACGTATCTCTTTCCAGTTACGAAATGAGCGTTTTGGCTGCTGGTTTGGTGTTTATATACATCACATATATAATACAATAAAAGATTCCCTGTCGTGCGCCGACAGTTTAGGGGGTGGGGTCTCTGACTGATGCCAAATCGGTCGAGTTTCGATCTCGGCTTTAAGCAATCGGATATCCAGCCACACTGAGGAGCTGTGATGCAGCGAAACAGGCTTGTATCTGCATATTTACGTAACAGAAAAACTGTCCAATTGTTAGATTAAGCTTTGAACCATTGTATTTTAGAAATGATTTACGATATCTTAATGAAATTCTCCAAGATTTTTATTACACTGTTGGAATCCACTTTGAGCAATAAGAATGTATAATTACTCTCCAAGATTAACAGAAGAATCGTGATGAAATTTGGGCACCTCAGTGTGGTGTAATGGTTAACAAACATGTTTCGCTAGAACAATTACGACAGAGTAGTGAGTTCGATCCTAAATGGGTGCCCCTTAACTTCTGCCTTCTGCCACATCTAAGCTACCCTTGGAAAATAACTATATCGTGATGAAATCGATTATAAGCGAAAATGACATGTTCATCATTAACTAATCATAATTAAGGATAGAAAGTTCATGGAGGATTGTAATAAAGTTCAAACTTTATTGTAATAACGTTCAACCATATATATTATTCCAAGATCATTTTTCAACTTATTTAACATTACTTTCGCCCTTTAACCTTCCAACTTTCTGTCCTGAAGTGACAAGTTGCTTCTCAGGTTTCACGTAAGATTTCATTTTCAAGTCGTTTTTTTACTGATCTTTGAACTGGTATAGCTGAAACTTCTCTCTCACGTGCCAACCTCCTTATAGATTGAGTTGGATCTTTTCCAATTGATCTCTTTGGCTCTAAGTTGAAATGATGATCCGGCTTCCAGTTGTGACCTCCTGATCTTGTTTTCCTCTCTTCTATTCCCTCTTTTTTTAAAACTTATTCACCGTTCTCTTGGTGGTTCATGAACAGACTTTGAAGATGGAAGCCAGAGTATGAATGCCGGTACCGTTACTGAATGCATGAAGGATATTTTTTCTTTCGTCATTGTTCTGTGTAGAAAACAGGCTGATACAAAACGATGTCAACCTGTTCTCTTTCTAGCTGAATAACTCAAAGGGGTTTTTTCTCACGACAAATAGTGTCAAGGTGGCTGGACGTCTTATCTGAAAACCTGGAAAAAAGAAACCTAGTTTAGTGGGGTTTTTATTTATTTATTTATTTATTTTATTACACACAGTATATATTTCTTTATTTCGACAAAAAGAATTCCTTCACGCATATTTTATTAAACTTAACCGATGAGATAAGCATATTTAATATTTTACTGTATTTTCCAATTATGGAAAAAAAAAAACTTCAAATATATGTTGTTTATTCGAACTTCTTGACTATTTTCAAGAGGTAAATGTTCTCCGCATCAGAAAGAAACTTTAGAAACACACCCACCCACCCCCAACACACACACACACCCACCCACCCCCCACACACACACACACCCCACCCACACCCAACACACACACACACCCACCCACCCCAACACACACACACACACACACACACCCAACACACACACACTCCCACACTCACACAGCCACGGACCGAAGATACTCGTAGTCCTTCCTAAGTAATTATTAGATTAGAAATCACTCGAGAACACTGAGTACACTCAGCACCTCCATACAAAATGATTCAGCATTGACTTTAATGTGATTTCTCAAACATTCAGGACAGTGGAAGAAAATAAATAAAAATACTGTTTAATAAATAAACGGGGCGTCTACTCAAATATGGGTATCCACTAAAATTAATATTGTTCCTTTAGAGAGGGTCACAATTTTCCTCCACTTAGTTCGATCTTGGGCAAATCGCAGAGCCTGAAACTAGTTGGCGTCTCTTTTTCTCGGTTCTTGTTTAAGCCACCTGCGCCATGTCATTTTATACGACCCCTTTTTGGAAACCTAGAGTTATCCATTTCACAACAACATTGGCTGGGCACCTGTCAGGTAATCGCAAATTATGCCAGGGCAAATATATACACCTACCTGCTACCATTACAATAAGTTTTCTAGAATTTTCATTTCTTAGCATGTCCTCGATCCTGATTCTGTCTTTCTAAGACATTTTTATGATTTTGTGAAGCCATATTAAATCGAACACATCTAAGAGTTGGATAACATTTGTAACGGATTGTTTTTATCAAGTAAGGCGATAAAGCCATTAAGACATAATGGGTTACTGAACGTGAAAGAATATGGGAAATATTTAGGATAGATTACATTAAAAGAAAAAGGTATCAAATACAAAGAGGGGACAATTGACATTGCATTACATTTTTGAAGATCAAAATGAACTGGAAAGCAAGAAGCCAGAAGAGAGTTCCTCCAGCAAGAAGTGCGAGAGAACTTTTTTAACCATGGTTCTCTCTGCCCAGTGGGGTGGGGCGTAGATTCAAATCCTGCAGGAGAACACATATTTTCTTTTATAAGATTTCTCGCACATTCGGGCGGGTAAACGAAAATAAATACTGTTTAATAAATAAACGGGACGTCTACTCAAATATGAGTATCCACTAAAATTATCATTGTTCCTTCAGAGAGGGTCACAATTTTCATCACCTTAGTTCCATCTTGGGCAAGTTGAAGAGTCTGGAACTAGTCGGCGTTTCTTTTTCTCAGTTCTTGTGTAAGCCTAATGCGCCATGTCATTTTATACGACCCCTTTTTGGAAACCTAGGGGTATCCAGTTTAGAGTAATTATTTTTTTAAATTTATTTCTCAAAGAATATATTTATTTATTTTTGTATATCGGCGGGGATGTTAGAGAAATCTTATTAAATAAATATATATTCTCCACCAGGTTTCGAACCATTTTCGTTCTGTAGCTCAATTGGTGAGAGAATGTCAGGTCTAACAGTGGCTCTCTTTGCCGAAGGAGTGGGGCGTAGGTTCGAATCCCGCCGGAGAACACATATTTTCTTTAATAAGCTTTCTCGCACATTCGGGCGGGTAAACGAAAATAAATAAATATAGTGTTTAATAAATAAACGGAACGTCTTTTCAAATATGATTATCAACTTTAAAGTAGTAACAGATTTATTATTAAAGACATCAACTAAATATTCCAAGAAGTTGAAAGTTCCTGACACTGAACTATTTTGTTTAGAATTGCCCAACTAATGCAGCGATCAGTGTAGAGTGTTGCTGAATAGGGTTCTTGTAAAAGAAGCAATAAAAGCAAATTATGATGATAGACAATGACTGGCCCCAAACTTGAAAAGGGGGAACCTTTCTGTATGAAACTTCACCAGAGTACCTGTTCTTAAGAAGAAACTTTCAAAATGGAACTTCATTCTTAGCAATTAATACGAAGGGAATATGGATGATTATTCCAACTGTACGTGGTATAGGGGGCTTTAATCTTTAAAAGGCTTAAATTCTGTAACTAATGGATTTAAGTCATCGAAACATTTACCATGGAAATAGCGATGTACTAATTAATGATAGACTTACAACGTTTTTTTCTGAGCCAAAAAGTTTGTTAAGACATTTTTATTATTTTGTATGGCATTATTTTTTGCTTATCATATAAATCTATAAGACTGGGTCATAATTAATTTCCTTTTGGAGAAACCTGATGTAAAAAGAATATAAATGATTTTCGGAAAGTTCTTGTGAACTTTTCGAATCATCAGTCAGTCAGTTATACATGCTTAGGCGATCATGTATCTTTCAATATGTGACTGACGAGGCAAATATTTTCTCGCAGTAGGTTGCCATTTCTTTCTGTGCTAGAGCAATTGCCATGCAAGGCTATAGAACCCGGTCTGTTACCCATAGCTGCTGGGGAGAAGAGGATTCACACCTTTCCCAAGGGTATTAGTACGTAAGTGAATGTAATGGATTCGACTGGAAAGTCCGTCAGTCATTTATGTGCCATGTGTGATACACGCTTAGCCGAACAAATATCTTTCGATATATGACTGACGAGGCAGATTTTTTTTCTGCAGTATGTTGCCATTTCTTTCTGCGAAGACCAGTTTCTCTCTAAAGCTACAGAATCCGGTCTGTACTGCTATTTACCCATAGCTGGAGGGAGTAGAAGAGTATTCATACCTTTCCCAAAGGTACTAGCACGTAAGTGAATGTAATGGATTCGACTGGAATTCGAACTCGGCTCTTTGATGTTTCAATCCGAGCCCCTATCCATTACACCGCCACGCCTCCTTTCTAATCATGCTTTTTATATTACAGATTTCTTCTCAATATGGTTTTAAATGAAGAACGTATATTTCTTGTCGAACACGTTTTTCAAGAATATAATCGATACACAGATTTGGGGTAACAGTGTTTTACTGATATATTTTCAGATGCACATTGCAAGGCATTTTGTAACCTTGTTGATAACTTTCGGAAAACAGGATCAGTGGACTATATCAAACGTTGTGGAAGACCAGTAAAGCTATTGGAGGAGAAACTGTTGGTTATTTTTGACGGTAGGCAGCAGAATCCAAGAACACCATGACGAAATTTAGCGCGGTAGAAAGATATTGCTCTTGGATCTGCTCATATACAAACATTGAAACTCTTCTCATTTAAAATGTTTGCAATACAAAAACTGTAAGTAACAGATCGCGGTATTCAGAAACAAAATATTAAGGATCCAAGCCTGCTAATGGGAGTCACTTTCAACATTCATATTCTGCTCCTGTATTTTATATTAAAAACTGTGTGTTAATAAAAAAAATATAAGTGCATAGTGACTTTGCGAACACTTTGTATAAGACTAAATATCATACATAGTGTAGAATCATAAATTTGAAGCAAACTAACTTTAGTATTTGCATGGCAATGGCAGCGTACATGGTGTACCAAATAATCAATCCCTTAAAATGACACTTATAATTAACGCCAGGAAGAAACATTTGAAATTTCTAGGATTCATAAAGAGGAAAGAGAGCTTATAAAATTTGACACTCACAGGAGATATTGAAAATTAGAGGGATAGAGGAAAACAACGTATCACCCACCAAATTAACTTGTTTAAATTTTTGGCAGAACATGATTTAGGAGTCAGAGCAAACAGCTATAATTTAATAGGAGCTATAAAGGACAGGACGTTGTGGAGACCTATGATCGCCAATGTTTTGAAAGATTGAATTTACATCGCATATTTAGTGTATACAGTCAGTTTGTCATTACTAACTAGCAATGTCGTGGTAGGAGGAACCCAGCCAGCGGTGTTCATAGACTTTGATAATTAAGTTAGGGGTGGAAAACAATTAAGGGCAAATTAGTCCAGAATTAGTAAAGATTGTAAACCTCTAATAATGGATCATACAAAAACATAGGGAAAAGCAGAAAATTTGGCGCTTCGTTTCCATTCACTTTTAGCGAAGAGAAAGAAGTAGATTGTTTATTTAGAACGCATTGTTCGCTTACATAAATGAAAAAAAAAGCGGCCCATTAAATATCTCACAATAACTGATAAAACAAGGTTTGCATACGACAATGTTTGCAATCATTTGACAAGAATAAGTTTCAAGAATCAGCCTTCAAATCTGAGCTCTCCAAATTTCGAAGCAAATGCGGATTATTTTCAGGCATTTTTCTTGCTGAAAAAACGAAGATATTTCACTGGCTTATGTTTCCTGAGTCAATAATTATAAGGTCACACAAACTAGACATATTTTCGTCTTTAATAGGAATCTGCCGTATAATTATATATATATATATATATATATATATATATATATATATATATATATGTGTGTGTGTGTGTGTGTATACACTGCGTGCCAAATTATTATCGAGATAACTTTTTTTCTAATACTTCAAAAACCGTCCAATCAATTCACACAAAATTTTCACACAATGATGGCAACACTGACCTGCGCAATCACTAAAATTTTCGTACTGATCTGCGCAATGTAAACAAACTGGCACCATATTTGCTATCAGCACGGTGATTTGAGCGTGCCAAATTATTAAAAAAGTGTAAGAATTTAGTGAAAAGATGGGCCGTAAAAGCAGTTTAAGTGATGCTGAAAAGAAAACTATCACCTCAGAACTCTCAAAAGGTAAATCTACCCAAGAAATTTCTAAAATGATAGGTAGGTGTCATCAAACAGTGAAAAAGTTCACCGCCGACCCTACACAAGTACGCAAAACGGCAGATAAAGGCAAGCCGAGGGTTGTTTCACGTCGTCTCATGTCACGACTTAAACGAGAGGCCACGAAGAACCCTGGACTTACCAGTCAAGAGCTTTTCAGTCGCATTGGGGATCCTACTGTGTCTAAAATACTCAGTGTCGGTATCTGAGGGAAATAGCAACAACAGTCAAACCTGTATCGAAGCCTCCGTTGACGAGAAATCACATTCAAAATCGATTGAAATGGGCCGAGGACAATATGAAGATTGACTTCTCTAAAGTTTTGTTCACAGATGAAACTCGAGCAACGCTTGATGGGCCAGATAGATGGTGCAAAGGCTGGGTAATGAACCGACAGAATCGCCATCAGCGTTTGCGACGCCAACAAGGCGGTGGAGGCATAAAGATCTGGGGTGGTATTATTGGAAAAACATTAGAGGGCCCATGGAGAGTACCAGATGGCGTCAAAATGACTGCTGATGCATACATAGCGTTTATGAAGGAGCATCTTGAACCGTGGATGAAAAGGCAAAGAGTTGCCTTCAGAAGGGCCATTGTTTTTATGCAAGATAATGTTCCCTCACATGCTGCTCACAAGACTACTGAATATTTGAAACAGTTAGGCTTCGATGGACCTCGGAAAATGAAGTGGCCAGCAAATTCTCCGGATTTGAATCCAATCGAAAACCTTTGGAGCATCATGAAGCGGAGACTGTACGCCAACGGACGACAATTAAGGAGCAAAGCTGAGTTATGGGAAGCAATTCTTGACATATCTCGCGGCATTACAGCAGAGGACATCCTACAATTAACAAATTCTATGGATCGTCGACTTTTCAAGTAATTTCAAAACAGGGAAAGCACATTTCCTATTAATGTTTTTAAAACTGTGACTTTGTTTGTATCTGTTATTATTTGTATGATTATCTTATTTATTAGCTTCTTTTGATCATAAACATTCACTTGCAACATTAATAAACGTTTCGTTTCCTCAATTCTGGGAATTTTACTAAACTTTTCTAATAATTTGGCACACTCAAATCACCGTGCTGATAACAAATATGACGCCAGTTTGTTTACATTGCGCAGATCTCGATAATAATTTGGCAAGCAGTATATATATATATATATATATATATATATATATATATATATATTGAACAATATCTTTATTTATTTTCGTCTACCGGCCTGAATATCAAATATCATCGCCCGTTTTGTAGCTATTTTTAACATGCTTATGATTTAATATCCTAAAATATTTATATATATATATATATATATATATATATATCAGTCACTGACCCAAAGAGTTCAATACCCGGTTAAGGCAATGTAGAACTTGGAGAGAGTAATTAACACGAGATAACTGATTACTGACATCCATTAAACATGGCACGTGGAACTAGAACAGTCTACCCCATTGAGCGAAATAAAGGGTTCAGTTCGACATTCAAACAATCTGAAGAAGGCCAGAGGGTACAACGGCTGAAACGTTGTGATAAATATGGCGACAAAGATGAGGACAATAGTCGGAATAATGTAAATAGTGTACATAATACGTCATTCAGAAATATAGACAGTAATTTTGAAGATGTTTTAATATCCTATATATATATATATATATATATATATATATATATATATATATAAGAAATATAGTCTTAAGATGTGCTATATTTATGGGATAAAGTGCTCAATATCAGAGACAGAGCGTGTGTAAATATGAAAGTGAACATTGAAGTCAACACTTAGAGGCGACAGTCTGTTTCATGACGATTGCATGCCTGACGATTACATCTAGCATGAAACAGACTGTCGCCTCTAAGTTTGACTTCTATGTTCACTTTTATATATATATATATATATATATATATATATATATATATATATATATATATATATATACACACACAGTGTAACCCGGATATAAGAGACCAGGATATAAGAGAAACCCGGATATAAGAGAGATTTTCTTTAGTCCCAAATTAGAGCCTGTGTTAATGTATATAAAATAGACCAAACCCGGATATAAGAAAACCCGGATATAAGAGATTTCATCTCAGTCCTGACAACTCTCTTATATCCGGTTACACTGTATATATATATATATATATATATATATATATATATATAAATATAAATAACTAGACTCGTTTGAAAAACCCTCGAATTTTTGATTTGTTAATCAAATCAATTTCGAGGGAAAAAAAGTTTTAAAAAAAGAAAGAGCTACAAACATAAACTTCTGCCGACAAAAAAAAATCGCACAGATGCAGGTCTGAAGCCCAAAGAAAAAACCCCGATACGAGTAACAACTAACTAACAAAAAGAGCTCAATACAATCGTAGAACGAACCTAGATACCTTTAGTGAGTTAGACAAACCTACCTAGTTTCACCTAAACGGATCGTCAGGAAAGCGCTTTCCTGACGATCCGTTTAGGTGAAACCTAGGTAGGTTTGTCTGGCTACTAGGTGTATCTATCTATATATATATATATATATCACATTACGAGTGATCATATATGAGTAAACTTCTCCGTATTCGCGGTGAGGATGGACGAGTTTTATCTTTTACCCATATCGGAAATCGAACCCATGTCATCTGTTTCGTTTCTCACACCGATAACTTATACAACACGCTCTAACTGAACGTTGTCGTCTTTAGACAATTTCTATTAGTTTAATTTCGGCCTCAAAGCAAATTACAGTCGACGTTCAACACAGCTCATTATTCCTTCAGGTGAAAGAAGAAAAAATCCATTTGTCACGCGATAAATCCGTTGTACTTTTCATATTATTGCTAAAGTTGAAACCATTTATTTTAGTCGACATTTTCTGAAATTAATAAACTAAAATAATATCTACTCGCATTTCTGTGAAACGTTTGCCGTCTTTTTGCATATTTTTTTCTTTATAATTTCCCATTTATTTTCCGAAAGGCAAATTTTCTCTGAAATTACTTAAATGATGGACATATATAATCATTCTTGAATGAAGCAATATGACCATTTATCTGGGCATTTCGACGATGTTGTTATGGTTACCAAACTTGTCTCGCTAAATCAATTACAACTGAGTAGTGAGTTCGATCCTCACTGGGTGTCTGATTTTTTTCAGCATCTGTCACATCTAATCTACACTACTTGTAAGTCGCTCGAGGTAAATTAGTCCTGAAGAGTGAGTTCGATCCTGGAACTGGGTGCTTCATACAGTTAACCTTGTGCCACATCTAAGCTACGCTTAGAAAACAGTTGCACACTTTGACGTAGTGCAATACTCAGGCTAATTGATTTAGTGAGACAAGCTTGTCTCATTAGATCAATTAGCCTGAGTATTGAACTGGATCTTCACTGGGTGCCCCATATTTTCGGCCTTCTGTCACACATCACTGACGCTTAGTAAATAGCTCGAGATGAAATTCGAATTGAATGGCAAAACATTGAAGTCTGCTATGCACTTTGAAAATCTTGACTTTTCTGAGAGCAAAAATATCATTGGATCCTATTATATTTATTGACGTTGCAATAAGCGACTCTACTAAATATTTATTTAGGATCCTGATTACCTCAGGTTCTATTCAGGTGAAATATCACGATTTCAAATAAGGCTTTTAGACAATAAGTTTATAAACATTATATCTACTGTCAGCTAATTAATCCCGGTCTTTGATGTACTTATGGAGACACGCTGGAGTAAGGCATAGCGGCTCGGATTAATGTAATCCGAGAGCCGAGTTCGAATTTCAGTCTAATCCATTACATTCACTTACGTGTTAAGAATGTTCTTCTTCTCAATAAGCTATGGTTAATTAGCAGGGCAGACCGGGTTCTATAGACTTGGATGGCAACTGCTCTACCGCAGAAAGAAATGGCAACCTACTGCAGGAAAAAAATCTGCCACGTCAGTCATGTATCGAAAGATACATGATCGCCTAAGCATGTATCATGCATGGCACATAACAGACTGACTACAAATATTCCTACTGATACAATTAGATTTTGGTCTAAACGTATTGTTGAGTAGTAAATTTATTTTTCTATCCATCGAATTCCACTCGAATCCATTACACTTACGTGCTAATATCCAGGGGAAATGTATCAATACTCTTTTTCTCCCCCCAGCTATGGGTAAAAACAATTGGATGGCAACTGGTCTACCGCAGAAAGAAATGGCAACCTACTGCGGCAAAAATCTGCCTCGTGAACTATGTATAGAACGATACATGATCGCCTAAGCGTGTATCACTCATGGCATATAATTGATTGCCTCTTTGGAAAGGTATGAATAGTCTTCTTCTCCCCTCCCCCACAGCCATGGGTAAATAGCAGGACAGACCGAGTTCTATAGACTTGGATGGAAACTGGTCTACCGCAGAAAGAAATAGCAGCCTAATGTAGGAAAAATCTGCCTTGTCAGCCATGTACCTAAAGGTACATGATCGTCAAAGGGTGTATCACGCATGACTCATAACGAACTGGCTGGTGTGGTCGGATTACTTCTTCATCTTCGCACGTTCTAATGTCACAGTTCTTACTTTATATTCTTGATTGAGTTTAAAAGTCTTATGAGTGATTAATTGCAGGAATCGATAGATTAGTGCGACCAATCGGTAACTATAAAAAATCAATTTTCAATTACTATGATTACATCGAAAAATGTTTTATTAATCGAGTATTATGCAGGCTTGGATCGGATTTTGGCAAATAAAAACTCGAGCGAAATAATCGAATGTTCATTAATTGAGGGATGCTTATATTCTACAACCCTTTTCTCAAAGACACTATTTCGATAATGGATATTCTTACGTATTTCATTCCATAGTTCAACCAGTTCAGGCCTTCACAGCTAAGATCTGCCATTACACATTCACCGGGAGGAATCGTCCGCATTTCATTTGTATACCATTAATAAGGAAGAAGTTTCATTTAGACAGCTTCTTCTTCAGAATCGCTACTAGTAGGAACAGACTGCCAGGAGGATACTTCCCCGCACACTAAAATCTTAACATCGTCAAATATATAGCAAAGAGCCTTCTTTCTTACATGTCTACATAGTATAGACTTATTGCTCTTCAAACTTATTCAGTGATCCTTTACACTGAGAGGCTCTTGTGCGTGTTATTTGTTGGAAACTTTTTCAGTTAATTGTTGATATGAAATCACACACACACCCGCATATATATATATATATATATATATATATATATATATATATATATATATATATAAAGGAACACGGATTAAGAAGACATTTATTGTTTTAGATAAAGGCATAATTGGGATTCATATATATATATATATGATATATAATAAGGGACAATTCACAGAAGACAATTATTGGATTAATTTAAATCTTTGAAGACAGAAAATTTATTTAAATATGATACTATTAATGAGAGAGGACAATAAAAGAACTTTAAGATAACAATTGACATTGCATTTAAATTTTGAAGATCAAAGGCAATAAGGATGCAATGTTAGAGAATGGGATTCAAAGAGAAGATAACGATTGACATTGCATTTAAATTTTGAAGATTATAGGATTAGAGAATATGAGAAAAACTACTATTAATGAGAGATAAATTAAGAAGACAGGATATAACGATTGACATTGCATTTAAATCTTTGAAGATCAAAGGCAATAAAGCCACTAAGATGCAAGGGGTTACTGAATATTAGAGAGTATGAGAAAAAACTACAATTAATGAGAGAGGACAATTCATAAACAAGTATTAAGAAGACAGAAGACAATTATTGACATTGCATTTAAATCTTTGAAGATCAAAGAATCAAAAGATGCAATAAATGAGAAAAACTACTATTAATGAGACTAAGATGCAAAGAAGACAGAAGATAACGATTGACATTGTTTTACTGAATATTAGAGAGTATGAATTAAGAAGAAAAACGATTGACAATTTAAAATCTTTGAAGATCAAAGGCAATAAAGCCACTAAGATGCAAGGGGTTACTGATAAAGAAGTATTAATTTAAGAGGACAATTATTGAAGACAATTAATTGACATTGCATTTAAATCTTTGAAGATCAAAGGCAATAAAGCCACTTGATGCAAGGGGTTACTGAGTGTTTAGAGAATTGCATTTAAATCTTTTGAAGAAAAAACTACTATTAATATGAGAGAATATGAGAAAAACTATTAATGAGAACAATAAAAATGAACAGGATAAACGATTGACATTGGAATTAAGAAGACAGAAGATAACGATTGACATTGCATTTAAATTTTTGAAGATCAAAGGCAATAAAAGCCACTAGGATGCAAGGGGTTACTGAGTGTTAGAGAATATGAGAAAAACTACTATTAATGGGAGAGAACAATAAAAGAATTGGAATTAAGAAGACAGAAGATAACGATTGACATTGCATTTAAATTTTTGAAGATCAATGTTGACTGGAAAGCAATAACCTGAAGATGTTTCCATAAACGTGAAATACGATAGAAGAGATTCTCAGCATAGAACTTACGGTTAGATCGAGCCGTTTCAACTGTAAAATGGCGAGATTTTACCGCCAATCAAGTACTGCGCTTAAATTTATGAAGTCTAATTGCCACAGCGTAAAATTCATCAGAACAATTACCATGTACGTATTTATAGAATAGGTACAGGGGAGCTATGTTAGCTAGGTGGGAAAAGGGATTGAAACAGGGATACCAGATTATAACAACAATATTGTAAGTATGTACGAATTGTAGACTTATATGAGTTTCTGGAGAAAAGATATTGTCTTGTACTAAGAAATATTCTCATATCAATTGTTCTAATCCTTGTTACCTCGTCCTTGTCACTTCGGTGTACTGTTAGATAGGCAAATAGGTAGTATCATTCCCTACTGAATGTGCCAGATTCAACCATAAGTCCTATTCTAATCGTTCCTTTTCTCGCTTGTGGAATTCTCTTCTGGTTACGTGTTTTCTTTCCTCCTACAATTTTCAATAATTTAAATGTGCTCTCAATTGTCATCTGTCTCTCTAAAAATTGTTCTTTTGTTGTCCTTTCTCTTGCACTCCCGGTAATTTCTCGTCCTGGGTAAGACGATAAACTACGTCTAACAGCAAGGCCTTTGATCAGGAGGTTTTGAGGAGCGTGGAACCACCTCTTAATTGCTGGTGTTCCCAGGTCCACCCTGACCCGAAGTGGTAGCACCTATTAGGGTCCCAGCTATGGGCAAATAGTTAACACTCAGATTACATTCGTGTCCTGGGTATGACGATAAACTACATCTACGCCCTGGATATGAAGATAAACTACATCCGCGTCCTGGATAAACTACGTCCAACAGCAAGGCCTCTGATAATATGTTTTTGAAAAAAATAATGTTGCCAGCTATACGTTTAAAAAAAAAATAATATTACCAGCTATACGTTTTTTTATTTTATTTTATTTTATTTTATTTTGAAAGAATAGTGTTACCGGCTATACGTTTTTGAAAAAAATAATATTACCAGCTATACGTTTTTGAAAAAATAATATTACCAGCTATACAGTTTTTGAGGAAAAATATATTAACAGAAATGGATTTTTTACAAAAGAAAATTATTACCAAGAAAAAAAAATGTTTTCAGCATTAAATGACACATTGAGGTTGATATCACGTAAAACAAAACAAAACAAACCAACCCGGTAACTTCTTGCGTCTTAGTGACATTATCGCCTTACTTGGGGTGAAATGGAAAACTAAATATCATTACTTAAGTTTTTTGCAGACATCAATTATAAGCGGTGTTTCGTGTTGACGATTCAATGTTCTTATTTGTAGTAGTATTTTTTCCAAGCGTAGCTTAAATGTGGCATAATGCCGAAAGTAGGGGGCACCCGGTGCGAATCGAACTTGCTACTCAGTTCTAATTGTTCTAGCAAGACAAACTTGCTAACTGTTACAACGTCTCGAGGGGCCTATGCGTTCTTAATTAAAGTAGATGTCATCACTACCTAAAAATTGTTAAAAAAAAAATCAGGTTAATTTTGAATAGCCGCCTCAGAGACTTTAATCGAAGAACTACCCAAGGCTGGAGGAACTGCAGAGTAATGGTCAGCTGCTCTGTCTGGGGAATCGGAGAAACGAGTTCGAAATACGAGTTTCGAATTACATTCACTTTGGGACTGACAGGAATCCATCTCTTATTCATCCAGCTATGATTCAAATGAAGTCCTGTAGCCTTGGGTGGGAACCAGTCTAGGAGACGGATACTCTGAATTGAAACCACCTGCACTTGCCTCCTTGCTCAAAGTTTAGAAGAATGTAACTTCAAAAACATATCCGCCTCTGAGAGGAGTGGCAAAGTCACCTGTACATCCTCAGTGCAAAATAAAGCGGCAACCATTGTGCTATACTGCCTTGAATGTGACCAGGGACGCAAATTCTGAGATGGTGGAGAATCGTTACCACAGCGGCGCAAATAGGCGCCAACTGAATAAAACAAACGATCCTCGGCTGAGAAATCACAGAAGTTAATCCTGTTACCATTTCGATCAATATTTTATCTGGAAAATGAATTTGTTTCGTTCGCCATTTTGTCAGAAGATTTAGGTTAAGAGAACGATTTTCTTCCTTCAATTTTGCACATAAGGATATGATTAACTCCATATTTCTGATAAATAAAAGTCGAATATTTATGTAGTTCATGTTCGGCGAGGCGAAACTGCGGGTAATTTTAGCCATGTAAAACCTCGTGATCATCAAGAGCTAAGATTTAAATAGATTCTTAAAAAGTGTCATTTTAAAAAAAGACCCTGGTAATTTAGGATATCTTTTTTTCACTGAATTCTAAATAGAATCTTTTTTTATTACTGTCAAAGTAATGCATGTAATTTAAATAGAAAAATGTTATGTTAACAAATGAGAGAAAACCGTTTCTATGCAGGAAACTTTAGGCAATTATTAACGAAACCCTAAACTGTCATTTGAAATTTATAAAATCTTCATCTTAAAACAGCATCAAGATAATCTAAGGAATTTAAATAGAAAATGGTAATTGTAATTGTGAAAGATAACCGTTTTCTTACTGGAAACATTCGGCATATATATTTAAGATAGTTTTCTTTCAGGAAAATATATTCGTATGTCCAGTTACTGTTATAGATCATTCTATTTTCGTTCTACCTGTTCCGTTTTGCCAGTAAACTGGGCAAAGTGAACATTATAATTATAAAATTCTTTTCTCTTCTAGATTGATGTGCTATCCATTTTAGTAATTGTTGCTGTTGGAAGTCTTCAAATGATGATTTTTGTCATTTTTTTTACTTCAAGAGAAAAGTTTTGTATCAGAAGCAGAAAAATGATAAGGTGCTATGCAATTAAAAAAATATATAACTCTAGTCATTGGTGGAATAGAATCATCTTAAATTGTGATAAGTACCAATCATCATCATCATCATCATTATTACTATTATTATTTTTATTTTCTTTGATTTCTGGCGTTTACACATTTCTTTCCGGGTCCCGCCCATGGACCTAAGGTTAGAAATGGCATCATGACACTTTCCACTGACAAAAAAAAAAAAAAAAAAAAAAAATTGTATAGATAAACCCTTTGTAAAATGTGGGCTGTATTTTTCAGAACAATATTTGTTTCTCTTTGAGGCATGGACTTCCAGGAATCCCTTCAATTAGTCTACTGGAATCTTTTCCAACCAATCCTAGGTCTCCAAATTTGTGTATGTTGTTTCCTTCTTTATATCCTGTAAAGCCGGTTTCAAACTATGGTCCATAGACTCTATAGAAGAAATGTCATTTAATTGATAGCAATATTAGTATATGGGAGGCTCCTAGTAGGGCGATATGATTAACAATATTAGTATCCTAGCAATATTAGCATATATTAGCAATAGTAGCAATAATAGTATCATAGAAATATTAGTATATTGATATCCTAGCAATATTAGTATATGGGATGTTTCTAGTAGGGCGATCTTTTGTGATTCTGTAGCGCCAAATTCATATATCAAATGAAGGTTAGATTTTTGAAAACATACAGGGTCTATACGCTTGAAATCGTTAAAATATTCCCTGAGATAAGGTTTGATTTTATTTATTTGTTTACTATTTCCCAATAAAAATCCAGAGCAAAAATTACCAATTACTGGCAACTCAAAGGTTTGTTTTAGTTTGTTTTGTTTTGTGGCATATTAACCTCAATGGATTATTTAATGCTGACAAGATTTTTATTTCTGGTAATATTTTCTTTTTTCAACTAATACTAATTTTTTTAAAAGTATTTCTGGCATTAAAATCTATTTTTACATTTTCATAGTGTTTGAGTCAGGTTGTGGGGTCAACTATTTGCCCATAGCTAGGACCCTAATAGGTGCAACAAACCCGGTCAGGGTAGACCTGGGAACACCAGCAATTATGAAGTGGTTCCACGCTCCTTAAAACCTTCTGATCAGAGGCCTTGCTGTTGGACGTAGTTTATCGTGTTACCCAGGACGCGGATGCAGTTTATCGTCATGCCCAGGACGCTTACACAAGATTTGGTGTTAACTATTTGCCCATAACTGCTAGGACATTAACAGGTGCTACCAACCCTTTATCGTCATACTCAGAAGGGGAAACTCAAAGGAACACGTTAGAAATAGATTCATACAATTCAATCGGAAAATATGCGGGGAAAATTATAAAAGGGTTCTGTTTAAAAAAAATTCCGAAAAGTAATATTCGCTTTTGGCAACAAAATCAAATTTTGTCTTTTCAAGAATATTCGAAGATGTGCAGGCGGTTAAATGGATAATGGCTCGAAATCGAAATCATTGAACCGAGTTCTAATTCCAGTTGAGTTAAACGCGCATACCATATATATATATATATATATATATATATATATATATATATATATATATAGGGTGTATCAAATTCCAGTTCATTTACACGCGTATACCCTTGAATAGCTGTGCTAGCTCGAACTCGCAAGTCATCGTGACCGAAGGTTTGAGCCTGCAGGCCTTGATCAGATTGTTGATCACGCTAGATAACACGATATTTCCCAAAAAATTGTAACTCAGGTCTGCTCAGCAGAGATACAGTATAAACCACAGGTGAGCTCCATGGGTGTTGAACAAAAACAAATTTGCCTGAGCAAGCGTCTCCAGTATGGATTGCCTAGCCGCACTAGTAGACGGTTATCGTCAAATCCGAGTAGCCAGCTATAGGTAGAGATCATTGGGAAAGGTATGAAGCCATCTACTCACACCAAAAGAAATAGCAGGACTTGTATCTGGAAAAAAAAATTATTCTCAAAAAAATTCTAAGGCAGTATTAACACGCCAAAATATTCTTACGGATGAAAATATTGTTTCAGCTTTAATTAACAGACCAAGGGTTGATAAACCGTTAAAAAGTAACTACTCAAAATATTCGAATCGAAAATTGTAAAAGGAAGCATAAAGTTGAATTATTGCAGACATTTGCATGATTCTAATGTGTTTTACCTTTGCTTTCTTTAACACGAGGTGCCGCCAAATGTCTACCATATTCTTCAAGAGAAAAGTTTTTTTTTTTATCAGTAGCTGCAAAATGATGAGGTGCAATGGAATTAGAAAAATTAGAAATATAACTGTAGTCTCTGATGGCCTAGAATCTCTGCAAATTGCGATAAGTACCTATTATTATTATTATTATTATTATTATTATTATTATTATTATTTGTATATGTTATTTTTTTCCGCTTTGTACCTTGTAGAGCCGGGTCCAATCTATGGTCCTTAGGCCTTATAGTAGAATTGTCATTTAATTGATAGCAGTTTTCTTACTATATAGGATGTTCTTAGTAGGGCGATCATCAGGGTAACTTTTATGTTGTTGCTACCTGTCGCACTGTTATTATTATTATTGTTTTATTTCCTTTGATTTCTGGTGTGTACTCATTTCTTTCCAGGTCCCGCCCAAAGACCCAAGGTCAGATATGGCATCATGACATTTTCCACTGAGAAATTAAAACATATCATTATTATTATTTACGTATGTTATGTTTCCTGTTTTGTATCCTGTAGAGCCGGGTCCAAACTATGGTCCTTAGGCCCTATACGAGAAATTTCATTTAATTGATAGCACTTTTCTTAGTATAACTAATATAACTCCTGGGAAACTTGTATGTTGATGTTACCTGGGACACTGTTATTATTAATGTTTTATTTTTCATTTCCATTGATATTGCATCATGACATTTTCCACTGAGTAATTAAACAAAATATTTTATTATTATTATTATCATCATCATCGATTTCCACTGAGTAAGTTAAAAGACCCAAGGCAGGTCGTGGTGTGTTGTTATGGCCACATTTCGGTGAAAACAGACAAAGTTATTTTCTGTATTCTCTTTAAGGGGTTTCCATTGTTTTGTTCCATTTTTATAATTCCAAGTGCACCTATTACCACTTATTATTAATTATTTTCTTTTCATTTTCTTTATTTTGATTTTTTCAAATTCTTGGTTGCTATGTTTATCAATTAGTAGGCAAGTTTTTTTTTCTGGTTTTTGACAATAATGTCCGGCCTATTTGCTTCAATTTTTCTGTCTGTGTGGATGGTATAATCCCATAGAATGGTGACATCTTCTATTTCTGTAACTGGCGCTGGCCGATGTTCATACCAGTGTTTGCTTAAATTTTCCAAAGGCATTGTCCAGTGACACATTGCCCCACTGTGACGAAAAAAAAAACAAAAATGGTCTATTGTTTTGGTATTTGTCACAGAACCTGCATTTTGGATCCACATTATTATGTATGATATTTGCCTGAAAATTCCTAGTGAAAAAGACTTGGTTTGCAAGAATAAAGCCTTCAGTTTCAGAAATCCAGATGCTCAAAACCTTCGATGAGTATTAACTTTATCAACATTGGGTTTATTTGCACGTTCTGGATATTGGCCATGCAGAGGTTTGTCTCTTGTATAGCGTTGTTTCATCTGTTCAAGGGCAATTTTTTGTAATAGTTGGTTCTCTTTTTGATTTACTACAGAATCTACTAAATGGTTGTTTGTATTTACATTATTGAATTTTTTTCTTCCATGTTGTTTCAAATTTTATCATCCAGTCATTTGTTGTTTCAAATAGTTGTTGTTCTTTCCAACCAGTCGGTCTAGGGTGGAAGAGGTCTTATTCCAGAATATTATTATTATTATTATTATTATTATTATTATTATTATTATTATTATTATTTTCAGGGTCCCGCCCATTGTTAGAAATGGCGTCATGACACATTCCACTTTAAAGCCATAAGTGCCTTGTCAGAACAATTTTTGTATCTCTTTGAGTCATGGACTTTCAGGATTCTTCAATTATTCTACTGCATTTTTTCCAACCAGTCCTAGGGCTCCAACCACAACAGGGATTGTTGACAGCTTTTCGAGATTTCTATTTCAAAGTCCTTGTATTTTGACAGCTTTTGAATATCTTCAAAGATACATTGCAGTCAGCAGGGACTGCCATATCAATAAGAAGGCACTTTCTTTCTTTGTGGTCTTTAATAACAATATCTGGGCGGTTGGCTTTGATTGTTCTGTCAGTGTGTATTGTGTAGTCCCATAGAATTGTAACAGGTCCTATCTCCGTATTATTATTATTATTATTATTATTATTATTATTATTATTATTATTATATTGTGATGTTACCTGGGACGCTGTCGTAAAGTTGTCCATTCCTTTTCTCTGGAGGTCCAGAGTTCTGATTATGAGTGGTACAGTTTTAGTCTTCATTTCCTACATTCTATTAATCTCGATCTCCAGGTCCTTGTATTTGGGCAATTTCTCGATAATTTTTATGGAGGTGTTTCTCTTAGATGGTACTACTTTGTCAATAAGTATACACTTCCTGAAATTCTGTTTTTATGATAATATCAGGTCCATTGGCCATTATTTCCCTGTCAATTTGAATTTGCATGTCCCAGAAAATAGTTACATCGTTATTTTGAGTAACTGTATATGGTTGGTGGTCATAAAATCTCTCATTATTTTTTATTGTATGCTATTTGAATATCTTTCAGTGCACATATTTCGTTATCTTGTTATGTCGTTGGGTATATTCATTTTTCAGGTCTTCTGGACATCCTTAGATTATATGGTCGACAGTTTCATTTTATTTTCCGCCGCAGATCCTGCATTTCGGGTTAGTTCCATCCTTGATTATGTGACAGTGATAGGATCTGGTTGCGAGGCTTTGGTCCTGATTTGCAACAATGAGGGCTTCTGTCTCTGTTGCTCCCCAGCCACTGATGTGTTTGTTGTTAGTCCACAAATGCTTATTTCGTTCTATTTAATTATTTGTAATTGCAACGTCTTGTTCTCCCAGTTCTTTCATAATTTCATTTGGCCAAGTTGTTTTGATTTCTGCTTTACTCATTTGGTAAATATGGTATTCGTTTCGTTTTTTGTTGGTAAGATTTCAGATATATTAAGCTCTTTTTTTATGAAGAGTGCAGCTTCTTTGTTGATGGAGTGAATTTGGTGTTTTACTATTTGCAGGAAAGGGTCATTGCTTTTTTTATTACGAAGGCTTCAAATTTGATTGTTGTAGTTTTTAGAGTTAGTTCAATTATTATTATTATTATTATTATTATTATTATTATTAATGTCTATCTTCCCCGTTTATTCAACGTTAAATTCATTTTCAGCTTCCCCTCTTTTTCCTTCCTTTTATTTCAACAAGATCTACATTATTAAACAAAAATATTTCCCGTTAATTTGCTGAATGTTTGTATTTTTTAATTAATTTTATTATTATTATTATTATCATGAGTAGTACTAGTAATAGTATAAATAGTAGTAAAATTAGTAACAGCATCGCGAACAATTTAATCATTTTTTTTATATTTTGTCGCCGCTGTGTCCTTCCTCAAATATTGTAACTGTAACACTAGAGATAATGCCTTACCCCTGGAACGAAATGGGATTCGGACGTGTCTCGCATGTACAGAATTCCTAAAAAGAAAATGGTAGCTTCACGAGACATATTTAAGAAAGATAGATCTTAGACTTGGATAGACTTTCACAAGAATCTCTTTTAAGATATGCAAATGAGAACTGTCATTCAATCTATAAAAAGTGTTTAAAATCTAACTTCTATAGGAAACCGGAGACAGGTGTTGTTGGTTGAAGGAAATAGATTAGGGGACTTTATTACAAGCCAGAGGAAACAGACTACAGCAACTCTCGACATGGATCATGTCTTTTCAATATAGAAGTCCCTTTTTCCATTCTAGTCTTGATTATTTAAATAATAATGGCTTTTGTTGTTTTCAGTTTATCATTGCGATTTCAAATTTCCCTTCACATCTTTTGCAACTTTCTTCGATATTTTTTTCAAATTAGTCGTTAATTATGTCTTCATTCTGAACATTCATATCTTACATTAAACCGTTTTTTTCTCTTTTCTGTTTACTTTTTGTTTCTCGGCAAAGTCAAAATATTTCACTGTTTCTTTATTCCATTTTTCACTTGAACATATGATTAATTCGAAAGGAATGTATGACGATAACCTACATCCGAAATACCTTCTTAATTGCTGTTCTTCCCAGGTCCACCCTGATTCGGTGTGGTAGCACCTGTTAGGGTCCCAACTATGGGTAAATAGTAAACTGCAAATAAAAATAAAAAAACGCTATGAAAGTATAAAACATTTAATAGTAAAAATACCAGCAATATATTTTTATATAAAAATTATCAACACAACATATTTTTAGTAAAATGACCAACAAAATATTTAAAAGTAAAAATGACTAATAATAAATTTTATAGCAGCTTTAGTAGAATTAGAAACAATAGATTCTATAGCAAAATAACCAACAATACATTTTATAGTAGCTTTAGTAGAATTACCAACAAGAGATTTTATAGCAAAATGGCTAACAATATATTACATCTATAGTTGAAGTCATAAAATTGCGTTCATAATATTTGGATTTCGGCAGTAAATAACCCATAGTGATGTTGATATGCCAGTAAACAAAATCAACCAAGGAACAGGCATGTATATGCACAAAAGTTGACTAACGATACATTTAATCTGTAGTCAAAAGTATACATTGCCCTCAAAATATATTTAGTTGAAGCCATAAAATTGTGTTCAAAATATTTAGATTTTGGCATTAAATAACCCATAGAGATGTTGATATGCCACCAAACAAAACCATCGAACGAACCAATTATGACAGTTTTAATTATATTTATTGCACTGTCTGAGTAGTTTCTTGTTGGTGGTATATTACAATGAAGGTAAAAGATCTTCATTCACTTCAAGTCTCCAATACCTACTTTATTTTCAATAAAGCAGTCCACTTTGTGGCCTATTTCCTTTTTCGGATTTCAAAATGTACCAACCTTTTGGGAGCGTTCCTAATCACTTCTGAAACGATGGACACAATTTCATGTTCTACAAACTTATTATGTTGTGTTATGAACGGACTGACTTGCGTTAAGTGGTTTCTCGTAAAATTATAAATTGACTTGTGCATCGGGGACGAATGCTGATAGATTTTGAGGCGCGGTTTTGGGACCCGAAAAGACCGTCATTTCAAAGTATTCTGGAGAGCAAAATAAGCAATGTAGATTTAAGGAGAACTTTCATCTCAATCTCAGACGCCATTTTACACATTATCCCATACCGTTTATTCGCAACAGTGTCAATAAATAATCACGCTAATTTACAAAACAGGTAGAGCAACAACAACAAAAAATAAAATAAAAAAAATAAAAATAAAAACAAAAATACATCGTTGTTAGAAAGAACTATAACAGTAACTGGACATGAGCATCTCTCTATATTTCTGAGATGAGGTATTATGTACATTATTTACATTATTCTGACTATTGTCCTCATCTTTGTCGCCATATTTATTACAACGTTTCGGCCTTTCAGTATTTGTCTATATTTCTGAGATGAGGTATTATGTACATTATTTACATTATTCGGACTATTGCCCTCATCTTTGTCGGCATATTTAATACAACGTTTCGGCCCTTCAGTATCTGTCTATATTTCTGAGATGAGGTATTATGTACACTATTTACATTATTCGGACTATTCTCTTCATCTTTGTCGCCATATTTATTACAACGTTTCGGCATTTCAGTATCTGTCTATATTTCTGAGATAAGGTATTATGTACACTATTTACATTATTCGGACTATTGTCCTCATCTTTGTCGCCATATTTATTACAACGTTTCGTCCGTTGTACGCTCCGGCCTTCTTCAATTGGTTGTAATGTCGAACTGAAGCCTTTATTTAGCTCACTGAGGTAGACTGTTCTAGCTCCACGTGTCATGTTTAATGAATGTCAGTTATCAGTTATCACCTGTTAATTTCCCTCTGAAAGTTCTCCACTGCATTAGTGGATAAAGACGTTAGTTAGATCCAGTGACAGGACCCAAAGAATGTGAGTTCAATAACCGACTAAGGCAGTATTCAATGCACGGACGAACGGTAGATTTGTAAACGTGCAAGATGGATTAAAAGCACTACAGGCTAGAAGTTCGAGGAAATAAACTGTTGAAGTAGAATTGGGCGTTGGATTTAGCTTATATGAGACAAATTGTTTGCACTGTCTGCAGAATTCTGTGAACTGTTCAGATTACAGTTGTGTTCGGAGAAGCGCCAACATCGTTTTATGCGGCATAGCGGAAAAAATTTTTTCTTCGGGTTCACAGAGAACGTTGAGTGTCGATCAGAGTTTGAACGTACTGAAAAGTCTGCTTTGACTTGTTTTGCAGAAATGACCGCCAAAAAACAAAAGCGACACCAAATGGGAATAATTTATAGTTTGATAAATGAATTAAGAAAAATGAAGCATTAACTTATGAAGGATTTGCATAATTGCATCGTCTGCCATACACACAATCAAAAGCAAACAAAACCATTGGAATATAAACAACTGGTGACGCAACGTCTACATCAAAATATATTTTTTTAACTCTTTTTAGCGGGAAGCCGACTATGAGCAATACGGATTAATACAAAGTTACAACAAAAGATGGAGACTCCTTGAATAAATTTCATTACCAACAAAGAAATAATTGAATGTACACATCGGCTGCCATTTTCATCATCTCATATGTTTAGCTACTGCGTTGAAAACAACCATAGTTGTCTCCCGCTGTAAATACTCGACTATAAATATAATAGTCCAATAGGCAAATTGCATTTAATAATGCATCATTATTTGTTTTTTTTTGTTGTTTTTTTCTAAAGTTACATAGAAATATTGGGTGTGTAGTCGAGTGTTTATAACGTTCGCCGAGAGTCAAGTTCGAATCTTATCATGCTCGATCTACCAGGAATATGACTTCTTTACGGTATACGGATGTCTTGAACCCACGCTCTGTTCGGGATATTAGAACATCCAGGAATGGGAGTGTGTTGTTATTCTCTTTCTCTATCTTGAAGTGTATCGAAGGTCTTATTGAGTTCACATGGTCCAGTAGAACCTGAACGCCTCCCTGCTGTGACCAGAGTATGAAGGTGTCATCTACGTACCTTAACCATATAGTTGGCTTTAGAGATATAGATTCTAATGCCATTTCCTCGAAGTATTCCATGTACATATTCGCTATTGCTGGTGATAATGGCGATCCCATTGCTAAGCTCTCAACCTCTCGATATATGTGTGATCCCATTCCGAAGTGTGTTGTTTGTTTACAGAAAGTCAACATCTCCATCAGATTATCTATTTGAATACTGGTCCGTTCTTCTAGGGAAGAGTCGGAGGTCAATCTGTCTCTGACTACTGAGAGTGCCTTCTCCGTGGGTACCTTGGTGAACAAACTCACTACGTCCAAGCTCACCATCTGCTTGGATAGGAATGGGAGCATCTTTGATTATTTCCACGAAGTGGGCGGTGTTCCAGACATATGAAGGAGACTTTCCGATCAATGGGTCAATTATATCTACAAGGAAGCGACTCAGTGTGTGACACAGAGAGCCTTGGCAACTAACAATCGGTCTTCGTGGAATACTGTCTTTGTGAACCTTAGGGAGACCGTATATATGAGGTACGTTGGTGTAACGCCGTGACAACTGCCTATACGTCTTAGGTGCGAAGTGATCCTTGTTCATGATTAGGATATGTGATAGTTTGCGTTCCGTTTTCATTGTAGGATTCTTTTTTACTTTCAGCTTTCTTGTATAATCTGATTTGTCCATCACTACAGTTGCCTTGCCTTTGTCGGCCGGTAGTATGAATGATATTTTCGTTCCTTTGGATCCGATCGCCAGCCTCTCCAGTTTCGTGATGTTTGACCTGGGCGGTTGGCCTTTTCCAAGGTCTGTCTCACCTTCTATCTCAGTTCATCCACCTGAGCCTGAGGGAAATTAAAGTCCACTAAATTGAAAGAAGGAAAAATATAATCTAAAACCGCAAAATACTCCACGTAATAATAAACTTCTAAAGCCATTCGAAGCTGATATGTTTAACTTAATTCAAAATTTCATTTAAGAAATCATCTAACCAATTCCTATATAATATATATATATATATATATATATATATATATATATATATATATATATATATATATATATATATATATATATTAAAGACGTCAAAAATTCTACGAAAGTGTGGATTAGAGCTGAAAATTCTAAAAAAATATTTACAAAACAAAACCCTTGGACTATGAAAACTTCTCAATAAAATCACAAGTAATTATAAAAAGACAATAATTATTTCTTCAATCAATAAAAATACTGCTAAATTTGCTAATAAAATTGTTTTGGGAAAAACCTCATATAAACAATGCTTATTTACTATATAAAGTTCACAAACCTAATTTCAGCAATAACTTACAATCCTGATTAATCAATCCTTCCAAAACTGAGTTAGGCTTAATTTAAAAAATAGATTCAAAAGAATAATACAAACTATACAAGAAACCTATTGTATTAATCTTTTGAAAGATTCTTCTGATGCTATTAAATGATTCCGGGGTATCAAAAATAAAAATAAAGCTACTTTGTCCAATTTAGCATTATTGATTTCCATTTCGAAAGACCTATTATGAAAAAGTTTCAATTTTGACCAAAACTATATTAACATTACTGATGATGAGCTTGAAGTTAACTTAGCATCTATAAACTACTTACTAATATATAGCAATCCCACTTGGGTTAAACGTCTTAATGATAACTTCAATGTTCCTATGGGAGCATATGATTCCGCTGAATTCACTGATTTAGTAGGTATATATATGTTGGACACCCTCAATAGAATTACTGACCTTAATCAAATAGGTCTTTACAGAGATGATGGACTTATTTTTATCCCAAATAATAATGACCCTCTATCTTCTAGATTACAAAAATATCGTAAGATCTTTCTAATTTCTGGGTTTTAAAATTGAAATCTCTTCTAACCTTAAAAATGTTAACTTCTTCGATGTTACTTTCAAACTTTCTAATAAAACCATTTCAAAAAGAAAATCAAACCCCCATTTACATTAATGTCAACTCTAATCTCTCTAAATCAATAATTAATCAAATTCCTAACTCTGTTAATAATAGAATTAATAGATTATCATCTAACAGTAAAATCTTCAGTGAGAATAAATTCACTTATAATTAACCCCTCATGAAAAGTAATTTCATCCAAGACTTAAGTTACCAGGACACTTTGAAAAACAATCCAGCTAATAAAACAAAAATTAGAAAAAGAAAGACAATATGTTTTGACCCACTTTTCTATAAATTATCTAATATTAATATTAGCAAATATTTCTTAAATTTAATAGACAAAAATCAATAATAGCAATTCTTTAAGAAAAAATTTCAAATTAGTTACTTCTGTATTAGTAATATAGACAGTGTAATTACTTCATATAATAACAATAACCTTCTATTAAAGAAATTTTAACTTCCCAGTAGGAGGTAATTGTACTTCTGAAATTTTGAATAAAAAGTTACTATTTTTCCGAAGGAAAATATCAACCAGAAAAAAAGTATACATAGGAATATTAGCTTTGTGTTAGAAGCAAAGATTTTACAATCACCGGCATTTTTTCACCAATGCGTCTTTGATATACCAACCGACTCTGTTTAAATACATTGGAATCTCAAAGATATAGGCTTCACGCCACAAATAAAATGGAGAATCATCTGTCAATCTTGGACTCCCCAATATTTCAGGGACCGATGCAATCTTTGCATTAAAGGAAAAATTATAATAATTATGGAAACACTGATGAATTATTGAACCAACGAAGATAACTTGCCTTCAAGTGTAGACATAAGAACCGTTTTAAAATTCCCGAATAACAATTATTTTGGAGAATTTTATACTTGAAGTGTTGAATATTTTGTATGGTACTAACATGTAGGTAGGTTTGTCTGGCTCACTAGGTTTATCTATCTATCTATCTATCTATCTAACTATATATATATATATATATATATATTTCATAAATTTCTGTTGGGGTACAACATTTTATTATGGAAATGAAAATGCTAAGAGCAATTTTCTATGCCTAATTTTTTCATGTACATGTAGATGGATTCTCTTATCTATGTATTCATGGACGTCTACACGAAAGTATGTTCTACCCCACCACCATATTGATAATGTTATTTATCAGTTTAAATGCAGTTGTGGTTCTGGCTACATAGGTAGAACTACCCTACGTCTAGAAACTAGAATATTTCAAGATGTACCTAAGAAAATTAGGAATGGGACATTCCAATTAAGAGACATTCTTAAAAATACGTATGTTTTCGCCATTGTAGAGCACTTCCTTAAAAAGCCCAAATTGTGCCATCAACTTTATCACGGCTATCTTGAGTCGTGCTCGTACGCCTTTTCAGTTGAATGTGTTGGAAACATTTTACGCCCGGTACAGACAACACTCCCCTTGTAAACAAAGGGGGTGTATTTTAAGACTTAACATAATTTCATTCTAGATTGTATTACGCCTTTAATATTGTATATTATTTGCGTTTTATATTTTGTATTGCAATATATAATTCCTTGATTCCAGCCCTGTTAAGTGAGGCGAAACCTGTCGGCTGACTTTGTTTTTTTTTTTATCATGAAGAGTAAAATTTGTATTACCGTTTATATATATATTTATATATATATATATATATATATATATATATATATATATATATTAAAGACATTTTTATGTTTAACGTTCTTTTTATAGGTACAAGTATTTAAGTAAATGCTCTGTTTATAATAAACAGTATTAAATAACATTTACCGGCCTGAATGTCCGAGAAATTTTCATAATTCAGAACGGTAAATGTTATTTAATACTGTTTATTATAAACCGAGCATTTACTTAAATACTTATATCTATAAAAAAGAACGTTAAAAATATAAAATGTCTTTAATAAATAAATTGTCGGACTTTTCCATTTATTTATATATATATATATATATATATATATATATATATATTTAAAGAAATTTTTGTAGGTACAAAATTTAATGATCGAAATAAAAGTATAAAACTTAATATTACAAGACATATTAAAATATTTAATATGTCTTGTAATATTAAATTTTATACTTTTATTTCGATATATATATATATATATATATATATATATATATATATATATATATAAATACATTTTATGTTTATACGTTCTTTTTTATAGATACAAATATTTAAGTAAATGGTATGTTTATAATAAACAGTATTAACGACAGTTTTCATGATTTTCTTTCTCATTTCTGAAATATGAAAATTCAACATTTTGTATTTGTCGCCCATAACCAACAAAGATTGAAAATGTATATATTTTTGTATTGCAGACAGAAAACAAAACATTCTAAGACTTTTACCGACTATTTTATCTTATTCTTCATATTTCTTTAATGTTATCACCATATTTCAGCCGATTTATTCTCCTACCATCCCCACCTGTAGAAAGATATAGTCTGTAATTTCATAAAAGGGTCATTTTCATTCTAAAAGTTGTTCCGACAATTGTTCTTATTCTGCTTATTTCTTTTATTTTTATCACTGTATTTCAGCCGATCTATTCTCCGACCATACCCAGTTGTACAACAATATAGTTCTGCCTATTTCTTTTATTGCTATCACCGTATTTCTACCGTCCTCAGCTACATAAAGTTATCTTATGCAATTTGTGTGTATAAAAACAAGTTTTTGATTTCACAAGTTTCGTGAAATCCAACCAACAAATTCTGTCTCATTTTCTATTGTCTTTTTTCAATTTTCGAACAAGATATTTTATATCAAGATAAACTGTCCGAATTTCATCTCTTTTCTTTTTTGGCTTCAAGTTTTTTGGACCGTTTTCAAGAAAGGATCCTTTTTAATATGGTAGACAAAATTTTGTTGACTGTAATATTTTATACAATATGTCATTTGATTATCTAACTGAATTTCTTTGCAATGCCACTGATCATATTCAATGATGAATATATGATCTGTATTGTAACTGATCTCTTTTTAGAGGACAGAAAGTGCGACACTGAGATCCGAAGACGTATTAGTATGGCCAGAGATGCATTCTAAAAGCTAAGCAGAGACAGGAAAATTACGTTGGAAACAAAGTGTAGTGAACTGTTCCGTGATGTCTGTCTTCCTGTATGGGAGAGAATGATGGTCAATCTCCTCAAAGATGAAGAAGAAACTTGAAGCAACTGAAATGTGGTTCTACAGAAAGATGCTGAGGATACCTTGGGCCGAACATGTGAACATCAACGAGGTTTTAGAGAAAGTGGAAACAAAAGGAAACCTTATACTTAACATCAAGAAGAGGTATCTGAAATTTCTAGAGCATATAATGAGGATGGAGGGATTGGAAATTTTGATACTCACACAACGGATCAAGGGAAAGAGGTACAAATGAAAGCAGTGGAACAGGTTTTGGGAGAAATAACAAAAAGAAAATACTCTACAAGAGACAGGAAGATGTGGAGCGGTCATGATCGCCTACGTCCTGAAGGGACACTATACATAAAAGAAGAAGATTTATATTATCCGAGGAATTTTTTGCATTATTTTGAGAAAAAATCATGCTTTAATTCTTCTCCCTCTTAAAGAAAGAATGTAGGATAGTTTTTTCATGCCAATACATCAAATAATTTTTTGATCACCATATTTGATCGCTGGAGAGTTGGAAAATATATATGAGAGACGCTACTTGGTTTCAATAAAATGAAAGAAAGAAACAAAGAAAGAAATGCTTAATATCTCTACGAATACCTCATAAATCTCGGAAAATTCCGTCTTTCCACCCGATCGAAATGGAATTGTCCATTAATTATGAGGTATTGGCAGAGTCTTTGGGAAGACGAAAAATAATAATTAGCGACATTAGTAAGTTTCAATGATAAAAAGAAAAAAAAAAGAATGTAGGAAATATAGACATGTTTAAAGACTCCTGCCAATACCCATAAATGATGGACTATTCCGTTTTTCCCCCGTGGAAACACGGTAAAGAGATATCAGAGACGCTTTTAGTGAACGAAAATGCAAATGCAAGAATGAGAAAAATAAAGACAGAAATTTTTAACGTCTGTTTCAGTGAAATTTTAAAAGATGTCACTTCCAGATGTTTTCCTTAGTAGCCAGTTGGAATTTCGACTCCAATCCCTTTCTCACGGACATGTTGTGGCTTCCCCCTGTCTTTGCTACAAATATGTTCATGGCAACTGCTCTGACAAGCTATTTTCCCTTGTGCCTCGACTGCATGAATTTAAGCGTACTGCTAAGTTGGCATTTAGGTTTCCTACCGAAACAGTTAAATATAACTGTTATTTCTACTCCAACGGCTTATCTCGCACTTCCCGACAGTAGAATTCCCTTCCTCTTACATGCTTCTCTGATAAATAGAATCTTCAAAAATTTAAATGCAACGTCCTTCGTCATCTTCTGATGCCCAGATCCCCGTTCTTCTTTTTATCCTTTCCACAATACCCCTGCCTATACCCATTCTTTTATTTCACTTGCACTCTCTTTAACGCCCCTCCTCGGGTAATAGTGACACTCCCGCCTTGCTTGGGATGAAATGCTTAAAAAATATTAAAATAACGACCATCATTCACCTTTATGATCGTTAATGCAATATTTTGTTAAGCTCAAATATTTAATGACATTGGTCCAATAATAAACTTATGATGCTTATCTCAATGAGCATCTGCCAGAGTGATGATCGGCGCGGTGGAGATGAAGACAGTTTTCTGATAAAATGTTCGCCGCGCGGTCACCGGACACATCCCCGTGTGATTTCTTTTTATGGGGATATGTGACGGGACTGGTGTAAACCCCTTCTCTTCCTGCTAGCAGTGATGAACTCAAGCAGAGAATTACTTCCGCACTGGATAGTGTTACCGTAGACATGCTACAGCGTGTTTGGCAAGAGCTTAACTAACGACTTGACGTGTGCCGTGTCACAGGCGGTGCACATATTGATCACTTATGAAATCGGTTTCATAATAAACTTATGATGCCCAACACCTAAACTGTTCATTTTCATTGAGCTAGACTTAGTAGTTTTCAAGATAATTGCTTTTAAAATTTCGTCAAATTTTTTTTTTTTTTTGGGGGGGCACCTTCTATTTAGCTTAGAACTTTGAAAGAAACTGTGAATATGCTAGGCTATGAGGATCTCCTTAGTAGGCCTAGCATAGAAATGAGTACGATATGGGATCCATAAATAAAGAAAACGGAAGGACACCAATGCCATTCAATTCCAAAGTCATTTTGCGTCGCCCAAGACTGTGCAGCAGGCCTTCAATACAAAATTTACAAAAGCTACACCGACTGGCAAAATAAATTTGGAAGAGGAAGCCTGCTTATGCAGGGCTAAAGAACCTGCTAGACTAAGGGTCGGCAACCTACGGCTCGCGGGCTGCATCCGGCCCGCGAACGCATTTTGACCGGCCCGCGAGCCTGATTACCAATGACTCTATTTTTAACATGAGAGACAACCTTCAAATGAAATATTTTATATGTCATTTTCTATAGAATGTCTACACATCTCAGTGCACTAAAAATATTAGACTATCTGCCTGTTATCTTTCATGAGACTTATTTTACCAAGTTGCGTTGCCTACGTTTAATGTCAAATAATGGATACATATTTGTTATGACCCTTGGCTATATTAAAAGATAACAGAAGCGAAAGGAACGATAAAGTGAAAGAGGCCAGGGAGGGACTGACATGCGAGGTAGCAGAAATCTAAAGACAGTTAAACTTACGCGCATTATACATACATGCCTCATGAATGTGTGGATGATACTGCATGTGTACGTACGTAAGTGTATATGTTTGCAACTATTTGTACTCATATGTATGGGTATATGTGCTTCGTTTTTATTTGATGTGTGTGTGTGTATGTGTGTGTGTGTGTGTGGTTCGTTTGTGGAACAATTTTCAATAACAGTTTCAAACCTACACGTCATAATTTCATCCATTTCAGTTGATTTTTTCACTTTGAAGTATTTTGACATTCCTTGAGGAAAAGTAATTTTTGTTGGGTGTTTTTTTAATTTTACATTTTCTTTTGTTTTTCTGATTTCTCAATGTTTATTTTCATTATGGTTTTAAATATTTAGGTTGACAGGGGGGGATCTGCATATGTAATTTTCCTTAATTTTTCATTAATGGCCTTCGTCCGGCCCGCGACCCGTCATTACAACATGATCCGGCCCGCGAGGTCGAATGAGTTGCCGACCCCTGTGCTAGATCATCATCAACATCAGTGTGTTTGGCAAGAGCTTAACTACCGACTTGATGTATGCCGTGTCACAGGCGGTGCTCATATTGATCCCTTATGAAGTCGGTCCCAGAATAAACTTATGATGTTCAGCAATTCAACTGTTCAATTTCATTGGGCTAGACTTCGTAGCTTTCAAGATAATTGCTTTTAAAGTGATGTCAATTTTTGGGGGACACTCTGTAGTTTAAAAACATAATAAATAGTTTGATTAATTTACAGGTGCGCATTCATTCTACTTTTATTTCTGTTTATTGAAGAGGGTTCTATCATAATACAAGGAAATAAAATTCAAAGAACCTTTTTATAATTAATTTGACCCCCCACCCTTCGTTAGTGCGCACGACCGTTACGTCCCGCCAATAACTCAAAGTAATGAACTATTCCGTTCAGGTCGTGTGGAAATAGGGGAAAAGACATGACATTTAGTGAGCAAAAGAAAGAAATAAGGAAAGATGGAAGTGTTTACTCTCTCCTCTGTTTTGATCGCGTAGAAAAAAAAACATACGCTACTTGGTTTCAGTGAAAAAATAATGGGAAGACGCGAAAATAGAAGTGTTTAACGTCTGTTTCATTGAAATGGAAAAAAAATGTGAGTAACAAATATTTCCATTTGTACCCTCTTACTTCTTAAAATAATGACAAGCCTTTATTTTTAAGATTGTTATTGCAATATTTTGTTAAAGTTGTTAAGCTCAAATAATTAACAATGAAAAATAAAAGAAATTCTACGGATAATTTATTGTCGTAGAACTCGACATGTGTTTTATTCAATCATTAAATTGAAAGTTAAACTTCATCAGAAAATCCAAATAGGAAAACCGTGAAATTCCCGGGTTTTTCTAGTTATATATAATACCAAATTGATTGATGTTTACAGCTTGAATTCCATCATACATACCAAAATCAAACAAGTACAAAAATTTAAATATCTGAGAATCGTTTTAATCGAGGACAGAAATGAAATACAAAGGCGCATTGTGATAGCGTAAGATGCCTTCCAAAAGCGAAGCAAAGTATTAAGTATTAAGAAACAGAAAGTTTTCATTAGAAACAAAGAAAAGTGGATTAAATTCTCATGTAATATCAGTCCTGCTTTACGTCGGTGAATGCTGAACCATCTCCGCACAGACGAATAAGAAATTTGAGGTGATCAAAATGTGGTTCAACAGAAGGATGCTGAGAATAACAAGAAGAGAATACACGAGCAACGGCGAAGTATAGCTAACATCAGTTTATATTTCTAGGGTGAGACGGCTTGGTAAATTTGATACTCACAGGGCATATTGAAAGCAAGAGAGACAAAGGAAAACAGAATATAATCTACCTATCGAGTTTTTGTAAATGCTTAGCAGGAAAGTGTTTACTGATAGCAATGCAAAAAAAAAGTGGACGTGTTTAATGTCTGTTTCAGAGAATCCATTTGCCAGTCTAGATGTCAAGTTCAAATGTTTTCATTTTTACCCATTTGGCATCTAGACTTCTCACCCGACATGATATGGCTTGCCTCTGTCTTTTTTATAAATATATTTGTCAGTCCGTAATCACCATTAGACTCATCTGAATGCTTCTCACTGATTGACACCCATCCACTTTGAAATATTCGTATTAGAGCTTCCGGCGCGAATGCCAAGCAGTACAGCAAGTCGCTTTCAATTTCTGGTGGAGTTAATTGCGTCATGTTGCTCTTTTTCCCGCCCAATTGATCTTAATATATTGTACAGACGACAAAATAAAAACAAAACAAACAAACGATGCTCATGCGCGTAAGGAAAGATGTAAAATGGCGACAATTTACCAATCGCACTCTTTTATATTTATATACACACTATTCTTAATATTGGCATATTTTACCTATGAATATAGCTAGATTTATAATTAGAATATGTATAACTAGATTTATATATATATATATATATATATATATTACTTTATATGCACAGTACGTAGTGGAATATGCTCAATATAGATAGAGCTAATATATTCAGTTGCATGGATCTGAGTTTGTGACCCTGGGTTTCAAGCTGTTTGTGGTCATCAGGCTGTGTGATTGTCTGATGATAGCAAAAGCGTGAAAGCAGGTGTCACAAATTCATATCCATACAACTGATCACACACACATAGATAGATAGATAGATAGATAGATACAGAGATATATAATAGACACACACATAGACATATATGAATAGATAGATAGATAGATAGATAGATAGATAGATAGATAGATAGATATTCTCAAACAAGCTCTGTCCTTCTG
>CAHIKZ030001068.1:1385000-1397500 GCA_903632075.3 Acanthosepion pharaonis | reverse complement strand
TTTCATCATCATCATCCACTTCTTTATCATTACCATCACCATCGTTTCTACTTCTTCTTCTTCATCATCAACATCATCAACATCATCTTCATCAGCACCATCCTCATCATCATTTTTTCTTCATCATCATCACCATCATCTTCTTCATAATCATCTTCTTCTTTATGTGATGGTATCCTTTCATGATGTGGGCGATCATGACTCTCCCTGATTTCCTTTTCCTTCGTGGAACTTAGCAATATTCGACATTTTGCGATCTCTACTAATCCATGTTCTGCCAACTATTACGCTCCTTAGGTAAATTATTCACTGATTTCTCTCGCCATCTCGCCTTCAGTATGCCCTGTGTGTATCAAATTTTCTAAGCTGACTCTCCTCATTATGTCTTCTTGAGATTTGAACTGTCTCTCTGATTCCAAATGTAATTGTCTTCTTATTTTTCATCTTTCTCTAAAACTTCGTTGCTACTCAGTTCACTGTAGAAGGTCTTACTAATTGATATACAGCTTACGGGAGTTGTAGTGAATTCATACCTTTTCCAAGGAAAATTGCGTGTACGGGAATATAGCGAATCATACTGGAATTGGAACTCGGCTCTCCGATTATGAATTCTTCCAAAGTTACGGCACCTGGTATTCAAGAAGGTTAGCCATCGAGGTACTGTCCAGGTTCGACGTTTTTTAATTTCATCATCTATACTGGAATTGGTGTTTCAACGTGATATGACTGAAACCCTAGGAGGTAACAAGCACATTTCATATTTGAGAGAAGACCAACCATATTTAGAGAAGGAACAATTTACAGGTTTAAAATGCAATATGGATGACCTTTGTCGAGTATGATCAACAAAAGGTGCCATTGTAAGAGTTAGTTTACTTCAAACAGACATGGCTCTTTAAACTGGACATATAGCCTCTGATACAAAGACAGAGATCTTGTTTTTATGAAATAGCTAGGCTGGGATATGACGACATATTTCAAGCTCTGCTAGAGGTCGTTAACTTTCAACCGGTTCTAACACAATAGAAAAAGGAGTGAGTCTTTCTCCTCCCCACCAGCTACGGGTTTAATATCATAGCAAACGTTATTTTCTATCCTTGAGAACAGTACTGATTTTTTTTACAAGCCTATACCACGATTTAGATAAATGTTTCTAAAATATTAATTAAATTCATAAATATGCCTTTTTACAAAATATCCTTCGGCAAGTGGAACTGATGATTTTTTATATACATTGCAGACATGAACATGCTATGAACCATAAAATATATAGTCTTTTGTGGCTTTCTATAAAGAAGATACGAGGCTATTAACTATTTTCCACTCGAAACAATGTCAACAGTAAAAAGGGATTTCTTCTTCCCAATGAAATCAAGGGAAACGAGGATGATTCGACCATGTGGAGCTGGTATAGAAGGCCTTATATATGAACAACTGAAGTGACAGACCTAAGGCATATATCTCGCCAGAAAATTTCCCATGAAAACAGCGAATAGCTGTCTACATTTTGTCTGTTCGAAATGTATTGTAAGGTGAAAACTAATTAATCCCCACAAGACCGGCGAAGCTTTTTTTGTTTTCTGACGTCAGTGGAAACAGTGAACTGCGCAGGTCTAGATAACAAATGGTAGCAATACTCCATTTTTGATCGAATATTAATATCGTCTGTAACGTAAGATAAGATAAGATTAAAAGCTTGAATTTTCCAGTACCATCTCAGAAGATAGATAGATAGATAGATAGATAGATAGATAGATAGATAGATAGATATACACTGAAATAGATAGATATGAACAGACGGAGATAGATAGATAGATAGATAGATAGATAGATAGATAGATAGATAGGGATACACTGAAATGGATAGATAGATAAATAGATAGGAAAACACTGAAATCGTTCAATCGATAGATAGATATAGAGAGATAGATTTATAACAATAGACTGAGATAGATAGATAGATAGATAGATAGATAGATAGATAGATAGATAGGAATACACTTAAATAGATAGATAGATATGAACAGACGGAGATAGATAGATAGATAGATAGATAGATAGATAGATAGATAGATAGATGAGATAGATAATAGATAGATATGAATGACGGATATAGATAGATAGATAGATATGAACAGACGGAGATAGATAGATAGATAGATAGATAGATAAATAGATAGGGATACACTGAAATGGATAGATAGATAAATAGACAGGAATACACTGAAATCGATCGATAGATAGATAGATATACAGAGATAGATTTATAGGAATAGATTGAGATAGATAGATAGATAGATAGATAGATAGATAGGAATAGATTGAGAAGGTAAGGCGATTCATATTATTGCTCATACAAAACAAACCCAAGCGCCAAGAGTCTCTCACGGTAGAACGTTATTGAATGAGCTTGTCTTACAGGCTTGAGTGGAAGTAAGAATTACGTATTGTGATGACATCTAAGATGGAAAACGGTTGACCTTAAACTTGGAGGGTATAATATTGTTGTGTTTGGAGAAACATTCTTCTCTCGAGTTTGTAGTACAAAGTAGTGACGGCTTTGGGAATAACATCTCCGAATTGAAATGGAGTACCAAGGAAATACAAAGAAAAGAAGCTTCGGATATGAAAGCCGCCAACCTTGTTGTCGAATTAAGGCTCTGCTATTTTCACTTTTACAACCTGTATTACACACATGGCAAACAAAGTTTGTTAGCCTTACCTATGGTGGAAATTTGCCTCTCTCTGTGTCCAATCATGTGATGTTTGATTCACGCAACAGACTTACAAACCCTGTTACGAAACTTGCACATGTAATCTGCAGGTCTTTCTGGTAGAGTTGCATTGACAGTTGTTTGCTCCTGATCTCTCTGGTATGATCTCACATGAATGAATAAACCAGCCGCCAAAATGATGACTTTTCAACAAATACTGCAAATGTGTTGGTGTCCTAAGTGTTCCGGGACAGATAGAAAGATAATGAACATACTGACATAGATAGATAGATAGATAGATAGATAGATAGATAATGAACATACCGAGATAGATAGATAGATAGATAGATAGATAGATAGATAGATAGATATGAACAGATTTAGATAGAAAGATATGAACAAACTTAGATAGATAGATAGATAGATAGATAGATAGATAGATAGATAGATAGATAGATATGAACGGATTTTGAAAGATATGAACAGACTTAGATAGATAGATATGAACAGACTTAAAAATATATGAACAGACTTAGATAGATAGATAGATAGATAGATAGATAGATAGATAGATAGATAATGAACATACTGACATAGATAGATAGATAGATAGATAGATAGATAGATAGATAGATATGAACAGATTTAGATAGATAGATAGATAGATAGATAGATAGATGCTTGCTAGGTATCTATGCTAATGACTATTCCTGTTTAAATAAGTCTAATCAAATACTGCAAAAGTGTATGTGTCCTAATATATATATATATATATATATATATATATATATATATATATATATAGAGAGAGAGAGAGAGAGAGAGATAATGAACATACTGAGATAGATAGATAGATAGATAGATAGATAGATAGATAGATAGATAGATAGGTATGAACAGATTTAGATAGAAAGATATGAACAGACTTAGATAGATAGACAGATAGATAGATAGATAGATAGATAGATAGATAGATAGATAGATAGATAGATAGATGTATGCTTGCTAGGTATCTTTGCTAATGACTATTTATTCCTGTCTAAATAATAAGTCTAATTAAATACTGCAAATGTGTTGGTGCCTATTAGCTCTGACACGGATTCTATTTCTCCTTCGTTATTGCACGCCTTTTGTGGGAATGCTCCATTCTCTTCTGTTCAAAAATGTTTCAACTTTCCCCAAACCAACCTTATTCAGCCGGATCCATCTCTGGTAACAGTTTCTCAGTCTACAACTCTAACTCCAGCAGTCTTTAGGTTAAATTTAATTAGATTCTTGAAACGATTTTTGCGGGGTTATGAGCAGGTCGATTACCTTTTACCAGTTCACGATAAAAACAGTCTTTTAGCAATCTGTCATCCTTCAAACGTCAGATTACCTGTCCAGCGGATTGGATTACGGAAAAGTTTTTCTATGTGGTCTATATTTGCGTCCTCTCTTCATAATGGCGCGCTTTTTGTTGGAATTCTCGTCTGCTCAGAATTGTTACAGCGTTCCCAAACTTCTCCAGCCGGATCTATCTCCAGCAACAGTTTCGTAGTCTTCAACATTAACGCCAATAATCTTTAGGTTACCTTGTAACAGCTGACCATGAAAAGGTCTTTTGGGGCAATCTGTCATCTTCCATACGTGACACATGACCTGTTCAGTGCATTTGATTACGAAGTAGTGTCTCTATGCTAGCTATGTTTGCGAGATGAAGGACTTTTGTGTCTGATGTACAAGACTGTCAATTGATTTCCAAGATTCATCTGAGGCACTGCTGGTGAAAACACTCTAAGACGTTAATGTGCCTTTGAAAGATGGTCTACGCTTTGGAGGAATATAAAAGCGTGGTTAGGGCAACTCCTTCGTAGATACTTAACAATATACATACCTAGATACTCAACACTCAAAAAAATTACATTTCAAACTCGTCACAACTCATTACATTGTATCTATACATATGATTTTGCTGTTAATATTACTTTCTCTCGCGTGGTACGATGTCATAGAACCACATCATGAATTTACGACCTGCGTCTGTTATTCCACGACCGTTATCGTCTCATAATCTTCTATGTTAACATAACAGAATATCATCTTTGATGGTGAATATCTTTGTTGAACTGTCCATATAACCACTCTGAAGATGGCTCATATGAGTCGAAAGCTTAGATCAAGAAATGCTGGAAAATTTTTGTTTTTATTTTTTCTCGAAATTAAAGCATATATACTAAGTTTAGAACGGCTTATGATCAAACATAATAGACATTCATTGTCTGGCATATTTAACATTATATATATATATATATATATATATATATATATAAAAAAAAAGAACAGTAAGATATGTAATCCGGTGTACTTATTGATATTTTTACTTTTACAAAACAGTGCTCAATGTAAATTTACAGAGCATAGATATTATAAATTAACTGATTTAAGATACGGTTCCTTCGCTACACAGGAATTACCATGTTTCAAAACCGGAGCTAAAACTTCAAATTTAATTATATAATGAAATTTGAAGTTTTTAGCCTGTTTTTTTTTTAACATGGTAATTCCTGTGTAGAGAAGCAACTATATTTTTAAATCAGTTAGTTTATATACACACACACACACACAAAACACACACACACACAAATATATATATATATATATATATATATATATATATATATATATATATATATATATATAGAGAGAGAGAGAGAGAGAGAGAGAGAGAGAGAATGCGAATTTTTGTGTATTTATTTTCATAAACACACTAGTTACTCAGAGAACTCAATCGGCTTGGAGAGTCTTGCACTATCAGCAGTAGTAGTGACTGTTTACAAATTCGCCTTACTCCCTAGAGTGCTCAATCGTTTAAATTATTTTATTGAGAGCTAATATTGTCATCCAGAGAGACTGTTTCGCTGGATCACAGCTAATTAACGTGGCTAGACATCCGATAACTTCAGGCCGGTATCGAAATCCGACCGATTTTGGATCTGTCAGAGATTCTAGCCCCTAGGCATTCGACGAATATATATTTAAAAATGTTTAATTCAACTTTAAGCTGAAAATTATTTGGAAGAAATTTTTGTAATTTGTCTTTTTCAATTTTCTAGGGCCATTAAGAAATTCGTTCGTGGATTTGAAAGGACTCTCTCTTCGGCATCCGTCCGTCTCGGAAGACGATGGAGTAACGCTGCAGTGCGCTACGAGCCTGGGCGGGATGTATGGAGAACTAGGGATGACGTCTAGTTCCCCCTCTCGGCCTTGCTAGCAGAGTCCAAAGGAGATGATACACCAATACAGTTTGGTACCAACGGGGCTGCAGGAGTTGCCGGAAGGTAACACAAAGTGCCGTCCATCCGCTTTAGGGGCTTCACACCGGGTTTGAATTCAGAGTTGTCCTTCTCCTAGACCAGTTGCCATCCAAGGCTATAAAACCCAGTCTGTCCTGCTATATAAAACAGTGTTTAGTAGGCTGTGTTCAAAGAGCTTTTACACCCATCTCATTCAATCTGCTTATTCGTCGTCGTCATCCGTCCGTCTAGAGAGTCGATGGAGTAGCGCGGTGCGCTGCGAGCCTGGGCAGGATGAATGGAGAACTAGGGTTGCCCGGACGTCTAATTCCCCCTCTCGGCCTTGGTAGCAGAGTCCAAAGGAGAGGATAAACCAATACAGTTTGGTACCATCGCGGCTGTAGGAGTTGTCGGAAGGTAGTACAAAGTGCCGTCAATCCGCCTTAGGGGCTCCACTCCGGATTTGTGTAGGGTTTACTCCTTAGCCTTTCCTTCTGCCGAAGATTTCCACAAGGCAGTGGAGCTATTTAACCCATAGTCCGGGTTTGATTCATGGGCACCACGGCGTGTCCCCACAACTGTGGGCCTGCATGCTAACATGTTAAGGGGGGCGAAACTCCTCCCCCGTCCCCTGTAGTTTAGCAAGGTGCTCGGTTGCCATGTGTCGCCACGAGGAGGCATTGCAGAGGGCTTGCTGACTGGCAGGGGTAGACTTAGGCACTCGGCTCCCCTTTTCGCATTGCTGCCAGCCAGCGGTGTAACTGAAAGCGAGAAGCAACAAGCACTACCACTACAGACCAGCACACTAGACGAATCACAACAGCCGTTGAGACACACTTGAAAGGACTAAAACTAAAATAAATAGACTATATACATATGAATTAAAGCAAATTAATACGGCTCATGATCAAACATAATAGACATCCGTTGTCTGTTATATTTAACAATATGTATTTAAATAGCTAGATACATATATATATACAAAGTTTCTCAAAAAATAAGTCACAAAAACACACACACGCACAAACACAAATATCCTTGAAGTACAACAATACAATAGATACCCCAATTCCGTGATATAAGCAAACAGATAAATACTCAGATGTTGATAGTCAAATATATACTTGTTTACATGTCTTCAATTATTCATAAAGTTATAGAATATCCATGACTAATCATTACATTAATTCAGCTTCTCTGTTAAAATAACATCCATTCTTATGATAAACGAGGTAAAGGCGTGACATTTCGATTGGTAAAATTGTCGAATATTTTGACAGATAATCGATATTCGATCACGCAGTAGAAATGTCTTGTAAAACCGGCCTGTCGATCTATTAGACATGACAATATTTTTTTTTCACGCGCCTAAACATTTTTGAACACATGACAATGATCCTGTCGTCGCCTTTACAAATTCCGGAGCCGGGGATTATCTGAGATGAAAATCAATACTCGCAAAGAATTACGGCCATATAGCGTTGCCACACCAGTTCCCGTACGATCACTGAAGTTAAGCAATGACGAGCTTGGTTAGTACATAAATTGGTGACCGTTTAAGCATACCAGTTGTGGTGAGATTGGATTTGATGCTGGTATAAAAGCTTTATGGCCATATCACTTTGAAACATCGGTTCCTGTACGATTACCGAAGTTAAGCAAAATCGACCCTGGTCAGTACCTAGATGGGTGACTGCTTGGGAATGACACCTGCTGTAAGATTGAGTGTCGGGATGGATAATGCTTTGCAATTCTTAATCGGAGAGCCGAGTTCCAATTCCAGTTGGGTTCATTATATTCCGTCACGCGCAAAGGTCTTGGGAAAGGTATGAATTCCCCTCTACTGTTACCCAGCTACGGGTGAATTAATAATTATTTCTATCACTAAAATCACTATTATCGGAAAAAATATTCTCACAATCTAGAAATAATTTCTAGCAGAAAATGTTTTTAGATGATGAGAATTTTCTTTTACTTGAGAAAGTCTGAGAAGCCGGAGAAAATGAATTAATCAATTATATGTATATATCTGAAATGTTAGCATCCACGTAATCCAATTTGAAATTGATTTCATTAATTTTCATATACCATTATAACATTATTATAACAGATTATAAAATTATTATAACTTTATTATAACGCATTATAACATTATTATAACAGATTATAAAATTATTATAACTTTATTATAGCATAGACATAAGATAATTATAACGTAGTTAAAAACATTATTATAACTGAAAATAACATTATTATAACATTATAGCGTAGTTATAACATTATTATAAAAGATTATGACATTATAATAAAGTTATTATAATATAGTCATAAGATTATTATAACATAGTTAAAACATTATTATAACTGATAATATTATTATAAGAGATTATAACCTTATTATAATATTATAATAGCATAGTTATAACATTATTATAACTGATGATGACGTTATTATTATAACAGATTATAACGTTATTATAACATAGTCATAAGATTATTATAACATGGTTAAAACATTATTATAACTGATAATAACATTATTATAGCATACTTATGATATTGTTATAATAGGTTATGACGTTATTATAACATTACAAGATAGTTAAAACATTAGTATAACAAATTATAACATTATATTAACATTATTATAGCACATATATGACATTTAAAGATTATAACATTATGAGATTATTATATAAAAGATTATTATAACAGATAATGACAATAGTATAACATTTAATAATTATTATAAATTAGCAATTAAATTCATTATTTGTAATAAACATTACACAATATATCTACACACACACACACACACACACGTGTGTGCCTCTTCATTCACCCTTTTAGTATTCATTTTATTTAACTTTATTTGACAATCGTAACCGTAGCATAATGTTAATGGTGACAATGGTAAAAATTATGTAAAACATTTGGCATTTAATGACCGAAAAGTCAGTGCCAATGTCACTTGAAATTTATAAATTAATTTATTAAAACAATTTTGCATGAAAATAGTTTTTATCAAGTTCACTGCTATTGCTCTTTCTAGTATCGTCCAAATACGCCATGGCAAAGTTTCCTTCCTCCTAACACTATTTCAGCTGTTTTTTTTGGGGCATTAGCAAACTGAATGGCATCACCCTGAACTGAAACAGTCCTAGGTGACATGCAAATTTCTCCTTGTCAGCCTCATCAAGGGCTACCTGCCAATACCCGGACCTGTCCAACGTAGAGAAGTATTTCCTTTCCCTTAATGCTATTTCATCTATTAGTGGCAATGGCACTGCCAACGGCTTCATATAGAATTCAGTTTCCTAAATCTTGGTGCCTCCACCACTGTCTCCAGAGTTACCTCATTCTCTTCTAGGTGTTTACAGGGACCATATGCATGGTCCTATATTTACATTAACCTATATTTCCTGACACCGCCGTTCTATATATATTCCTCCACCACTATTTTAAAATCCCATTTCTCTCGGAATTCACTATCAACACAAACCCTTATAGCCAATTATGCTGTTTTAGGTTGGGGTTTACGTAAAAATTTCGGACGTTTCTTCTAATAAACCATCTTCACAGGTAGCTCCCACCATCCCTTTTTTTATCACCATCCATCTGCTTGCGTGATTATGTCCGCTTCCCGTAACCCCAATACCCGCCTGTAAGCAATGACACAGATGCTCCTGTGTACCAGAGCTTTCATCAATCTACAGGATAGCTCCTTCCTTAAAACAGGAAGAGAACATTTGTTATTTTTTTGGTTTCCAACTTTATTTTTCCATATAGGCGCCGGTAGCAATAAATCACCTTCATTATTCTTACGATAGTTCTGCGCTTTCCGCATATGGGCGGCCCTATGGACCCTATATCTATGCGGCTGTTCCCCAGGATACTGCTTCTCCTCAGGTGCCCTGGGTCTCCTAGAAAACCAGCACCTTCTTGCCGGACATACCCATACCACATGTCCAACATTTTGCTTTTTTCTTCAGCTGGTTCTCGTTTTTTTTAAGTCCTCCACCCAATATTTGACCACTTGTCCAAGGTTTTAAAAACTGGGCCACCTTTTCCGGGGTGGCCCTTTTTTTATTGTCTTGTCTTTTGTTCTTTGTTAATATCAAATGCACCTTTCAGCCCGCATAAATATTTTCCACACCTAGTACACCTGTCCTGTTCGAAGTCTGGGGCAAACCCCACTTCGTCGGGACATTCCGCCGCTTCCCATCCAATTTCTAGGTTTTTTATAGAACCCACCTGGTTTTTTGCCTTTCTAACAATGAAGCTTTACCCTCCGATTCCACGCCGGGGTCTTCCGCCTTCCCCTTCTTCCGATTGACTTAGTATCTGTTTCTTCCACATTTTCCCTTTTCCCATATGGGCTCTCCAGATCGATTCTACTGCTCCAATAGTATCAATCGGTTGTTAACACGCATCACTTTAGTGCCTCCACCAAAACTGGGCCTGCATGACCCATTGTCTCTCAAAGGCCAATGATGACAGCTTCCCTGCTCGGGCCCCCAATTCTCCAGGGTTTCGTCCCGCAGCTGCGTCAGCTTTTGAAGGGCTCTCATGGCCTCTATATTGCCCTCGTCGGCGAACTCCTTGTTAATAGTCCCTAATCTTTCCCATGACAAGTGGGGTTCACTCTCAAGAGCCCCTTCACAAATTCAGACGCTTTTTCCCCTCATGGCATCATATGCCAGATACAGGTCTCCTGGTCTAATTCATATATAACTCGGCTCTTCTCCAGGATTGCCAGCCAGTTTTTGAAATCTTCCCATAAATGCTGGGACCCTTACCCAACAACCTCTAGGTCAGCTAATAACCCCCTTCATCCCCCCACTTCTTATGAATCATAGTCCGACATATTTAAAGAGAAAGACAATCTACGCAGCAACAATCGAGGTTGGGAAATCAAACAAAGTGTCCTACCTTACAGACGATTCTGCTCTCGTTCCTCCCGGTCCCGGGTCGTTTTGAGTCCTATTCGAAATTTCTCAGCAACAGCGGTCGGTCCAGGGTCCTGTCCTCTGTCACGGTACTAATTGTAGCAGTGGCTGTTCCAGGGTCCCATCCTATGGTCACGGCACCAATTTTTTTCACATACGTCCTTCAACGCAGGCCTTCGCTCGCTCCTCGCTTAATTTCGGGTGTCGCCGCCAAACGTGACGTCCGCCTGTCGCGTCATCTCTCGTCCTTGACGACCAACTGGCTTGGTATCGCGGCACCCAAAATGTGCTTCCAACGCCTGGTTACCAAAGTAACTGCACTGATCTCCAGTCTGCCTACCACGTTGTGAATTGATCTGACGAGATCAATCAGTAGTTGGGGCCGTAATGCAAATCGGGTTCAAACGGGGGTGACCCACAAATATGCATAAAATAAAATAAAACGATAACTCAAAAATTCAAGGTATCAAAAAAGGATAACAAACTTTATGTCTAGTTGTTGGATACATAGGACTGCGTTTCCGACCCGTTCTATGGATTGACACGTTGTTTTCCGTTAGGCGAGTTTTAACGCTTCAAGTTGTTTGCTCTTTTTAAGAAATGGGTTTTTCGATGTGTCCTCGGGCGAAAGTCGAAAAAAAACAAACTATTTTGGTGGTCTGGATCTAAGTCGCTCTTCAAATTATTGTTCTTGGATTGAAGAGGAGTCCGGAATTTGCGTGAATCTTTCAAGTCAGCTATCTGCGAGGTGGAACCAACTTCCACTGCGAATTTCGAGCTCTCTGCTGGAACTGGAACTGAAACTCTAACTCGAACTGATTTCGCTCGCTGCGATTTCGCTTATATGGACGCCGACCAAAACCGGGTGGATTTGTCGGTGCCGGGGGGTCCTCGATAATTCTAAATACATATCCAAATGGTTAGAATTTTTACTTTTTTTTCCATTTTTGGGAGCCTTCTTACTCCCACCTTCTCACCATACTTCAGAGGGGCGTGAACTGCCCTCCCCACTTCTTCGTAGCAACCTCTCATACCCATCTCCTAGATGGGCGGCGACAGCCTTCTCCTTGCGTCACGTGATCACCACTCGACCAATGATGTCTAGTCGGGCGTGTAATCCCGCTAGCTTTGTTTCAGGAAAAAAAAATATCTTGCTTAACAAAAAAAAATTATCTTTTTTTTTTCCTTTTCTTTAATCGCAGTTAGATTTTCTCTAGCCGCAAACAGAACAATACGATCGATGGTGGTCATAACTTTGTTCTCACCTGGGCTTGTCAGTCATCTTATCAAATTATCAGAATGGGTCGCCTCGAAAAGAAACATTTGTAGGTTCCCAATCATTTTTTGGTACATATTTCTGATAAATATAGTTTTATTATCGCAGGCTAAAGATGTTCTGCCGAAAGAAAAAACGGTCAGTGGCCACCTCGTGTGCGGCTTTTGACACAATTAATTTTTTCATTCTATCCAAAGCCCTGTAGTCCACCTGTTTTTCGTCACTTATCAAAATAACATTTTCATTTGGACTTTTCTTTGGCTAGTCGGTCTGTTGTTTGCTAATC
>CAHIKZ030001068.1:1260000-1380000 GCA_903632075.3 Acanthosepion pharaonis | reverse complement strand
ATAAACAATTGTCTTGTAAATGAAATTTTTAAAGCATTCTGAATGTAAAAATAAAGAAAAAAAAGTGTCCAAGACAATAAGAAACAATACCTGCCAAAAAAAGTGAAGTTTTGTTGAAATCGGTTGAAAAATGTAGGAAATCCGATCCCATATATAAACGAACACACACACACACACTCACAAACAACCTGGGTTTTATAATAAGTATAACTCGATATGAGTTGTCCGCCTTTCATTCTCGACAGCGATGCCTCTTAATCGTGTTTTCAAATTGATTTCGTGCCAAAACAATTGTGTTTTTCCAATTTTTGGCGCTGTCAGAATCACCGCAAGGTAATTTTACGTAGTTCTGTGATGTTTTGGTGAAAACGGTTGAAAAATGTAGGAAATCCGATCCAATATATAAACCAACAGACACACACACACACACACAACCTGGGTTTTATAATAAGTATGATTTTCTATACGTCATATAAGCTGACCTGCTAACGCATTTTTTCAAGATTGAAAGAAACTGCTGTAACAACTCTTTCAGCACATCTTATTAACACTCTCAGATAACATCGTCAAATGTGTCTACAAGTATCTAGGATCACACATCAAGAACGCTGAGAAAGATTTCAACATTAGAAAAGGTATAGCATGGACTGCTTGTAACAAAATGGATAAGATCTGGAAATCCAATCTTGCTCGTCAATTCAAAATCCAACTTTTCCGCGTCCTTATTGAGCCAATCTTACTCTATGGCTCTGAAACTTGGACTCTCTCAGCAAAACAACAGCGTCGTTTAGATGGATGTTATACACGTCTTTTTTAAGAAGGGTGCTTAATCTCTCATGGCGAAACCATCCAACTCTAGAAATGATATATGGTGACTTGCCAAGAGTATCAACAGTTTGTTAGAGATTGTCCAGTTCGCCGGGCATTGTGCACCACAGATGAACTTGTGTCATCATTTGTACTCTGAGGCACCCATCATCTGTCAATCGATCACGGAAGTTAACCTTTCCAGATAGGATAAAACGTGACACATTGATCCCTAAGGAAGATCTTTTAGGTGCTATGACAGATAGGGAATACTGGAGAGGTGTAGTGAGTTCAATCTCGGCTGAGGCCGCAAGATGATGATGATGATTAAACACTGCTTGCCACAGGTGAATAGTTTGCAGAATGCAGTCCGGGCGTGAAGACAATTTGGAAACTTGCTAAGCAATAAAGTTTTTTTGGAATTAAAATTGTCCCTTATCCTCCATACAGTCCATACCTTGTTCCCTGTGAATTTTGATTCTTCCACAAGCTTAAGGAGAACCTCGTTCTGAAGATATTAAGAAAATGAGGGAAGCTGTTACAAGAGTTCTGGCTACGTTCAAATTGGATGTATTCCAAGGGGGGTGTTCACTAAGTAGCTGGAGAGCTACAACAAGTGCATTGAGACATCAGATGATCTGACTTTGAACAAAAGTAGACTTTTCTACTTATTTGAAATTAAAAACTCATGAAAAACTTTCAAAACTTCTGAAATGCATATTGTATACCAGAAATCGCTAAGTTCATAGTTCTCCTGATCATAATTTTTGGACGATTACGTATAGATACCAGCTATAAATGTAACCAATCAGTGGTTCTACACAAACAATGTTTCTCAAATATATGACCTCTGCTTGCACTTACATGTCGAAGACAAGAGCGGTTGTATTGAAGTGTTGCGGTCGTTTGATTGATGTGAATGCGAAATGCGCTAAGAATTTTTCTAATACAAAGTTTGATCATCAAAAATTTAAATGTAATATCAATATCTACCGTCTTCTTGATTACTCTTCTTTTATTGCTGTAACTGCTGAAAAGTGTTTCAATTTTCTCTTATTGTTTCACAATCAATAAACCCTTCTGCTTTAGTGGTGTTACTGTATTGCGTTGGGTGATGTTAAAAAAAAATATAATGTTTAAAACGATGCTATATTTATACCGAATTTATAGTATGGAGAATTTGACTGTTCAGGCAGAAGAAAAGCAATGTACTTACCTGAGTTGTTTGCTTTTTAGTAACTAAAAGTTATTAGTATCTGTCTATATTTCTGTGATGAGGTATTATGTACACTATTTACATTATTCGGACGATTGTCCTCATCTTTGTCGCCATATTTATGACAAAATTTCGGCCCTTCAGTATTCAATATTTGTCTATATTTCTGAGATGAGGTATTATGTACACTATATACATTATTCAGACTATTGTCCTCATTTTTTTGCCATATTTATTATAACCTTTCGGCCCTTCAGTATCTGTCTATATTTCTGAGATGAGTTATTATGTACACTATTTACATTATTTGGACTATTGTCCTCATCTTTTTTGCCATATTTATTACAACGTTTCGGCCTTTCAATATCTCTCTATATCTCTGGGATGACGTATTATGTACACTATTTACATTATTCGGACTATTGTCCTCATTTTTGTTGCCATATTTATTGCAACGTTTCGGCATTTCAGTATCTGTCTATATTTCTGAGATGAGGTATTATGTACACTATTTACATTATTCGGACTATTGTCCTCATCTTTGTCGCCATATTTATTACAACGTTTCGGCCTTTCAGTATCTGTCTATATTTCTGAGATGAGATATTATGTACACTATTTCAATTATTCGGATTATTGTCCTCATCTTTGTCGCCATATTTATTACAACGTTTCGGCCGTTGAACGCGCCGACCTCAAGGACACATGACACAGTGGATAAAGGCGGTTCTTAGATCCATGACAGGACCCAAAATGTGTGAGTTCAATACCCTGTGAAGGCAGTGGAGAGAAAAATTAACAGGAGATAACTGATAACTGACATTCATTAAACATGGCACGTGGAACTATAACAGTCTAACCAGTGAGCGAAATAAAGGGTTCAGTTCGACATTCCAACCACCTGAAGAAGGCCGGAGCGTACAACGATGAGGACAATAGTCCGAATAATGTAAATAATCTAAAAGTGATTTCTTTTTTATTATCTTTTTATGGTTACAGGAGTGACGTGACTTTAAGTTCTTATAAGGGAGAGGAATTATTTTTCCTTCTCATTCTTTACATTTAATTTATGCAAGTTATACGGTCACGTGACGTCGCGGAAAGGATTCTTATTTCGCAACTTAAGGTAAGCGCTTTTGCTTCTTTTCTCCGATCTGAAACGGCTCTAGATTTTGGGGGATTGAAATTTCCTCGACAGTGGATAGAGTGTACTCAGTCCTAGAGATATAGCGTTTGTAATGACATTAGTGAACTCATAAACCTTGTTGAATATAGAAATCAGCATTAGTTTCCATGTTCCGTTTTAAAAATATGTAGATTCGCTCGGAATGTAGATTTTAAATCCTCATTATCGCCTTCGTTGAAATCCAGATCACAACACCTAAGAATTCTTTCATCCTCAGCTTCAATGATATTACCACCACCGTAACGTATCTTTACTCTGCCTTTCTTAGACAAATGTTTCCATATTAAGCTTTTCTCTTTGGTACCACGATTTTGTGAAGATAGCACAGTACTAGATTTGCAGTTAGGTCTCATTATTTTACTGTTTAAGTTGCTAAATGTAACTGTAATTTATGTTCTAAAAGTCTATTCTTCCGCCTGTGGAAAACGCTTTCAGCTTCATTACTCCTGCCAACTACAATAAATAACATTTTATATGCAACGTCAATTATCGTCCCCTGTCCCCGTGAAACCTTGTCTTTTTTACAATCCTTCCCCCTCAGTAAATCTTACTTAATTTCCTTCACCCTATTTTCATCCCCTGTAATCACTTGCGTATTAGTGGCTTTATCGCCTTGCTTGGATTGAAATGATTAAAACAAAATCCCTGTCTGCTCTCCGTAAACGTCTGACGACAGCTTAAGTGTAACTATTATTGTTCAATGCAGTGAATTTTTTTATATTCATGCTGTCTATCTATGAGCTTTGTGTATCTGTGTGTAATTGAGTTATTTGTTTTTTACTGATTATCAACCTTTTTTGATTATTATATGTTCACACTGTCTATCTACGTATATCAGTTTTCTTTCTTCTGCTACTTCTTCTTCTTTCTATATATCTGTCTATCTCTGTTCATATATATATATATATATATATATATATATATATATATAAAGAAATATAGTCTTAAGGTGTGCTATATTTATGGGATAAAGTGCTCAATATCAGAGATAGAGCGTGTGTGGCCTGACGATTGCATATAGCATGAAACAGACTGTCGCCTCTAAGTGTTGACTTCTATGTTCACTTTTATATATATATATATATATATATATATATATATGCCAATCTTCTATCTATCTATTACACGTGTGCGTGTTGTTGTGATATCTCATTTGTTTGTTACGACTTACCAACCTTTTGCCGATTATTTTTTATTCACGCTATCTATCTATCTATCTATCACCCGTGTGTATGTGTGTTTGCGTGTATGTGTGATTAATAGCTTTGTTTTACGGCCTATCAGCCTTTTTGCTGTTTATTTTCAATTCAGCAATTTCTTTTTAAACTGTAAGGACATTTTTGCAGATTATAATAATCTACTGATGAGAGCCCTACTTATTAATCCATAGATGGGGGATAAGAGTTAAACTCATACCTTCATAACAAACCCGAATGAAATTGAAGCTCAGCTCACCTATTTTCAATACGGTGCTGTTATCTATCACAACATAAGCACATTCAAGCTTACATCACCTGATATTCGAAAACGTTCACCGATCTTGGCACTGGCCACGTTAGACGTTGCTTACCTTCGGTGATTGTACGAGAAGCGTGGTTTCAATGTGAGTCTGCCGAAAGCCGTATGTGTGTCACTGTGGATACCGTCACATAACTTATTATGGGTTCGATTCTCGCAGCGAGTACCAATAAACTGTCGAAATTCATCATTAAATAATTTAAAAATTAAACTGAATATATAATTAAAAGTAAATGGTCGTTATATAACCGTTTCTATGGGTTAAACCTTTCTCAGTAGCAGAATGAAAAGAAAGCATACGCCTCCTGAAAATCGGTGACTTTATACGAACTGGTCGCCTGTCACCATATACAATTACCTGTCAAATACCTGTCAAAGAATATGGTGAGCTCGTGGTCATTAGAAAAGGGAAGTATTTTTTTCTTAGAAGTAAACCGCTGAGCTAAAGTCGTTGTTTCATTTGTACCTCCATATCACCCAAACCATATTCGATCTGTCATGATTGAACAAGGATACACGTCACATAGATATTGATTTACTTAATTCACCAAGAGACACCCTACCCTTCATAAATTACGCGAGACGTAGAAGGCCTGTCTTTTTCTCTCTTTCTTCTTTACGTTTTTTTTTTTTTTTTTTTTGCAAATGACAGTTAAGCAATCTCTTGATTCTACTGTCGATTCTGTCCGGAGCAAACAGTAATTAATTCCTGTCATTTAACTTTCAAATTAAAATATTCCAGACACATGAGAAATAAACCAGCAATCAACAATGTTTAAAGGATATTTAATCTAATAATGTTTTTTTCTTATAATTATGCCTTCAACGCTTATTCCAGACATCTGTTTAATAATCAGTCTTTCATTCTTTTGCTAAGGAATCAACAATATATAGGAAACGTTGTGGACCTCACTTAATATCTGCAAAGTAACTTTGTATAAAGCCGTGTAAAAGAACAAGTGTAACCATTTTTGCCTTTCATCATTATGGCTGATGCTAACCTCCAGGAGATCAAATTTTTGCGCCGTCCTGGGTTCATTGCTTCGATTGACATAAAGGGGAGCGATTCGGTTGAATAAAGTGTTAAGTCTACTGCGAGAAAGTTTTGCTCACTATGTTGTAACAGACATTTCTCTAGTTAGAATGCTTTTCACATTTATAAAGCAACCTTTTGTCTGTGCATTGAATATTGCTACCATATCTGGTCTGGTGCTTTTACTCTATATCTCAGGATTCTTGATAAAATTCAAAGAAGGTTCTGTAATATAATCGATACTGACCTGACATCTCGACTCCAGTCACTTTATTACCATGACATGTCTTCCCTCTGTCTTTTTACAAATACTTTCATGGCAACTGTTCCCATGGGCTTTTTTTCTTAGTGACTTAACTGCATAAATTTAACATGCAACAATTAACATCTCTTGGAGACAACATCTAACTAAATCACAGCTCTATGGACCCATCCTTGATATTTCTACAATCTTAAACCCTTAAGTCTAATGTTGAAAGAATCTACACTCGGATGTTGAGAGCTATACTTAACATCTCCTAGAGACAACATCCAACTAGACTACAGCTCTATTGACACATCCCTGATATTTCTGCAATATTAAGCCCTAGAGTCCAAGCTTGGTAGAAGCTTATTGCTTTCCCGTCAACTTTGATCTTCAAAATTTAAATTCAATATCAATCGTTATTTTCTCTTTGATAATAATTTTTACGTTTTTAAATGATATCGGAATTTTTGTTAAATGGGGCAAGAAAAGCCTTGCGAATTTTAAAGCCAACAAAACTTGCTTTATTTTTATCGTCTTAGAGAACCAATTTTTACCTTGCATCGGTATGACTGATGCTAGCCTCCAGGGAAGTAATACATTGCCCCTTCTGATGTTGAAACGATGATATCAAGTCAGTCGCTAAGGCTGTTGCTAGGAATGTTGCTTTCATTGCACCGTGCTAGATAATTATTCTCACGCGAATCTGTATTACAAATTGGTAAGTCTAAATTTTGTTCTTGCATTGCATATTGTTGCCACATCTGATCTGGTGTTTCTACTAAATATAATTGCCAAAATCTAAAGGAATATCTGCAATATTATGGGACCTGATGTAGCATCTCGACTTCAGTTACTTTCCCACCAGCGTAAATTGCTCTGTGGAGCTCTACATCTTGGTTCCTAGAATTTTTACATTGGTAATCATGATTTATTATTTAAATATGGAACATTTTTACAATTAAGCGTAAATACAATTCTAATGTTTTTTCTGGTCTCAATCTGCTTGTTTGTTGAACTTGCTCCCAGTTATTTCCTTTCAAGAATCAAGAAATCGGATGGGAGACCCAAATGAAAAAGGTGCGAGAAAAGAAAAGTATATATCTGTGTGTGTTTGTGTGTGTGTGAACAGAAATAGATAGATAGATAGATAGAAAGAAGAAGAAGAAGAAGAAGAAGAAGAAGAAGAAGAAGAAAAGACAGGGAAGCCAAAAGAAAGTGATTGAAGTCCAGATGCTATCTCAGAACCAGTAGCAATACAGACCCATATTTGATTTCCTGAATGATCTGGAGATGTAAAGCAGGAACACCAAACCAATTACGATTATCATAAAATTAAATGCCACGTCAATCGCCATCTTATGCCATCTTCCTTCGTTTTATTCTTTTGTTATTTCTTCTCTACAAAATGTTCTCAGCAACCGCTTCCATCTTAGTGTTTTTTTTTGCCTTCCTTTTGGTGAAATTATTTATAAAAAAAAGTGAAACGATAATTTTTGTAACAGTCCTTCCCCGCAAGGCTGTAAAGCCACTAAGGCGCAAGGGAGGTTACTGAGAATGAAAGAGAATGAGAAAATTTTAATGATGAGATTTGAGGAAAGGAAAATAAAAGACCAGAGTTCAAGAGTGACGTTGTATTTAAATTGTTTAAGGTTGTACGTGACAGGGAATCAAGAAATCGTATGGGAGAGCCACAGGTTAAAAGTGCGAGAAAAGAAACTATTAGAATAGAACTGGCGGTTGCATCTTGCTAGCGAGACCTAACTGCCAACAAAATAGCGCGTTTATATTCATACAGTCAAGGCACGAGGCAAAAGAGCTCACCAGAAACGTTGCCATGAAAATGTTTGTAGAAAAGACAAAAGAAAAGTATATATCTGTGTGTGTTTGTGTGTGTATGTGCGTGAACAGAGATCGATAGATAGATAGATAGATAGATAGATAGAAAGAAAAAAAGAAAGAAAGAAAGAAGAAGAAGAAGACAGGAAGCCAAAAGAAAGTGGTTGAATTGAAGTCGAGATGCTATATCAGGATCAGTAGCAATACAGACCCATATTTAGATTTCCTGAAGTATCTGGAGATGTACAGCAGGAACACTAAACCAAACATATGCCAAAAGTATTCAACATACAGACGAATGGCAGATTTATAAATGTGCAAATGGATTCTGACGAGAAAGAATTTCTTGCACGTCAGACGTAGAAATTGATTCAATATAATCACTTTTGTGTCCAAGAAGGACCAAAGTTTTGTTCTCTTAGAATTTCGCATCAGCCGTCAGAAAAGTGATTTAATGGAAGCAGTTTTGTTAGGTTTGATTAAAATTTACAAGCTATTTCTTGTCTCAGTTATCCACTGATTGGAGGTCCTTTTCATGAGCAGTAGGAAGAGTCAAGAGGAAATAGTTGTGTCATCTGCATAAATACCCATTTGAAAACGGATGATATCGGGGACGTCTTATCAGACCAGCAACATCCTGTAACACTTTGTGTCTTAGTGGCTTTATCGCGTTACTTGTGGTGAAACTATATAAATATTACAAACAATATATTTCTATGATTATTTTCAACCATTATTTTCAACAATTTCAAAATAACACAAACGTTATGTTCTCTATTATCCAAAAAAAAATTTCCGATTTCCTGAATTAATTCCATCAAGCATTCGCTGAATTTTAAGTTTTGACTCACGTTTCTCAGTTTCCTTTAGAAATTTGAAGAAATAAAGTATTAATTAACTATTCAAAATGTGTTAAATTCATTATAAGATTTTTTTAAAGCTATTGTTCACCAAGTATAAGCCCTAAGAGCCCTCAGTGCAGAGATATATAGAATGATAGACTTTGAAGTTTATGTACAAAAAAACAAAAAAAAAACAGTAACAGTTTACGGTTGATTTCTTGAATTAATTCCATCAAGCATTCGCTGAATTTTAAGTTTTGAAAAGAAATAAAGTATTTAACTATTATGGTTTAATATATATATATATATATATATATATATGCATATATATATATATATATATATACATACACATATATATATATATATATATATATATATATATATATATATATATATATACATATATATACATACATAAATATATATACATAAATATATATATATACATAAATATATATATACATGTATATATATACATAAATATATATATATATATATATATATATATAAATACATATATATATATATATATATATATATATATATATATATATATATACATATATATATATACATATATATATATATATATATATATATATATATATGTATACATATATATATATATATATATATATATATATATATATATTGTCGGAGTTAGATCCTCCTTTAGTTCGTTAACCCTTTCACCAGGGGTCTCTCTTCCCTGGCTATAAATACTCGCTGACCCTTCGCCTCTTCCTCTTTTTCCCTCAGGCTTTCAGCCTTACCACTTCGCATATGTGAACGCTCACAGATACAGCGTTACCCAAATGCTGCGAACATTACTCCTCGAAATTGTTTGTCGCTAATTTATTGTTGAACGACGAGGGAAGGATTTTTCTATTTCTCCTTTTCGTGTGAGTTCGAGTCGCTCGAAACCAATTTGCTTGTTGGACGACGAGGGAAGATTTTTCTTTTGTTGATTTGTTTTTCGCGCGTGTTCGAATCTTCGTCGCCAAGTTGTTGTGTTGGACGACGAGGAAATATTTTTCTTTTGTTGATTTTTTGTTTCCCGGGTGTGTTCGAATCCTTGTCGGCAAGTTGTGGATTCCGAGATGAATTCGGTCTCCAATGAAGAACAAATGCAATAATTAAATATAAGAAATACACAATCATACAAGGGTAATACTGTTAGTAAATACAGGAACACAGTTCGTCGCAAATACAGATAGATATATACAGTCTCGAAGTAGGACTTCCTTAGAGTCTACGTGCTTGTAACTGACTTCTACAAGTGGTTACCTCACACTATCTCCGTTCGTATATTCTCTCTCTCTCTCTCTCTCTTTCCGACTACCCTCTCACTATCCGTCTACCCTCTCACTGACTGTCTAACTCTGGGTATTTAACGGCAGCAGTCCAGGTACACTGGTAGAGTCCACTTATATGAAAAAGGGGTGGACCCCATAACAAGTTCGAACAATGTAAATAGTGTAAATAGTTACAATACCTCATCTGAGAAACAGAGTCAGATGTTGAAGGTGAATATGGCAATAAAGATGAGGACAACAGTCCAAACAATGTAAATAGTGTAAATAGTTACAATACATCATCTGAGAAAATAGAGACAGATGTTGAAGGTGAATATGGCAATAAAGATGAGGACAACAGTCCAAACAATGTAAATAGTGTAAATAGTTACAATACCTCATCTGAGAAATAGAGACAGATGTTGAAGGTTAATATGGCAATAAAGATGAGGACAGCAGTCCAAACAATGTAAATAGTGTAAATAGTTACAATACCTCATCTGAGAAATAGAGACAGATGTTGAAGGTGAATATGGCAATAAAGATGAGGACAACAGTCCAAACAATGTAAATAGTGTAAATAGTTACAATACCTCATCTGAGAAATAGAGACAGATGTTGAAGGTGAATATGGCAATAATGATGAGGACAACAGTTTTAATAATGTAAATAGTTACAATACCTCATCTCAGAACTATAAAGACACACAGGCACAGCCACACATGGCACACACACACACACACACACACACATACATATATATATATATATATATATATATATATATATATATATATATATATATATAAATCTGTTTTATACTTATTCATATTTTTAATCGTTATGAACCGAATACAAAGCAGCATAAAGTCAGAGGTCTGCTGAATGAATTTTTATTTTTATGAAGAGCAGATGATGCGTCCATATAGGAAAGATAACGGTTGATTGTATTGAACTATGAAGCGTCCTCTTGGGAAGGCGTTCCACGAAGCAGCATCTCTTGCGAAGGATTTAGCTATATTGTTTCTCTGGGAAAAGGTTATAAGTTGGAAACTAATTAATCACCTACCAGACCACGTAAAGGATTTTTAACTCAATGCTGTAGAGATAAGATTGGACTGCTCATGTCGCCGTATGGCATTTTTGGTCTCCTCAGACTCGTATAACGATAAAGCGTGTTATGTAGAGTCAGGTACATCCGAGATCGGCATAAGCAGCTAATTATTGCCTCAACGATTATCAGGGCACAAGTTGCAAATTAGAGAATAGACTGTTATCCTCATCTTCAATGCCATATTCACAACGTTTCGGCCGTTGTACGGTCCGGCCTTACTGTCTATGTCTCTCTATATATCTCTATATCTCTGAGATGAGGTATTAGGTTTACTTGCATTATTTACATTATTTAGACTGTTATCCTCATTTTAATTGCTTTATTCACAACGTTTCGACCGTAGTACGCGCCGGCCTTAATGTCTATGTATCTCTATATATCTGCCTATATCTCTGAGATGAGGTATTATGACTACTTACATTATTTACATTATTCAGACTGTTATCCTCATCTTCAATGCCATATTCACAACGTTTCGATCGTTGTACGTTCAGGCCTTCTTCAGGTGATTGGAATTTGGAATCGAACCGTTTACGCAGATGTCCTCAATATCAGATGCCTCAATGAATAAAGACGTTGATTAAATTCAGTGACTAGACCCAAAGAATTGTGAGTTCAATACCAGGCCACTGAAGTGGCGAACATAGACAGAGATATAGACAGATATTGCAATGAAGATGAGGTTAACATTCCGAATGTAAATAATACAAGTAATCATAATATCGCATCTCAGACATCCAATCACTTGAAGAAGGCCGGAGCGTACAACGGCCGAAACGTTGTTAATATGTAAGAAAAAAATAGCGGTCGCATTCTGATGATGTCTGTTCTCTTCCTTATCATTTCAATATTATTTCTTTTCTCAATGCTCCATCTATGGGTTAAATACACAGTAGGCTGAGTTCTCCAGATTTGGTGGACAGCTAGTTTGAGAAAGAAAACGAAGGCAGCTTGGTAAATCTGGATGTGCAGATGGCGTAATGGAAGATGGCTGAATGAGAAATCAGAGAAACGAGTGTTCGATTTCCGATCAAGTTCATTACATTTACTTATACGCTAATAACCTTGAGAAAGAAATGAATTCATAATTTCTCCCACCATCTATGTGTTAAATAATAATATTTTTACCTGGTAAAAATATCATTACCAAAAATTGTTAATGCAAAATTTCTTTTCAACAACAAAATACTTAAATAAATAAATAAAAAAATATTTTATACCACAAATTCAAAAATATTTCAGCTTTAAATAAACACAAAGGGTTGACAAGCAGTAAAAAAAAAAAAACAAAAAAAAACAAAACAAATGAAGCATTGAAACAACTATATCTCAAGACGTCTTGATAATTTAAACATACTAAAGACGAGTAAAATGTGGAGAGCCATGAAGCTGTTTATACCGATATAAAACGGAATTACAATTGATCTTTAAAAAACTAATCATTGCAATTATTTTGTCTATATTTCTCAGATGGGTTATTATTAACCAGCTATTATATTCACAACTCTTTGGGTCCTACCACTGGATCTAACCAACGCCTTTATCCACTGTGCCATGTGTCCTTGAGGCAGTGGAGAACTTGCAGAGGGGAATTAACAGGAGATAACTGATAACTGACATACATTAAACGTGGAGCTAGAACAGTCTACCCTAGTGAGCGAAATAAAGGGTTCAGTTCGACATTCCAACCATCTGAAGAAGGCCGGAGCATACAACGACCGAAACTAAATATGGCGGCAAAGATGGGGGCAATAGTCCCCAAATAATGGAAATTGCGTACATAATACCTCATTGCAGAAATATAGTCAGATACTGAACGGCCGAAACATTGTAATAGATATAGCGACAAAGATGAGGACAATAGTTCGAATAATGTAAATAGTGTACATAATACCTCATCTCAGAAATATAGACAGATACTGAAAGGCCGAAACGTTGTAATAAATATGGCGAGAATGATGAAGACAATAGTACGAAAATTGTAAATAGTGTACATAATAACTCATCTCAGAAATATAGACAGATACTGAAAGGTCGAAACGTTGTCATAAATATGGCGACAAAGATGAGGACAATAGTCCGAATAACGTAAATAGTGTACATAATACCTTATCTCAGAAATATGGACAGATACTGAAAGGCTAAAACGTTGTAATAAATATGGCCACAAAGATGACAATACTCCGCTAATGTAAATAATGGACATAATACCTCATCTCAGAAATATACACAGACACAGAAAGTCCGAAACGTTTTAATAAATATGGCGAGAATGATGAGGACAATAGTCTGAAAAGTGTAAATAGTGTACATAATACATCATTTCAGAAATATAGACAGATACTGAAGGCCCGAAACGTTGTAATAAATATGGCGACAAAGATGAGGAAAATAGTCCGAATAATGTAAATAGTGTACATAATACCTCATCTCAGAAATATAAACAGATAGTGAAGGCCCGAAACGTTGTAATCAATATGGCGACAAAGATGAGAACAATAGTCCGAATGATATAAATAGTGCACATACTGCTTCATCTCAGAAATATAAACCCACACTGAAAGGTCGAAACGTTGTAATAAATATGGCCACAAAGATGACAATACTCCGTTAATGTAAATAATGAACATAATACCTCATCTCAGAAATATAGACAGATACAGAAAGGCCGAAACGTTGTAATAAATGTAGGGACAAAGATGAGGACAATAATCCGAATAATGTAAATAGTGTACATAATACGTCATCTCAGAAATATAGACAGATACTGAAAGGCCGATACTGAAGATTTGACATTTCTGGACGAGATGGAAATCATGAGCGGCATTAATGAGTGAGCCTCGATCTGACGAGGAAATTTAAAAACGTGACTCGAGGTCTTAGTTTAATATTTCAGTTTTGTCTCAATTTGTGTTGTTGACGAAACTTTTCTCATCTCCGATACTAATTTCCTTATCAACGATACTAAAGTTGTTTTCAATGACCAATACAACGAGGTGTTTGAAGTGTTTAGTATTTACTAATACCGCATCGACATTTTATAATAGGTTCAGTGTTAGTACCATTAAAGCTTTCTTTCCAATTCCAGATGATAGTTTCTCGTTTAGAAAAAAATTACCCTAACTTCTGTTTTTTGGAATCTTCTTCTCTAAGCTGTGTCATTTCATACGTGGTCGATCAAGGCTCTCCTCAACTTCCTATCCTATGTAGTACTTCCCTTGTCCTTTCCCCACCCTTCCCATTAAGTGTTAAACACACAATTTTGTTAAGTTACTCTCTGCTTAGTTCTGTCCATCTGGCCATAAACATGATCCTTGAGTGTCAAATTTATGAAGTCATTTATTTTCATTATGGAACCTTGAAATTTCAATCTCTTTTTTTAATTTTTAGTAAAAATGTCTTTCTTGTTTATAGCTTTCTTAAAATTTCATCGTTTCACGCATATTATCTCTGATATTCTCAGTATGCTTCTGTAGGACAATATTTCGGTCGCTTTAAATGTCTTCTTGCTCTTTCAGGAGACTGTACAGCATAAATTGCATATAGGGGGACCAGTGTTGTATAACAGTTCTTTGCTACTTGTTAAAGAACGTTATGTCTTTGTTCAAAATCATTCTTATCCTAACAAATAAGCCTCAAGATATTTCAAAGGCCTTTCACAAAGTCTGATACAAAGGTTTTGTTGCTCAAAATCACCAGTTATGGAATTGCTGGAAGTCTCTTCTCATTTATAAAGTCCTTCCTAACGGGTTGGTCCCTGAAGTTAGTTGTTAACGGCCAGTCCTCCGTTGCTCTAGCAATCAACGAAGGTGCCCCTCAAGGTTCACGTCTTGGACCAGCCCTCTTTTTACAATGATATATGGGCGCAATTACAAAATGTTTGAAGATCAGAGATTGGCAGATGATCTCTCATCCGATCTAAAATTTCAGTGGGTGGGGGCTAACTGGTTACATTCAATGATTCAAAAACCAAACTATTTACATTATTGGGACTATTATCCTCATCTTTGTTGCCATATATATCACAAAGTTTCAGCCGATGTAGGCTCCGGCCTTCTTCAGGTGGAACCCTTTATTTCGCTCACTGGAGTAGACTGTTCTAATTTCATGTGCCATGTCTAGGGCACAGTGGATAAAGGCGTTTGTCAAATCCAGTGAGAGAACCCAAAGAGTTGTGAGTTCAATAGCTGGTTAAGGCAGTGGAGAACTTGGTGAGGAGAATTAACAGGGGATTACTGAAAACTGACATCCATAAGAAATGGCACGTGGAACTAGAACAGTCTAACCCAGTGAATGATTCTACAATATTTTTATTTTTTAGGATAAAAATGATTTAGTCATACGCGTCTTTAAAAAAATCACTCATAGTAGGGGGCGGGGTAACAGGTGGATTCATCTCTTTCCTGAGGTTATTTGCGCATAAGGGAACACAACGAACCCAAATGGAATTGAAATTCGGCTCTTCAAAGAACGATTCTGAGACATTATCAATTACAACACCTGCATAGAGCAGATTACAAAGCATCTGGTAATCCCAAGTGGTCACCCATTAAGTTATTGACTTGGATCGATATTGCTTAAATTTGGTGATAGTAAGGTAACCGGTGTTTCAACAAAATGTCTCAATAAGCCTAAAACATTTTTACTTCTTTTTTTTTATATAATAATGAGTTAGTGATAGAAGAGTTATTAATTAACCCATAGATGGAGGGTGAAGTAGTTGACTGATAACTTTCTCAAAAGCATTTGTGCGTTATTGAATCTAACGAACCCAAATGGAATTGGAACTTGGCTTTTTGATTAAGAACTCAAACCATTATCCACTACATCCCAAGCACATCGAATTTTAAAGCACCTGGTATTTCTAAACGGTCCCCAGGTTTGACGTTAATAAACTTCATTGATCGTACGGGAACCAATGTTTCGTCGCGATAAGGCCTTAAGATGAGGATGCATAGTTCCATGAAGTCGCCTAGAGACACAGATTCAATAGTCAAGTGAATTATACATTCTGCAAGAGGCGGGGAAAGGTTTTTCTTTAAAAATATTAATGTTTCTGTATTTACATTAGTCGGACTATTGTCCTCATCTTTGTCGCCATATTTGTCACAACGTTTCGGCCGTTGTACGCTCCGGCCTTCTTCAGGTGATTGGAATTTCGAACTGAACCCTTTATTTCGCTCACTGTTCTAGTTCCACGTGCCATGTTTGATGGATGTCAGTTATCAGTTATCTCCTGCTAATTTTCCCTCTGAAAGTTATCCACTGTTAGATCCAGTGACAGACCCAAAGAAGGTGAGTTCAATACCTGGTTAAGGCAGTGGAGAAGGTTAGTTTTGTCAGCGACACTAGATTTGTTTTTGAGGCAGGAGTAAATTAGTAATTAGTAGTGTCGTCCGCGTAGATGCCTACTTGGGAATCTATGACATCAGGAAGATCGTTGATGAAAATAAGGAATAGAGTGGGGCCAAGGATGGAGCCTTGGGGAACACCTGCGTTCGTGGGATACGAACTGGAGGAGAATCCGTTTAGAACGACCTTCAATTCACGGTTTGACAGGAATGATTGCATTAGGTCAAACATTCGACCTGTAATACCATAGCCCTGGAGCTTGCGAAGAAGGCCGGCATGCCAAACCCTATCAAACGCTTCGGAGATGTCTAGGGCTTCTTTATTTCATGTTTCATTCTGTGCTTTTTTCTCATTCTAGCTTTTCCTGATTTTTTTCTGTAATTCATTGCTTCTTTCATTCGGTCTTTTTGTTTGAATGTTTCAATTCGTTTCTTTCCTATCGTTTGCGATTTTGCGCCTTTTTCGTATCGTCTGCTTTTATTTGATTTCTTTTATTTTTTGTAGGTTTTTTAATTTCTAGTTTACTTTGTTTCATTCTTTCATTTTTGTTTCATTTTACCTTTGCTTCTTAGTCTATTTTTTCTTCTTTTTTTCATTCTTTCTTTTTGTTTGAATGTTTCTAAGCTTCTTTTTTTCCTACATTTTCTTCTACCCTTCTCTTTCATTCTTTCTCTATTTGTCCCTTTTTTGTTATTTTTCCTTCACATCTTTTAGTTTTTCAACCTTTTATTCTAATGCTTTTTTTCATTCGTACTTTTTTCAATCAGCTTTTTTCTTAAGTTCTCTTTGCCTTTCAATTTTTTTTATAATATCCTGTGATTTAAATCGATTTTTATTTTGACATTATTTTAGTTTCGTCCATATTTTATTCTTTCTTCATATTTTTTCATTTGATCCTTATTCAATGTTTTTGTTGATTCCTCAAATAATCACCGTGATGGTGATTTATTTTTAGAGGAAGATCTTAAATGAAAGTCAGTAGATTTCATACAGTGCTGAAACAAAAAAAAAAGATAGGTTGACATTTAATTCAACCTGGTCTCGTCATCAGCCAATCAGTGGCTTGGTAACCAATCGGCCGAAATTTCTAGTAACACGCTGGAATGACTTCAATCTTCAGGCGTTAAGGATTAGGCAGCCATTCGGACATCGTGAGTAAATTGATTACCCTTTACAGAGAGGCAATGATAGACAAAGAAATGGAAACTGCACAGATTAGGAAAACTATAAGCCGAATTGACGTCGTCTTAAAAGTTTAGATTTTACAGAAGTTCTGATTAAATTTAGTCACATCTGTTCCAGCTTGTACATCGGATGAATTAGAAACGTGTAGACGAATTATTCGAAAAACGTCGCTCTTCAAACAAACGACGAATTAAAACGATTTTAAAGACAATATTAGGCTGAGCCATCAGTATTTTATGTTTTTAGTAACCAATTTAGTAACTGTTGTGGATTCCGGGTTGAAATCCGGTCCAATAAATAACAAACGCCAGGAATGAATATATGAAAATAATGTACTAACGTAATAATATAAACTGGTAAAGCATGTTAGTAGTTCCAGGAATACGGGTTAGTAGCAAAATATCAATACAGTCTTTGGTATTGAAGTATCGCTGTATGACTTCTTATTGTGTCTACGTGCTCGCTCACTGTGACTCCTACAACGTTGTTACCTCACCCTCACTCTTCCGGTTACCTACAACCTTTTACTCTGTCACTCTGGACTCGACTCGACTCTTCAGTCTTGCTCGGTATTTATCGATCCATCCACGAGGATTGAATGTGGCACAAGGCCGGTTTAATGTGGGTATCTCCGAGCCCGTAGGTTCGGCCAAAAATATAGCCTTTGAACGTTCCTAGACGGGTTTAGGCCCTGTCTACCTCCCCGGACGAAACCTTGTCCTTCGGCAAAGCTTCGTCCGGGTTCCTCTCTGCTAATGCAGAGAGTTCGACAGACGTCGCTTACAGTCAAAGACTGTATCACGACTCAGCTAGACTCGGAGGTCTTATTCCCTCGGGTCTTCACGTAGCCGTAGTATATGTATATACTGGGTGAGTCCATTTGTGTAAAAAGGGGAGAAGGCCTCAACAGTAATCAATTGTAAACTGTTTCTAACTGTTTCTTAAATATTACGTTATTACATATATTTGTTCGTGTTTGTCTTCTGCTTTGCGTTAGCGCAACTCAGCTGCTTACTGAACAACAGGAGATACGGATACATGTCTAAGGTTGGCAAATTGAATAACCTATTCTATATTGATGATCTAAAAACGCTTGACAAGAATGGCAAGCAACAGAAAAAAACTATTCAGTATTGTCAAAACCTTCAGCGAAGATATTAGGATGGAGTTCGTAATCGACAAATATGGCAAAAGCCACCTTCAAAGGCGGTAAACTAACGAAAACTACGGATTTAGACCTTGATATCAAAGACAAAATTAAGGAACTAGGTCAAGATGGTGTATACAGATACTTAGGAATTAATGAAGGAAACGGAATACAACATTTAATTATGAAGAAAAAGATCCGAAAAGAATATTATAGAAGATTGCGTTTGATACTAGAAAGTGAAGTTAATCGAGCCAATAAAATGAAGGCTATCAACACCTTAGCTATACACGTAGTAACATACAGATTCAACATTATTAAATCTAAATTGAATGATATTAAAAGATTGGACGCCAAGATCAGAAACATGCTTACCCAAATGAGGATACATCACACGAAATCAGATATTAAGAGGCTGTAGAGTGGGCTATGATATGTTTTAATAACCCTTAATTAAAGCAATTTTGGCTTGTGTAATAACATCTCATCTTTTTTTTTTCAGACAATACCGTGTTAGTATCAATCTACTCTCATCAATGTAAGATAGTTGCCTTATATTTTGCAATGAAAGTTCGTAGAAGTAAGGAAATTAGTGAATTTCAACAAGGGCAAATAATAAGATGGCATCAGTGTAGCAAGTCAAATAGGGAAAATGCTAGGTTTTTCCAGGTTAATCATCAAACGGTTAATAATATTGTCAAGAAATTTAAGGAAGAAGGCCATTGTTGTGTGGAACAACGTTAAGGAAGGCCAAGCATCGTTTCTGAGCGAACGACAAAAGCACTGAATGAGGAAGTCATCAGAAATCATCACCAGAGCGTCAAAAATGTCGCCAACAGCATGGAAATGTCGCCATATGCGGTGAGAAAGACTCTGAAAGAACTAGGTTATCAAAAAAAGAGTTGCAAGAAAGAATCCATTGATTTAAGAGGTTAACAGGGACAGGCGTATGGACTGGGTGAGAGAATTCGAGAGCAAAGATTGTGAATTTTGGCAGTCTATAATTTGGAGAGAGGAAAGTAAATTCTGGTAATATTCGAATTCGTGATTGGTTTATGTTTGGAGAAATCAGAATAAAACTTGAAACATTGATTTCTACAGGCAACCGTGAAACATGGAGGGACTGGAGCAATGGTGTGGGGTGCTGTCTGGTTTGGATCGAAATCTGAGCTGATTCGTGTTGATGAGTGGTTTAATGGTCCCAAATACTGTCAAATATTAGAGAAAGGGCTACTCCCACTATTTGAAACCAATCAGATTGACAGGAATGTCTACTTTTATCAAGAAGATGTAGCGCCATGTTATGCGAGTAAAATAACAAAGGCCTGGGAAAAATCGCAAGGAATCAAGTCACTGCCATGGGTAGCCCAATATCATGACATGAATTCAATAGAGTACGTTTGGAAACACCTTGACCGAAGACTTCGAGAGGCTGCAACCAAAATCACGTCAGTGGCAACCCTTAAAGAAACATTGTTAAAGAAGTGGCAAAATCGAATACAAACACTGCAACTAGCAAATGGAGGACCTACTCTATACTAGTTCCAAATACTGTTTATTTATGTAGAGTTGGGATTACGTAATTAAATTTTGAAATTGGATATAGTTTATCCTGGCTAAAAATAACTTTTTCTTGGGCCAATGTATTACTTTGTTGCATATGTCCGTTCGTTTTTTTTAATTCTGATGTTCTGCGAATGATCTCGAAGAACAATTTTTCGTTGTATTTTTTGCTTTTTAGTAATTCTGGTGATCTTTTGATACTGGTCTCTAAAGTTATTGAAATTTTATTTTCAGATTAAGACGGCCACTGCCCGCCTAAATTTCTCAGGTGTATCTCGGATGATCTTCTTCAACTGGTAGGATTAACATGCGTGAGGTGGGTGGTGTTAACACGTCAAAAGACCACCTCGACATAGGTCGCCGGCCAGGGTGGAATGATTCCTCAGATGAACTACAAAGGTCACCTGTTCGTCAACAAGACGAACTAAATATTTGGAGGACAACGGCTGTAGTCTAAACCTGGAGAGGGATGAACTCAGCCAGATTAAAATACTCACGATACGCCACATAATGAGTAAACCAAGAAACTATTCCCTGAGACCCAGGCTCTGGCAGGAGACCGCGCCAGATGGGGGAGACTGTGCGACAACTTAGCACGTCGACGCCCTAACGACTCCGTCCGGGGTTAAGAACGAAACTGAAAACGATATATGTTCTTTCGTTGATTCTGATGTTCTGCCAATAATGAATATCTTTGTAGCATTTTTTGCTTCTTTATACTTCTGACGATCCTTTGAAACTTTTCTCTAACTTTATTGAAATTTTATTTCACATTAAACCTTTCTTTTCGGTGGAATGCCAATTTGACAAAAATGAGCATGTTTTATTTCTTCTCTTTGCTTTTAATTAAGCTTACAATGATTCAGTTAACTTGCGACAATGTAGGTGTGTTGGAGTTTCTTGGTAAATGCGTGTGTCGCCCGTGCGATTTGTATCTCTGCCTTATCTATTAAGTAAAGATGATAAGCGACAGTAAATATTTTAGTCTCCTAAAAATAAATAAATAAAATTAGATATCGCTATTAAATAACTCATAGAAGGTTGATACGCCGCTAAAGAAATTTTGTCGATTTCTATAAAGATACGGTGATTTAAATTATTGTTCACCCAAAACAAGTCCAAGAGCCCCTCAAGGTAGAACGTTATTTAATGAGTTTGTTTTACGGTCGCAAGTGGAGGTAAGAGTTGCGGGTTGTGAGGATATGTAGGATGGATAACGGTTGACTGCAAACATGGAGAGGTCGATAATATTATGTTTAGTGAAACATTCTTCTCTCGAGTTGGTTCGACAAAGTAGCGACGCCATTGGGAATAACATTTAAATGTTTTTACCAAGGAAATACAAGGGAAACGAGGATTCGACCATGTGTACGGTTATGGAATAAGGGCACGTTATATATGTGGCGGATGAACTAACGTATTGAGAGAAGAAGAAGCTTCGGATTTGTCGTACAATAGAAAGGCAGCCAACCTTGTTGTCGAGCAGACTGAGATAGATAGATAGATAGATAGATAGATAGATAGATAGATAGATAGATAATGAACAGGCTGAGATAGATAGATAGATAGATAGATAGATAGATAGATAGATAGATAGATAGATAGATAGATAATGAACAGGCTGAGATAGATAGATAGATAGATAGATAGATAGATAGATAGATAGATAGATAGATAGATAGATAGATAATGAACATAGATGAGATAGATAGATAGATAGATAGATAGATAGATAGATAGATAGATAGACTGGATAGATAGATAGATAAATAGATAGATAGATAGATAGATAGATAGATAGATAGATAAGAGCAGACTGAGATAGATAGATAGATAGATAGATAGATAGATAGATAGATAGATAAGAGCAGGCTGAGATAGATAGATAGATAGATAGATAGATAGATAGATAGATAGATAAGAATGAACAGATAGATAGATAGATAGATAGATAGATAGATAGATAGATAGATAATGAACAGGCTGAGATAGATAGATAGATAGATAGATAGATACATAGATAGATAGATAGATAGATCTTACCCAGGACGCGGATACAGTTTATCGTCATACCCAGGACGACGTGGCTTAATGAATATTTCGAGTTAAAACCTAGTGGTTTCTAATAGTTAGACATTGAAAAGTTAGTGGATCCTTGACAGGAAATCGGAAACAAGGAAGGGGTATACATTGTTCAATGACTCATCAGAACTGTTTATAAATAATAAACTCTGAGTCGGATATGCAATGTGATAGTTCTTGATCTGGTATCTGGTTTACAGTCACATTTTCACAGTCGTGATGTGTCTTCCCTCTGTCTTTTCTACAAATATTTTCATGGTAACTGCTCTAACGAGCTACTTTCACTGGTACACAAACTGCAGGAATTTAAGCGTGCTACTAGTTTGGTATCTCGGTCCCATACTTTCACTGTCGAAACGATTAAATGTAGCCGTCTCTTCTACTCCAATAGTTTGTTATCTCGCAATTCCCGCAGTGGAATCCCCTCCCTCTTACTTGCTTCCCTGATAGCTATAAGCTTCAAATATTCAAATGTAATGTCAATCGACATCTTCTGATACTTTGATCTTGATCCCCGACCTTTGCTCTTTCCTCAAACATGCCTGTTTACATTTACTTTCCTTTACTGTAACCATTTGCGTGCTAGTGGCACTCTCGAATTGGTTGGGGGTGGGAAATGCTTAAAAAATATGTAGGTATATTATTTTAATCGTGCTACTAGCTTGTCATCTTGGTCCCACCCTTTCACTGTCGAAACAGTTAAATGTAAATGCCTCATCTACTCCAACAGCAGCTTCTCTTAAACTTCCCGACACTGGAACTCTCTTCCCCTTACTGGCTTCCTTGATAGCTTTAAACTTCAAATATTTAAATGTAATGTCAATCGACATCTACTGATACCTTGATCGTGATCTCCGTATTTCTTTTTATCGTTTTCTCAAACACGCATCTTTACTCTTGCTCTCACTCTCTGTTACCCTAAACATACTAGTGAGAAATGATGTCATTCACTTTTGCTTTCTCGAAGGTTAGACTTTTGGCGTCTTTTCCGTTTTCCAATCCTACAAGCAAACTTTCATTTCTCAATTTCTTTAATAGTTTGGAGTTTAATTCTAATAGATTGTACTTTTTCAATCAAGAAATGGTAAAGTGTTTCCAACGGAGTTTCTTTCTAGGAACCTAAGCACAAAAAATCTTTGAAATTCATATTAATTTCTTTTTTATAATCAGAATCTGAAAGACAATCTGTTGGGCTTTATATGTTGATTATTCATAATTTTTGTGTTTTTAAGATTCACTGCCTGTGCTGTCCACCCACATTGGGACGTGTCATGGGTGGGGCGAACCCAGTCACCTTGATAGATAACTATACAAACTGGCATGTTCCTAGCCATATTTGAGTCTAGATATCTTCGAAATGATTGACCATCAGCCATCACCTTCTAACGTCTAGAAATTGCACAGCGGTGGCATTTTATACCGGTGTATTTCTAGCGTATTGTATCTAATTATAAAGTACTCTATAAATTGATATATTTATAAGCGCTATAATATCGTTATGTATTCTTTGAAAGATATCCGTTTGTTAATCAGGTTTCATTGACGTATTTTTGTAACGACTATTTTTTTTCGAGAGTCTGGCTTCATTGATGTATTCTTTTGAAATATACAGTTTGTACAAAAATTGATTTTATTGACATTCTTATGTGGTTTGTATTTTTTGGTAAAGTTCCACTATTTTAAGAAGTGATATTGTGTCATCCAGTTTTGTTTTCTCAAAGAGCTCATACATGTTCTTTATATCATATTATTTTTGTCATGAGAGAGCAAAGTCTGAACACTGAATAATATAGTGTCTGCCAAATGCATAGTTTCGTTTATTTTGTTTTACGGCATATCAACACCTCCATGGGTTATTTAATACCGACAAGATTTTAGGATAGGTTCATATGAATAGAATAAGTATTCTTTGTAAGCAATCTGTTTGTAGATCAGGTTTCATTGACGTATTTTTGTGAGGAAGAGAGAACACTCTCTTCGGAGATTAAATGAAAGGTGCTGCTACAGAAGGATGCTGAGAACTCCATGTACGGATCGTGTAAGTAATGAGGAATCCTAATCTCAATATGAAAACGGAAATGAATCTTATATTCACAATCAGGTTGCGAAGTAGGTTTTAGAAACCTTAATCCTTATTGGGTTTGGTCTGATTTATTTTCTTTTACGGCATATCAAGATCAATGTGTTATTTAACGCTGATACGATTTTAGGATAGGTTTTCATGAATAGAATATGTATTCTTTGTAATAAATACCTTTACAGATCAGATTTCATTGATGTATTTTTGTAAAGCCAGTTTTTGTTGAGAGTCTGGCTTCATTCCTGTAATCTTTTCAGATATACAGTTTTTAGAGTAATTTATTGACATTCTCATTTGGATGATATTTTTTGATAGAGGCCATCTTTTTAAAGAAATGACATTATGTCATCCACTTTTGTTTTCTCAAAGAGCTCATACATATTCTTTATATCATATCATTTTTGTCTTGAGAGAGCAAAGTCTGAATACTTCATTAATATAGATTTAATAGTGTCTGCCAAATGCATGGCTTCGTTTATTGGTTTATTTTTTTACGGCATATCAACACTTCAATGGGTAATTTAATACCGACAAGATTTTAGGATAGGTTCGTAGGAAAAGAATATGTATTCTTTGTAATAAATAACTTTATAGATCAGGTTTCATTGACGTATTTCTGTAAAGACCTTTTTTGTTGATAGTCTGGCTTCATTTATGTATTATCTTCAGATATACGTTTTGCAGACAAGTTTATTTTATTGACATTCTCATTTGGTTTATATCTTTTTTTAGAGGCCGACTGTTTTATGAAAAAATATCATGTCATCCACTTTTGCTTTCTCTTAGACATTCAGTATGTTTTCTCTTTTCCACTTCTTCTAGCAAACTGCCATTTTTCATTTTCTTAACTGTTTTGGGGTTAGTCGAAATGAATAGAATTTTTTCAGTCAAGAAATGGATAAGTTTTGCGAGAGGAGTTTATTCTAGTGACGTGAGCACAAGAAATCTTAAAAATTCAGTATTTCTTTTCAGATTAAGAGTCAAAGCACAGAATGAAACAAATAAAATAAAGAATGAAATAAATAAATAAGGATAATAACTGATTACCGACATCCATTAGACATGGCACGTGGAACTAGAACAGTCTACCCTAGTGAGTGAAATAAAGGGTTCAGTTCGACATTCCAACCACCTGAAAAAGGCTGTAGCGTACAACAGCCGAAACGTTGTAACAAATATGACGTCAAAGATGAGGACAATAGTCCGAATAATGTAAATAGTGTACATAATACCTCATCTCATAATTATAGACAGATACTGAAGGACCGAAACGTTGTGATAAATATGTCAACAAAGATGAGGGCAATAACCCGAATAATGTAAATAGTGTACATAATACCTCATCTCAGAAATATAGACTGATATTGAAGGCCCGAAATGTTGTAAGAAATATGGTGACAAAGATGAGGACAATAATCCGAATAATGTAAATAGGGTACGTAATACCTCATCTCAGAAATATAGACTGATATTGAGGGCCGAAATGTTGCAATAAATACGTCAACAAAGATGAGGACAATAGTCCGAATAATGTAAATAATGTACATAATACCTCATCTCAGAAATATAGACAGATACTGAAAGGCCGAAACGTTGTAATAAATATGGCAACAAAGATGAGGACAATCGTCAGAATAATGTAAATAGTGTACATAATACCTCATCTCAGAAACATAGACGGATACTGAAGGGCCGAAACGTTGTAATAAATATGGCAACAAAGATAAGGACAATCGTCAGAATAATGTAAATAGTGTACATAATACCTCATCTCAGAAACATAGACAGATACTGAAGGGCCGTAATGTTGTAATAAATGGGGCGACAAAGAATAGGACAATAGTCTGAATAATGTAAATAGTGTACATAATACCTCATCACAGAAATATAGACAGATACTGAAAGGCCGAAACGTTGTAATAAATATGGAAACAAAGATGAGGACAATCGTCCGAATAATGTAAATAGTGTACATAATACCTCATCTCAGAAACATAGACAGTTACTGAAGGGCCGAAATGTTGTAATAAATAGGGCGACAAAGATGAGGACAATAGTCTGAATAATGTAAATAGTGTACATAATACCTCATCTCAGAAATATAGACAGATACTAAAATAATTTAATACTGACATATTATTAAGAAGCTGGAAAAAATTGAACAATTGGGAAAGCTTTATCTCCTTATTTATTTATTTCGTTCTTTATTTTATATGTTTCATTCTGTGATTTTCTTTTTATTCTATCTTTCCTTCATTTTATGGGAACGTGGCTTGTTTTGTTATTTTGCGCCTTTTTTGTATCGTCTGCTTTTGATTTCTTTCATTTGTTTATAGTTTCTAGTTGCCTTCGTTTTCTTCTTATTTATTTATTTTGTTCTTTATTTCATTTGTTTCATTGTGCGATTTTCTTTTCATTGTATATTTCCTTCATTTTTGTCTATTTTGTTTCTTCTTTCATTCTTCTTTTTTGTTTGAATGTTTCTATCCTTTTTTTGTCTCTTCATTTTGTTCTATTTTTCTTTCAATGATTTTTCTCTTTCATTCTTTCTCTGTTTGTCCCTTTCTTTTGTTATATTTTCCTCCACGACTTTTTTTTTTTTACATTTTATTCTAATGATTTTCTTTTTTTCATTCGCATTTTTTTTCTCAAGATTTTTGTTTTTGTTTCAAAATTTGTTTCGTTCCTTTCACCGTTTCTTTCCTTTCGTCTGCTAATTGGAGCTTTTTTCGTATCGTCTGCATTTGATTTCTTTCATTTTAATAGTTTCGCGTTTCTTTCTTTATTTCCTTATTTATTTATTTCGTTTTTATTTCATTTGTTTCATTCTGTAATTTTTTTAATTCTATCTTTCCTTTATTTTTGTTATACCGGAACATACCTAATCTATTGTAAATAGACTCTCCCAGATATAATAAGTAGTAGTAGTAGCAGTCGCCAGAGGGCTCAGTGGAGTTGAGTGAGTCAGTCGATGTCGGACATTGAAGTATCAGCCACCACAACTAGATTGCTGCGTCATTAACCATTATTTCAAGTTCCTTAGTTTTTGTACGTCGAACCTTATTTTTTAGGACCGACTTAGTGAAAGCCTCCACTGTGAAAACTACTCTACAACAATTTTGTGGGCACGTGGTTAGAACATTCGTATTCTGACCATGAGACCCAGGTTCGAATCTTACATTTGGTCAGATGTTATTCTACTGAATGGGTCGATCCCAGCGTTCGGCACCTTTGGAAAGTTCCTGAAAACCATACTACAAGTTGACCCAAGCCTTGTGAATGAAATTGGGTAGGCGTGTACCGAGGGCTTAAGCGTGCTGGCCTTGTTCACATTGTTGATCACGATATATAACACGCTCCTTCCCAGAAACTATAACTAAGGTCTGCTGAGCATACTTGCTCTATAAATCACAGGTGGGCCCTGTGGGTTTTGAATAAACATGAATGCGCCTTAGCCAGCGTCTGAAATAGGGATGTGCTATCCGCCCTAGTGGCCGGGTATCCCCGAATACGAGTGGCCAACCATGCATACATAACGCTTCTTTCATTCTTTTTTGTTTGAATGTTTTAATCCTTCTTTTTTCCTTCATTTTCTTCTTTCCTTCTGTCTGTGATATTTCGTTTTTCCTGCGTATTTCATTCCCTCTTTGTCTTTTTCTTTTGTCATTTTTCCTTCACATCTTTTATTTTTTTTTACATTTTATTCTAATGATTTTCTTCTCCATTTTTCTTTCACACAAATTTTTCTCAAGTTTTCTTTCGATTTCATTTTTCATAATATACTATAATTTCGCTCGCTCTGTTTTTCTGTCTTTCTTTCTTCGTATTTTTATCATTTCTCTTTATTTTCTTTCTTTCACTTTTATTTATTCTTCTTCGTAATTATCTTTCTTTCATTCTCTTCAGTAATCTTTCATTCTTCTTTCTATGTTTCTTTTGTTTTTCATTTAACTTTCATTTGTGTTCGTTCTTTTTTTTACTTCTCATCTATTTCGTTCGTTGTTTTTTTTTCCTTTTTTTTCACACAAGTATTTCGATTCTACTTTCTTTCTTCTTCTAAAAAAAGAAAGAAAGAAATTCTTTCTTTTTTCTTTCAAATTCATTTCCCACTTTCATTCCTTTCACTTTTCTTTCTCCCATCTTTAACCTCCTTCTGTATGTCATTCGCCTTTGCTTCCCATTTTGACCCCGAATCCCTCGTTGTATATGTCTGACTCCACGTGTTTCTTCATATTCTCGCTGATTCCCTATTGATGGTATTTAACGTCTTTTTATTAAACATGGTTCTTTTTCTCTCTCAACCTCTCTGGAATATATTTCACCTCCTTCAAAATGAATTCCTTGCAGCTGTACGTCCAAGAACAGACTTTTATTCAGAGAATACCAAAAATAGCAGAGTGCATATTTAGTCATGTTTGAATTCCCTCATCGTCACAATCACCATTCTCTTGTTATCTAAGAGATAGGATCAATTTCGTTTTTCTTCGAGAAGCTCTTAACTCATTCTACCTAAATACAAGAACATCGAATGCATGACTGCCAGTAAGAGATAAATATATTATTAACCGTTTCCTTATTCATTGACCGAGCAGCCAGTGCTACTCTTTACGCTTTTCTTCACTCCCTGGCCATCGGGATGGGATCAAAGTGTAGTATCTGTTCTCCTCATCTCTAATAGTAATATTAGCCGTTTCCTTATAATGAATCATTCGGCATTCATTGACCGAGCAGCCAGTGCTACTCTTTTACGCTTTTTTCTTCACCCCCTGGCCATCGGGCTGGGATCAAAGTGTAGTATCTGTTCTCTTCTACGGTAATATTAGCCGTTTCCTTATAATGAAACATTCGGCATCCATTGACCGAGCAGCCAGTGCTACACTTTATGTTCTTCCCCCCTCCATCTCTGGGATCAAAGTAGTATCTGTTCTCCTCCGTTTCCTTTTCTTATAATGAATCATTCGGCATTCATTGACCGAGCAGCCAGTGCTACACTTTACGCTTTTCTTCACTCCCTGGCCATCGGGATGGGATCAAAGTGTAGTATCTGTTCTCCCCATCTCTATCTCTAATAGCCGTAATAATGAAAACATTATCCATTGACCGAGCAGCCAGTGCTCCTTCTCCCCGGCCATCGGGCTAAAGTGTAATCTGTTCTCCCCATCTCTAATGGTAATATTAGCATTCGGAAACATTCATCCATTGACTGAGCAGCCAGTGCTACTCTTTACGCTTTTTCTTCACCCCTGGCCATTGGGCTGGGATCAAAGTATAGTATCTGTTCTCCTCATCTCTAATGGTAATATTAGCCATTTCCTTATAATGAAACATTCGGCATTCATTGACCGAGCAGCCAGTGCTACTATCGATTGACTTTTAAAAATTATTTCTATTAAAACGATTTTTCGTTAAAATGTTTTCTGAAAATTTCATTGCATTTTCCAGTATTGATGGGGTTTCCTTCTTATCTTTATGCTTTTTATACTTTGAAACGGTCTTGACTATAACTTTATCTTATCATCGCTTTACATATGCCATCCATTTTAGTTGCTGTTGAAAGTCGTCAAATAATGAATTTCGTTTTTCATCTGATACACTTATTTGCATGTGATTCTATAGCGTCAATTAAAAGAGGGATATCAAAGTTCAGAATGAAACATAATTTAAGCATTTAGCTTATGCTAGCTCAAATAAAATTGTGAAGGTTCACGTTGATCTAAAAAGCAATCATTTTTATCCAAATTAAAGAATAAAGTTCAGTGGGGAGCAAGAAGGCGACAAAAAGTTACACAAGCGAGAAGTTCGAGAGAAAAAACTGTTCGCATATAACTTATTGTTATTGTTGGGGTCTGCATGTCACAACACTTAACTCATCAGAGTCATTCGTGATAGTAGTATTCAACGCATATCTAGACATGTCACTGCAATAGTTTTATCTTCTTTCCTAGACAATTACCCAGGACTACTTATCATGAATGGGCCATGATAGTGAAGAGGTTAACTGGCTCTTACCACAATACCTCCCCTTTTGAGACATACTTCTTTTGGTAGTTATCATTTTTTTTTCTTTTTGATTAAAATCCAACACTTTTGTAGATTGTCTCTTTCTTTTATTGCAGCAACCTGGGGTATAGATAGATCAAAAACATCATACAGGATCACCATCTGCTCCCATCTTCGATGCTGTCTTTGATTTGATTTAAATGATTTTATACATCCATAAAACCCTTTTATCATTTAAAATAACTTTCCGATACGTCTATCGGCTACACCATCTTCCCAGCGTTCCTTTCAATTTTTCGAAAAAATGTTCGAAAAAAAATAAATAATTTGTTGCCTGATTTGAATTATTTCTGGGAACCGGATATATATTTTTTTCTTTTCAATCTTTTTGTACTGCAGTAATTTGTCAAACAACGATGTTATTTTCTGTGCGAACATTAGTTCAGCCTGGGACATACTTGATACACAGAAAAACTGTAATAACATATCCTTACTTTCACCTCCATTGGTTTTTCTAATGCCCTTTTCAACGAGTCAACGAAATGTTCTGTTCATCATCTTTGATCGTGTTGATTTGGTTTGGTTTGTTTTACGGCATATCAACCTCAATGTGTGATTTAAAGTCGACATTTTTTTTTCCTGATAATATTTTTGTTTTGTCAAAAATCTATTTCTGTTAATATTTTTTATCTCAAAAATGTATAGCTCGTAATATTTTATAAAAACGTATAGCTGGGAATATTATTTTTTCAAAAACGTATTATCGGAGTCCTTGCTGTTGGACATAGTTTATCGTCATACCCAGGACACGGATGTAGTTTATCGTCATACACAAAACACGGATGTAGTTTATCGTCATACACAAAACACGGGTGTAGTTTATCGTCATACCAAGTACACGGTTGTAGTTTATCGTCATACCCAGGAAGTGGGTGTATTTAATCGTCATACCCATGACGCGGATGTATTTTATTGTCAACCCAGGACGCGAGTGTAGTTTATCCTCATACCCAGGACGCGGGTGTATTTTATTGTCATACCCAGGACGCAGGTGTATTTTATAGTCATACCCAGGACGCGGGTTTAGTTTAGCGTCATACCCAGGACGCGGGTATATTTTATCGTCATACCCAGGACGCGGGTGTATTTTATCCTTATACCCCGGACGCAGGCGTATTTTATCCTCATATCCAGGACGCGGGTATATTTTATCGTCATACCCAGGACGCAGGTGTATTTTATCATCATACCCAGGGCGTAGGCGTATTTTATCGTCATACCCAGGACGTGGGTATATTTTATCGTCATACCCAGGACTGGGTTGTATTTTATCGTCATACCCAGGACGCGGGTGTATTTTATCCTTATACCCCGGACGCAGGCGTATTTTATCCCCATATCCAGGACGCGGGTATATTTTATCGTCATATCCAGGACGCAGGTGTATTTTATCATCATACCCAGGGCGCAGGCGTATTTTATCGTCATACCCAGGACGTGGGTATATTTTATCGTCATACCCAGGACTGGGTTGTATTTTATCGTCGTACCCAGGACGCGGGTGTAATTTATCGTCGTACCCAGGACGCGGGTAGCAAACATTATTCCCAACGACTCTTTCTCTATGTGGCTATAATTCTTCCCAGTTGATAATATTATTCTTGACCAAGTACTGTAGCTTTCACAAAACCATCTTTGTGCTTATCCAAAATTATGGTACCGATGCCGTAATTACTATGGTCGCTCCCCACGATTATTTCGAATTTTGGATCAAAAAACATAGAGTAACAAAATTTCGGATCTTTAATTTTTTTTGCTTTTTGGCATTCGGCCATACAAGTCCACTATGTTTAGTAAATTATTTAATGGTACTCGCAAGAAATGCATGTTTGGAATAAAAAGATAATTTTCGTAATCTAAAAATCTAATAGTGATTTTTGTGGAGGGCTTATTTTTAAGCGCACTTGATCTGGTTGGATGTGGTTTCATACCGTTTTCGTCGATGTTTTGGCCCAAATTTCTATTTTCCGTTTTGAAAAATTCGCCTTTTTTATCACTCAGTTTAAACCTGTATTCGTTTATTTTTCTGAAAACCTCATTTACGGGCCGAATATCCTGCTCCTGCGTTTCACTTTTTATTAAAATCTCATCTCAGTAAGCGGAGTTTAGATGGTTCAACATTTTTCAATTATTTGCTGAAAAATTCCAGGCGTTACTTTACTTTCGAATGGTAATCTGTTAAACTTGTAAAATCCCTTGTGGATATTGATTGTTAACAGTTTTGAACATTCTTTGTTAATGTGGATTTGCAAAGATGCGTCTGACAAGGCCAATTTTAGAGAGTACTTTCTTCTGGGCTTGGCAGTGAGTAATAAGAAGCTTGTAGGCAAACATTCAGCATCTTGATATATCGGCACATACACGGATATTGTTATTTTTTTTCTTTTTAACGTGGACGATGAGTGAGGATTAATCACTATAATAAACGATATAATTCCTTGTTTATCGTATTCAAAGATGAAAAAGCACATTCCTCCATTTGATGTTAGGTTTTTTTTTTTTTTTTGCAACGTTCGAATCTTTAATTTTACGAATGCTTTTTGGCATTCGGCTATACAATTCTACTATCTTTAGTATATTTTTTAATGTTGCTCGCAAAAAATGTATTTTCGGAATAAAAACATTATTGTAATTTGCGAAACCCAAACATGCTTGCATTATTTGTTGGGGGAGGGCATATTCTTAATCGGACTTAATCTGGGTGAATATATTTTCTACCGTTTTCATCGATGATTTGGTCCAAATATTTAATTTTGCCCATGAAAAATTCGCATTCGTTTATTTTTCTGAATACCTCATTTACGGGCGAAATATGCTGCTCTGGATTTTCACTTTTTAATAAAATATCATCTAAATCGGAGATCGCGGATTTTAGATCACTGAACATTGTGTTCATTACTTTCTGAAAAATGCCACTTGCTCCCTTAATACCAAAAGCTAATCTGTTTAACTTTTATAATCTCTTGTCGGTGTTGATTGTTAGCAGTTTTAAACATTCTTCGTCAACCTGGATTTGCAAATATGCGTCTGACAAACCCAGCTTTCTTTTGTGCTTAGTAGGGGGTAATTGTAAGCTGGCAGACAATTATTCAGCCCTAAAGAGAAATCGGTACGGACACAGATTGTGTTTTCTTTTTCACATAGACGGTCGGTGTGGCTCAATCGTTATCCTCCACTTTGGAGGTCACTCCCATATTTTCCAATCGATATAATTTCTTGTTTATCGTATTCAAAGCTGAAAAAGGCACATTCCTCGTTGGTCTAAAAATTGGTACCATATTTTCCTTTAAATAGAACTTGGTATTAGTTGTTTGTTTGTTTTTGTTTTCATCTTCCTCACCCTTCAAAAAAAAATGTTCCTGAAATTGATATTTCAATTCTTTTATTAGCTTTTCAGAGTTACTTGAAAAAACTTTCACTTAATTAGAAAAAAGATTTTATGAACAAATCCCATAAATTGAACAGTTGCATCCAATCTGTTCCGAACAAGTTGAAAGTTCTTTCCATAACGAATGCTTTTAGTCTTTGCTGTTTTCCCATAAGACAATAAATCTGATGTGAACACATCTTTAAATTTAAATTTCTGTCTAATAACATCCTGAACATATTTTTCGTAATGTTAATGTTGATTTACGATTCTTTCCCATGTTTCTTTGTTTTTAATTGTCAAATCTAACCTCGTATCTAGTTAACAGATTATAGTTTTTCTGTTTATTTTTACGATTATAAATCTTTTTTTTTCTACTCATGTCTATGTTGTCTGTTGTCGACGCTACGTTTAGAATGTTCTTGAATTTTGACTTTTATTCTTTTTTTAAAATTTACAATGTGAACTCTTGTGTTGTTCGTTTCCACAGTCGTAACATTTTTTTTCTTAAAGAGCAGTTGATCTTGAAATGTAGTTCCCCGGTGGGTGAGGATTAATCGCTATAATCCATTTTTGAGATCACTCCCATATAATCCAGGCGATATAATTCCTTGTTTATTGCATCCAAAGCTGAAAAAGGCACATTCCAGATATACTAAAAGATTCATCCACTTCATTGAAAAAAGAGTTTATGGGAAAATTCAATAAATTAAAGAGTTTGATCCAATCTCTTCTTAACAAGTTATAAGTTCTTTCCATCACGAATGCTTTAACCTTCACTGTTTTCCCATAAAACAAGACATCTGATGCGAACATATCTTTAAATTTAAATTTCTGCCCAGTAACGCTCCGGGCAATTTTTTTTTGTTTTGATAATGTTAATATTGCTTTACCGAGTACTTCTCACGTTTCTTTGTTTATAATAGTCAAATCTGACTCTGTGTCTAGATGAAAATTTCTATTTCATCGATTTATTTTCACTGTTATACGTCTTCTTTTTTTATCCTTGTCTGTGTTGTTTGTTGCCGACGCTAAGTTTACAGTACTCTTGAATTGACTTTATCCTTTTTTTAACTTTACAATGTGGATTCTTGTGTTCCACATTTTCACTGTCGAAATATATTTTTGTTCTTAAAGAGGCAGTTTCTCTTGAAACGTGCTTCGTCACATCCCTAACATGGATTTGATTTTGTAAAACATTTTGTTTTCCCATATGCATCTAATAGTAAAATCTGGCACTGTATTTAGTTAATAGATTATCATTTTTCTATTTATTTTTACGATTATAAATCTTCTTTTTTCTACCCATGTCTGCGTTGTCTGCTGTCGACGCTAAGTTTACTTTACTCTTGAATTTTGACTTTTATACTTTTTTTAACATTACATTGTGGATTCTTGTGTTCCACGTTACCACAGTCAAAACATTTTTTAAAGACATTTTCTCTTGAAATGTAGTTCACGGCATCCTTAATATGGATTTATTTTCGCAAAGTATTTTTTCCTATATACTTTGGATCGAACCGAATTTATGCCAGATTCATCTCTTTCATCCATTCTACCCGGATTGTATCATGAGTTCACTATTTTTTGACACTCTTTAGCTTGCAAGGTCAGATTTGAGTCCTGTTTAACCAAAGTCAAAATTCTTGAACGGATTTTCTCATCCTTATTTCCTGTCAACACTTGTACAAAGATTAAGTACTTAAACATGTCTGGTGTTGGTCCGTTTAACTAGAACTTTTCAATTCCCTGTTAACGATAATATCATAAGTCGTATAAATCTTCATATTCTTTTTCTTAAGGTGTAGGGATTGTCAATGTGAATTGAACAATGAACTTCGTCCACTGAAAATTTTATTTAATATAATAGTTTCTGCAAATAACAGTTCCTTCGATTTATTCCTACTGGATGTAATTTACATATTTTTCATGTTTTGTGGATCCTAAATTTGTTCGTATAAGGCGCACTATTTTCACGTCCAACCAGCACATAGTGTCTTTCTTAAAGATTTCCTCATAGCATTCTGTATTGTGCTGCAAATATAACTTCATCATCAGGGTTATTTACTACTGTGTTCAGTGAGATTAACGTAAACGTATTTTCCTTACATTTACTCTTCATAAAAAGCTCTTTTTTTTGTTTTTTTTAATGTTTCTTTTGTTTTTGTTTTCGCAATAATGCTCCCTTGAATAGTCGATGCTCTTCTTGTTGTTGTCGTTTTTCTTGCTGTTGTTTTATTAATTCAAAAAATTACTCTTTTCAAGTCCACCATTTTTAATTATTTGTCTTGAAAATTTGTATGTTTCAGATCCATTATGTTCCATTGTTTCCGACGTAAATATTTTTTTTTGCAGACGTACTGATTTCACAAGTTTAAAAAAAAAACGAATCTTTGTCCACCACTATAATAATAAATGGCAAATCATTCTCGTTGCCAACCGTTGCGATGTGGGGTCTGGCAAGATACAACACTTCACTCGACAGTCAATCGTGATAGTAGCATTTAATACTCAGCTAGACAAGTCATTGCGATAGTATTATCTATCTTCTAGGTAATTACCCAGGACTACTTATCATGAATGGATTAGTCCATTCAGAACGAACTCTCCGCTCAACAAACTCTCACAGGCCAATAAGGGAAATACTACCTTGTATCGTGCAATACCTTTTAAACAAAGCTGATTTATTCAACACCCAGCAGAATTCGAACTCGGTTTTCTGGTTTCTCATTTCGAGCCGATATCCATTTCACCACCCATACATCTTTTTTCTTACGACACATTCGATATTCTTTACTCTCGTTGCTTAATTGTTGATCGTTCTTCATCTATGTTTAAAACAGAAACCATCGATTCTATTGGGGTTTATTGACTACCACTCGCCTAATTTCATTCTTTATCGTTTCAATGTCGATGCGAACTTCTTGCCTTTAATCGAAATTCATTTTTCATGTGAGTCAAACAATCTACATCCCTTTATTTATCCACCATTGCTTCTACTTAGTCTATTATTTTTTTCTTCTTCTTCTTTCAGTATCATCAAGTTTTTCTATCTGCTCCTGATAATACGTTAACCGTTACCCCCGCGAGATGACAATCGATAGAAAATTATATCTGGGAAGGGAAGAGAGAAGATGACAAAAACAGAATTGCAAAAAGGCCACATTGCTAGCTATCAAGGGAGGTAAGAACTATGATGAAAGAATAATTGCAGTAGACATGTGGAACTTTAGATATAACAGAACGACAACTAAGAACAGGCATCCCCAAAACAAGTAGAAAAGAATTAAAAGAAAATAAAATAAAGTGAAAGAACTCTACGAACATTCGAGAGAAAAAAAATGAAGGATTATGAAACGATATGTACATATCTGAAAAGTCAACATATCGAAATAATTCATCTTCATTTATATAATCCTAGCTAAGACGATAAAGTACTTCCGGCAGTAAGGCCTCTGATAGGGAGATTGAAGCTTTTCAGGTGCGTAGAACCACATAAATGCTGTTGTTCCAAGTTTACCTAGACGTGGTTCGGTAATACTTTTTCAAGTTCCGGATGGAGTCAAATAGAGAATCCCCACTTAAAATCAAAGTATGAACATACATTTTTATAGTAAAAGTAGTAGAAATTTATTTTTGAATAAAAAGAATTACAAACAATATGTATTTATCGCAAAATTATTAACAATAACTATTTATAATAATAATAATAATAATAATAATGATCATCAGATCGAGCAATTCAATGACCTGCTGCTTCCATCCATTCCTGTCACTCATTACATCTGGAAGCTTATCCAGTCTACATCCCGTGTCTTCTATGATATGGTCAATGTAATCTTCTCTGATCGACCTTGTGTTCTTTTTCCATGGGATGATATCCAGAGTAGAACATCTCCGTCTAGTTCTTTGCGTCTTCAACAATGACCAGCAAATCTTAGTCTTTGTTGGTATATTAATTTGCTGATGGGAGCCATGTTGCCATCGAGATCTTTCTTTGTTGGGTGATCTTTCTAGGATTTTTTTAGTGCTGCTCAAAGCTTAGAGTGATATGATTAAAAATATACACATAGAACAGAGAAGCTTGAGCCGTGGCTCTAGATATCTCCAAAACGTTTGACAGGGTTTGACATGCTGGCCTTCTTCGTAAGATTCAGGGATATGGCATTAGAGGACTATTATTTGACTTAATACACTAATTCTTTCCAGTCAACTTTGATCCTCAAAAAATTAAATGCAATGTCAATCATTATCTTCTGTCTTCTTAATTCTTGTTCTTTTATTGTTCTCTCTCCTTAAAAAGGTTTTTTTCTCATATTCTCTTACCCCATGTGTCTTAGTGGCTTTATTGCCTTTCTTGGAGTCAACAGGTCAAGCAAGCTCAGCATTCCATGACACACTGCTTCCATCCATTCCTGTCACTCATTGTATCTGGAAGCTCATCCAGTCTGCATCTCATGTCTTCAATCAGATGCTCAATATACATCTTTGGTCGACCTTGTGTTCTTATTCCCTGGGATGGTGTCCAGAGTAGAATATCTCCAGTTCATTCTTCTTCACTATGCCAGCAGTGACCAGCAAATCTTATCTTTGTTGATGCATTAATTTACTGATGGAAGGTATGTTGCCATAGAGCTCTTTCTTTGTCTGGTGATCTTTCCAGGATTTGTTTAGTGCTGCTCAAAACATTCGTTATAAAGCACCATCTAACCTCTTTTCCAGTTTGACTGTTTGTGTCCAGGTCAAGGAGCCATATACAAGGACGCACTCTACTGTGGCTCTGAAAAAGTTTATCTTCAGTTTGTCCGGTAGATTTGTTTTTCAAATTTTGTTCATTTCCTTAAGCGCTCCCGAAGCTTTTCCCAGTCTGATGTTGGCATCATTCTCAGTGGGGAGCAATATAGCTACCCAGGTATTTGAAGTCGTCTACTAACTTGTTATTTTCCCCTGTTTTAGACTTTTCATGCCTGTCGATGTATCTGGATTCAGGCAGTGAACTCTGTTTTACCAGCATTGACATACAGTCCAATCTCCTGGTTTACATTTTCGATATTGTGAAGAAGTGACGTTGCGTCTCTTAGATAGTCAGCCAGTATCTCTAGGTGGTCAGATTAGTCAGCATCTGTGACCTTCTCGGAAGGATAACGTCTGCTTTTTTCATTCGGTGACAGTGAAGCCAAACTGCAATACTCTTATCTCTTAAGTCTATTTTTTCTCAGCCTATATTCAAAACAGATGACGAAGAGAAAAGGCGTGTCTCCTTGGAGGACTCTTGCAGTAATATTTATAAAAAAAAAACTATTTTGGATTTACATCAGATGAGCGTACCATGGAACGGGTGTTCTGATACAGAATCATGATGGCATCTATATTTTGGATGAAACGTTCCTTCATACGTTCAAATCTCATTTGGATGCAAATAGAGGGTCTAAATATGCCTCAATTTTGATTGTAAACGCTGTTACAATGTTCATCCGAGGCTGGTATTCCTTCTTAACAGCCTACGAATGAATAGATTCAAATATCTTTCGGTCTTGAAGTCAACATACCTGAGGTCTAAGGATTTTCCCATTTTGGATGCTTCAACAGCCATCCAGATCATTAAATATTTCGGTCTTGGTGGTTTAGCACGACATTTCATCGAGAGAATTTTGGATGCTTCTTAACAGCCTTTCCCAGTCAAATATGCCTCAATCGGTCTTGCCGAACGCTGTTACAATGTTCTAGTACGACATGGTGGAGTTCATCGCCATACTTCGGCTGGTATCTCTTCAAGTCAGGATTTTCCCATTTTGGATAAAATCCATCTAAATATGCCTCAATCGGTCTTGATTTTGTTACAATGTTCTATGAAGACATGGTAGTTCATCGCCCATACTTCGTTATCTCTTCAGTCACAGGATTTTCCCATTTTGGATGCTTCTTATTCATTAAATATGCCTCCAATGCTGTTACAATGTTCTAGTACGACATTGAGTTCATCGAGCTTCCATACTTCGGAAACCGCTCTTCAAGTCCATCCTTTTCCCATTTTGGATGCTTCTTAACAGCCTTCCCAGATCATCTAAATATGCCTCAATCGGTCTTGATTGTAAACGCTGTTACAATGTTCTAGTACGACATGGTGGAGTTCATCGAGAAGGCTGGTATCTCTTCAAGTCCAAGGATTTTCCCATTTTGGATGCTTCTTAACAGCCTTCCCCAGATCATCTAAATATGCCTCAATCGGTCTTGATTGTAAACGCTGTTACAATGTTCTAGTACGACATGGTGGAGTTCATCGAGCTTCCATACTTCGGCTGGTATCTCTTCAAGTCCATAGGATTTTCCCATTTTGGATGCTTCTTAACAGCCTTCCCCAGATCATCTAAATATGCCTCAATCGGTCTTGATTGTAAACGCTGTTACAATGTTCTAGTACGACATGGTGGAGTTCATCGAGCTTCCATACTTCGGCTGGTATCTCTTCAAGTCCATAGGATTTTCCCATTTTGGATGCTTCTTAACAGCCTTCCCCAGATCATCTAAATATGCCTCAATCGGTCTTGATTGTAAACGCTGTTACAATGTTCTAGTACGACATGGTGGAGTTCATCGAGCTTCCATACTTCGGCTGGTATCTCTTCAAGTCCAGGATTTTCCCATTTTGGATTTTTAACAGCCTTCCCATTTAAATATGGATTATAAACGCTTTACTTGTTCTAGTACGACATGGTGGAGTTCATCGAGCTTCCCAGATCATCTAAATTTTGGATGCTTCTTACAGCCTTCCCCAATCATCTAAATATGCTCAATCGGTCTTGATTGTAAACGCTGTTACAATGTTCTAGTACGACATGGTGGAGTTCATCGAGCTTCCATACTTCGGCTGGTATCTTTCAAGTCCACAGGATTTTCCCATTTTGGATGCTTCTTAACAGCCTTCCCCAGATCATCTAAATATGCCTCAATCGGTCTTGATTGTTAAACGCCATAGGATTTTCCCATTTTGGATGCTTCAACAATGTTCGGTCTTGATTGTAAACGCTGTTAATGTTCTCGACATGGTGGAGTTCATTTGACCCATTTTGGTGGAGGTCTTCTCGAGGATTTTCTTCATCGAGCTCCCCAGATCCAAATACTTCGGCTGGTATCTCTTCAAGTCCATAGGATTTTCCCATTTGGATGCTTCTTAACAGCCTTCCCAGATCATCTAAATATGCCTCAATCGGTCTTGATTGTAAAACGCTGTTACAATGTTCTAGTACGACATGGTGGAGTTCATCGAGCTTCCATACTTCGGCTGGTATCTCTTCAAGTCCATAGGATTTTCCCATTTGGATGCTTCTTAACAGCCTTCCCCAGATCATCTAAATATGCCTCAATCGGTCTTGATTGTAAACGCTGTTACAATGTTCTAGTACGACATGGTGGAGTTCATCGAGCTTCCATACTTCGGCTGGTATCTCTTCAAGTCCATAGGATTTTCCCCATTTTGGATGCTTCTTAACAGCCTTCCCCTAAGATCATCTAAATATGCCTCAATCGGTCTTGATTGCCTAAACGGTCTTGATTGTAAACAATGTTCTAGTACGACATGGTGGAGTTCATCGAGCTTCCATACTTCGGCTGGTATCTCTTCAAGTCTACAGGATTTTCCCATTTTGGATGCTTCTTAACAGGATCATTTCCCTCAATTCTTGATTGTAAACGATGTTCTTCATGGTGGAGTTCATCGAGCCTTCCCCATAGGATTTTCATTTTGGATGCTAAATTCCCCAGATCATCTAAATATGCCTCAATCGGTCTTGATTGTAAACGCTGTTACAATGTTCTAGTACGACATGGTGGAGTTCATCGAGTTCCATACTTCGGCTGGTATCTCTTCAAGTCCATAGGATTTTCCCATTTCTAGGATGCTTCTTTCCAACGGCTGGTTCCCCAGATCATCTAAATATGCCTCAATCGGTCTTGATTGTAAACTAGTACGACATGTTACAATGTTCTAGTACGACATGGTGGAGTTCATCGAGCTTCCATACTTCGGCTGGTATCTCTTCAAGTCCAAAGGATTTTCCCATTTTGGATTTTTGGATTCTTAACAGCCTTCCCCAGATCATCTTGAAATATGCCTTACAATCGGTCTTGATTGTAAACGCTGTTACAATGTTCTAGTACGACATGGTGGAGTTCATCGAGCTTCCATACTTCGGCTGGTATCTCTTCAAGTCTATAGGATTTTCCCATTTTGGATGCTTCTTAACAGGATGCTTCTTCCCCAGATCATCTAAATATGCCTCAATCGGTCTTGATTGTAAACGCTGTTACAATGTTCTAGTACGACATGGTGGAGTTCATCGAGCTTCCATACTTCGGCTGGCTCTTCAAGTATCTCCCATTTTGGATGCAAGTTCCATCTAGGATTTTGTTCCATGGTGGAGTTCATTTTGGATGCTTCTTCAACAGGCTTTTCCCCAGATCATCTAAATATGCCTCAATCGGTCTTGATTGTAAACGCTGTTACAATGTTCTAGTACGACATGGTGGAGTTCATCGAGCTTCCATACTTCGGCTGGTATCTCTTCAAGTCCTAGGATTTTCCCATTTTGGATGCTTCTTAACAGCCTTCCCAGATCATCTAAATATGCCTCAATCGGTCTTGATTGTAAACGCTGTTACAATGTTCTAGTACGACATGGTGGAGTTCATCGAGCTTCCATACTTCGGCTGGTATCTCTTCAAGTCCATAGGATTTTCCCATTTTGGATGCTTCTTAACAGCCTTCCCCAGATCAGATCATCTAAATATGCCTCAATCGGTCTTGATTGTAAACGCTGTTACAATGTTCTAGTACGACATGGTGGAGTTCATCGAGCTTCCATACTTCGGCTGGTATCTCTTCAAGTCTTGATTGTAAACGGATTTTCCCATTTTGGATGCTTCTTAACAGCCTTCCCCAGATCATCTAAATATGCCTCAATCGGTCTTGATTGTAAACGCTGTTACAATGTTCTAGTACGACATGGTGGAGTTCATCGAGCTTCCATACTTCGGCTGGTATCTCTTCAAGTCTACAGGATTTTCCCATTTTGGATGCTTCTTAACAGCCTTCCCCAGATCATCTAAATATGCCTCAATCGGTCTTGATTGTAAACGCTGTTACAATGTTCTAGTACGACATGGTGGAGTTCATCGAGCTTCCATACTTCGGCTGGTATCTCTTCAAGTCCAGGATTTTCCCATTTTGGATGCTTCTTAACAGCCTTCCCCAGATCATCTAAATATGCCTCAATCGGTCTTGATTGTAAACGCTGTTACAATGTTCTAGTACGACATGGTGGAGTTCATCGAGCTTCCATACTTCGGCTGGTATCTCTTCAAGTCCATAGGATTTTCCCATTTTGGATGCTTCTTAACAGCCTTCCCAGATCATCTAAATATGCCTCAATCGGTCTTGATTGTAAACGCTGTTACAATGTTCTCGAGTACGACATGGTCCATAGGAGTTCATTTTGATGCTTCCAATGGTATCTCTTCAAGTTCAGGATTTTCCCCATTTTGGATGCTTCTTAACAGCCTTCCCCAGATCATCTAAATATGCCTCAATCGGTCTTGATTGTAAATGTTCTGCTGTTCATCAATGTTCTCTTCAGTCCGACATGGATGGATTGTAAACGTTACAATGTTCTAGTTCATCGAGCTTTTTCGGATGATCCATAATTTTCCCCATTTTGATGCTTCTTCTTCCCCAGATCATCTAAATATGCCTCAATCGGTCTTGATTGTAAACGCTTCCAATGTTCTTACGGCTGGTATCTCTTCAAGTCCTGGTATCTTCAAGGATTTTCCCATTTTGGATGCTTCTTAACAGCCTTCCCCAGATCATCTAAATATGCCTCAATCGGTCTTGATTGTAAACGCTGTTACAATGTTCTAGTACGACATGGTGGAGTTCATCGAGCTTCCATACTTCGGCTGGTATCTCTTCAAGTCCATAGGATTTTCCCATTTTGGATGCTTCTTAACAGCCTTCCCCAGATCATCTAAATATGCCTCAATCGGTCTTGATTGTAAACGCTGTTACAATGTTCTAGTACGACATGGTGGAGTTCATCGAGCTTCCATACTTCGGCTGGTATCTCTTCAAGTCCATAAGATTTTCCCATTTTGGATGCTTCTTAACAGCCTTCCCAGATCATCTAAATATGCCTCAATCGGTCTTGATTGTAAACGCTGTTACAATGTTCTAGTACGACATGGTGGAGTTCATCGAGCTTCCATACTTCGGCTGGTATCTCTTCAAGTCTACAGGATTTTCCCATTTGGATGCTTCTTAACATCCTTCCCCTGTTAGATCATCTAAATTCATGCCTCAATCCATAGGTTTTCTTTGATTGTAAACGCTGTTACAATGTTCTAAACGCTGTTACAATGTACGACATGGTGGAGTTCATCGAGCTTCCATACTTCGGCTGGTATCTCTTCAAGTCATAGGATTTTTCCCATTTTGGTCCCCCAGATCATCAGGATTTTCCCATTTTGGATGCTTACTTCGGCTAACAGCCTTCCCCAGATCATCTAAATATGCCTCAATCGGTCTTGATTGTAAACGCTGTTACAATGTTCTAGTACGACATGGTGGAGTTCATCGAGCTTCCATACTTCGGCTGGTATCTCTTCAAGTCCATAGGATTTTCCCATTTTGGATGTTCTTAACAGCCTTCCCCAGATCATCTAAATATGCCTCAATCGGTCTTGATTGTAAACGCTGTTACAATGTTCTAGTACGACATGGTGGAGTTCATCGACTTCCATACTTCGGCTGGTATCTCTTCAAGTCCATAGGATTTTCCCATTTTGGATGCTTCTTAACAGCCTTCCCCAGATCATCTAAAATATGCCTCAATCGGTCTTGATTGTAAACGCTGTTACAATGTTCTAGTACGACATGGTGGAGTTCATCGAGCTTCATACTTCGGCTGGTATCTCTTCAAGTCCATAGGATTTTCCTTTTGGATGCTTCTTAACAGCCTTCCCCAGATCATCTAAATATGCCTCAATCGGTCTTGATTGTAAACGCTGTTACAATGTTCTAGTACGACATGGTGGAGTTCATCGAGCTTCCATACTTCGGCTGGTATCTCTTCAAGTCCATAGGATTTTCCCATTTTGGATGCTTCTTAACAGCCTTCCCCAGATCATCTAAATATGCCTCAATCGGTCTTGATTGTAAACGCTGTTACAATGTTCTAGTACGACATGGTGGAGTTCATCGAGCTTCCATACTTCGGCTGGTATCTCTTCAAGTCCACAGGATTTTTCCCATTTTGGATGCTTCAACCCTTCCCCAGATCATCTAAATATGCCTCAATCGGTGATTGTAAACGCTGTTACAATGTTCTAACGACATGGTGGAGTTCATCGAGCTTCCATTCGGCTGGTATCTTCTATGATTTTCCCATTTTGGATGCTTCTAACAGCCTTCCCCAGATCATCTAAATATGCCTCAATCGGTCTCTCTTCAAGTTCATCGAGCTTCCATACTTCGGCTGGTTTCTTCAAGTCCATAGGATTTTCCCATTTTGGATGCTTCTTAACAGCCTTCCCCAGATCATCTAAATATGCCTCAATCGGTCTTGATTGTAAACGCTGTTACAATGTTCTAGTACGACATTGGAGTTCAACTTCCATACTTCGGCAATGTTCTCTTCAAGTTTGAACAGCCTTCCCAGATCATCTAAATATACTTCGGTCTTGATTGTAAACGCTGTTACAATGTTCTAGTACGACATTTTCCCATTTTGGATCTCTTCAAGTCCAAGGATTTTCCCATTTTGGATGCTTCCCTTCCCAGATCATCTAAATATGCCTCAATCGGTCTTGATTGTAAACGCTGTTACAATGTTCTAGTACGACATGGTGGAGTTCATCGAGCTTCCATACTTCGGCTGGTATCTCTTCAAGTCCATAGGATTTTCCCATTTTGGATGCTTCTTAACAGCCTTCCCCAGATCATCTAAATATGCCTCAATCGGTCTTGATTGTAAACGCTGTTACAATGTTCTAGTACGACATGGTGGAGTTCATCGAGCTTCCATACTTCGGCTGGTATCTCTTCAAGTCCATAGGATTTTCCCATTTTGGATGCTTCTTAACAGCCTTCCCCAGATCATCTAAATATGCCTCAATCGGTCTTGATTGTAAACGCTGTTACAATGTTCTAGTACGACATGGTGGAGTTCATCGAGCTTCCATACTTCGGCTGGTATCTCTTCAAGTCCACAGGATTTTCCCATTTTGGATGCTTCTTAACAGCCTTCCCCAGATCATCTAAATATGCCTCAATCGGTCTTGATTGTAAAACGCTGTTACAATGTTCTAGTACGACATCGAGCTTCCATACTTCGGCTGGTAGTTTCAAGTCCATAGGATTTTCCATTTTGGATGCTTCTTAACAGCCTTCCCCAGATCATCTAAATATGCCTCAATTCGGTCTTGAAGTTCTAGTACGACATGGTGGAGTTCATCGATAGGGATTTTCCCCATTTGGATGCTTCTTTTGAACAGCCTTCCCAGATCATCTAAATATGCCTCAATCGGTCTTGATTGTAAACGCTGTTACAATGTTCTAGTACGACATGGTGGAGTTCATCGAGCTTCCATACTTCGGCTGGTATCTCTTCAAGTCCATAGGATTTTCCCATTTTGGATGCTTCTTAACAGCCTTCCCCAGATCATCTAAATATGCCTCAATCGGTCTTGATTGTAAACGCTGTTACAATGTTCTAGTACGACATGGTGGAGTTCATCGAGCTTCCATACTTCGGCTGGTATCTCTTCAAGTCCATAGGGATTTTCCCCATTTTGGATGCTTCTTAACAGCCTTCCCCAGATCATCTAAATATGCCTCAATCGGTCTTGATTGTAAACGCTGTTACAATGTTCTAGTACGACATGGTGGAGTTCATCGAGCTTCCATACTTCGGCTGGTATCTCTTCAAGTCCATAGGATTTTCCCATTTTGGATGCTTCTTAACAGCCTTCCCCAGATCATCTAAATATGCCTCAATCGGTCTTGATTGTAAACGCTGTTACAATGTTCTAGTACGACATGGTGAGTTCATCGAGCTTCCATACTTCGGCTGGTATCTCTTCAAGTCATAGGATTTTCCCATTTTGGATGCTTCTTAACAGCCTTCCCCAGGCCTCAATCGGTCTTGATTGTAAACGCTTTAATGTTCTAGTAGGACATTTTCCATTTCGGCTGGTATCTCTTCAAGTCCGAGGATGCTTCTAAATCATCTAAATTAATCGGTCTTGATTGTAAACGCTGTTACAATGTTCTAGTACGACATGGTGGAGTTCATCGAGCTTCCATACTTCGGCTGGTATCTCTTCAAGTCCATAGGATTTTCCCATTTGGATGTTAACAGCCTTCCCCACATCTAAATATGGATTTAAACGCTGTTACCTAGTATACATTTTCATCGAGCTTCCATACTTCGGCTGGTATCTCTTCAAGTCCATAGGATTTTGGATGCCTTAACAGCCTTCCCAGATGGATGGTCTTGATTATAGCCTCCCCAGATCATCTAAATATGCCTCAATCGGTCTTGATTGTAAACGCTGTTAGTTCCAATGTTCTAGTACGACATGGTGGAGTTCATCGAGCTTCCATACTTCGGCTGGTATCTCTTCAAGTCCATAGGATTTTCCCATTTTTGGATGCTTCTTAACAGCCTTCCCAGATCATCTAAATATGTCAATCGGTCTTGATTGTAAACGCTGTTACAATGTTCTAGTACGACATGGTGGAGTTCATCGAGCTTCCATACTTCGGCTGGTATCTCTTCAAGTCCATAGGATTTTTCCCATTTGGATGCTTCTTAACAGCCTTCCCAGATCATCTAAATATGCCTCAATCGGTCTTGATTGTAAACGCTGTTACAATGTTCTAGTACGACATGGTGGAGTTCATCGAGCTTCCATACTTCGGCTGGTATCTCTTCAAGTCCAGGGATTTTCCCATTTTGGATGCTTCTTAACAGCCTTCCCCAGATCATCTAAATATGCCTCAATCGGTCTTGATTGTAAACGCTGTTACAATGTTCTAGTACGACATGGTGGAGTTCATCGAGCTTCCATACTTCGGCTGGTATCTCTTCAAGTCCACAGGATTTTCCCATTTTGGATGCTTCTTAACAGCCTTCCCCAGATCATCTAAATATGCCTCAATCGGTCTTGATTGTAAACTTGTTCTATTGGAGTTCAAACGCTGTTACATTTTGGATGTTCTTCCCCAGATCATCGACAATCGGTCTTGATTATAAAAACGCTGTTACAATGTTCTAGTACGACATGGTGGAGTTCATCGAGCTTCCATACTTCGGCTGGTATCTCTTCAAGTCCATATAGGATTTTCCCATTTTGATGCTTCTTAACAGCCTTCCGAGCTTCCAGGCTGGTATCTCTCTCCAAATTTTCCCATTTTGGATGCAATTCCCAGATCATTGTAAATCGCTGTTACAAATGTTCTAGTATTGGTGGAGTTCATCGAGCTCCATAGGGATTTTCCCATTTTGGATGCTTCTTAACAGCCTTCCCCAGATCATCTAAATATGCCTCAATCGGTCTTGATTGTAAACGCTGTTACAATGTTCTAGTACGACATGGTGGAGTTCATCGAGCTTCCATACTTCGGCTGGTATCTCTTCAAGTCCATAGGATTTTCCCCATTTTGGATGCTTCTTAACAGCCTTCCCAGATCATCTAAATATGCCTCAATCGGTCTTGATTGTAAACGCTGTTACAATGTTCTAGTACGACATGGTGGAGTTCATCGACTTCCATACTTCGGCTGGTATCTCTTCAAGTCCATAGGATTTTCCCATTTGGATGCTTCTTAACAGCCTTCCCCAGATCATCTAAATATGCCTCAATCGGTCTTGATTGTAAACCTGTTACAATGTTCTAGTACGACATGGTGGAGTTCATCGAGCTTCCATACTTCGGCTGGTATCATTCTTCAAGTCCAAAGGATTTTCCCATTTGGATGCTTCTTAACAGCCTTCCCAGATCATCTAAATATGTCCAATCGGCCTCAATCGTCTTGATTTTTCCATTTTCTAGTACGACATGGTGGAGTTCATCGAGCTTCCATTAATCTCTTCAAGCCTTTTTTCCCATTTTGGATCATCTTAACAAATCATCTAAATATGCCTCAATCGGTCTTGATTGTAAACGCTGTTACAATGTTCTAGTACGACATGGTGGAGTTCATCGAGCTCCATACTTCGGCTGGTATCTCTTCAAGTCCATAGGATTTTCCCATTTTGGGATTTTCCCATTTTGGATGCTTTCTTACCAGCCTTCCCAGATCATCTAAATATTCCCCAGATCATCTCAATCGGTCTTGATTGTAAACGCTGTTACAATGTTCTAGTACGACATGGTGGAGTTCATCGAGCTTCCATACTTCGGCTGGTATCTCTTCAAGTCCACCCATTTTGGATTTTCCCAGATCATTTGCCTCAATCGGTCTTGATTGTATGCTTTTTACAATGTTCTAGTACGACATGCCTTCCCCTTCGGCTGATCATTTTCCCATTTTGGAAATATGCCTTCCCCAATCATCTAAATATGCCTCAATCGGTCTTGATTGTAAACGCTGTTACAATGTTCTAGTACGACATGGTGGAGTTCATCGAGCTTCCATACTTCGGCTGGTATCTCTTCAAGTCCACAGGATTTTCCCATTTTGGATGCTTCTTAACAGCCTTCCCCAGATCATCTAAATATGCCTCAATCGGTCTTGATTGTAAACGCTGTTACAATGTTCTAGTACGACATGGTGGAGTTCATCGAGCTTCCATACTTCGGCTGGTATCTCTTCAAGTCTACAGGATTTTCCCATTTGGATGCTTCTTAACAGCCTTCCCCAGATCATCTAAATATGCCTCAATCGGTCTTGATTGTAAACGCTGTTACAATGTTCTAGTACGACATGGTGGAGTTCATCGAGCTTCCATACTTCGGCTGGTATCTCTTCAAGTCCACAGGATTTTCCCATTTGGATGCTTCTATCATCTAAATATGCCTCAATCGGTCTTGATTGTAAACGCTGTTACAATGTTCTAGTACGACATGGTGGAGTTCATCGAGCTTCCATACTTCGGCTGGTATCTCTTCAAGTCCATAGGATTTTCCCATTTTGGATGCTTCTTAACAGCCTTCCCCAGATTTAAATATGCCCAATTTTGATTGATGCTTTCTAGTACGACATGCATCGAGCTTCCCCTGGTAGATTTTCCCATTTTGGATGCTAAATATGCCTCAATCGGTCTTGATTGTAAACGCTGTTACAATGTTCTAGTACGACATGGTGGAGTTCATCGAGCTTCCATACTTCGGCTGGTATCTCTTCAAGTCTACAGGATTTTCCCATTTTGGATGCTTCTTAACAGCCTTCCCCAGATCATCTAAATATGCCTCAATCGGTCTTGATTGTAAACGCTGTTACAATGTTCTAGTACGACATGGTGGAGTTCATCGAGCTTCCATACTTCGGCTGGTATCTCTTCAAGTCCACAGGATTTTCCCATTTTGGATGCTTCTTAACAGCCTTCCCCAGATCATCTAAATATGCCTCAATCGGTCTTGATTGTAAACGCTGTTACAATGTTCTAGTACGACATGGTGGAGTTCATCGAGCTTCCATACTTCGGCTGGTATCTCTTCAAGTCCAATTTTGGATTTTCCCAGCCTTTGGATGCCTCAATCGGTCTTGAAAAGCCAATGTTCTAGTACGACATGGTGGAGTTCATCGAGCTTCCATACTTCGCTGGTATCTCCATGGGATTTTCAATGTCTTAACAGCCTTCCCCAGATCATTTTCCTCAATCATCTTGATTGTAAACGCTGTTCTAGTACGACATGGTGGAGTTCACAAGCTTCCATACTTCGGCTGGTATCTCTTCAAGTCCCCCCATTTGGATGATCATCTAAATATGCCTCAATCGGTCTTGATTGTAAACGCTGTTACAATGTTCTAGTACGACATGGTGGAGTTCATCGAGCTTCCATACTTCGGCTGGTATCTCTTCAAGTCCACAGGATTTTTCCCATTTTTGGATGCTTCTTAACAGCCTTCCCCAGATCATCTAAATATGCCTCAATCGGTCTTGATTGTAAACGCTGTTACAATGTTCTAGTACGACATGGTGGAGTTCATCGAGCTTCCATACTTCGGCTGGTATCTCTTCAAGTCTACAGGATTTTCCCATTTTGGATGCTTCTTAACAGCCTTCCCCAGATCATCTAAATATGCCTCAATCGGTCTTGATTGTAAACGCTGTTACAATGTTCTAGTACGACATGGTGGAGTTCATCGAGCTTCCATACTTCGGCTGGTATCTCTTCAAGTCCACAGGATTTTCCCATTTTGGATGCTTCTTAACAGCCTTCCCCAGATCATCTAAATATGCCTCAATCGGTCTTGATTGTAAACGCTGTTACAATGTTCTAGTACGACATGGTGGAGTTCATCGAGCTTCCATATTCGGCAATATTTTCCCCATTTTGGATGCTTAACAGCCTTCCCCAGATCATCTAAATATGCCTCAATCGGTCTTGATTGTAAACGCTGTTACAATGTTCTAGTACGACATGGTGGAGTTCATCGAGCTTCCATTTGGCTGGTTTTCCCATCTTCAACAGCCTTCCCAGATCATCATTCCAGCCTTCCCCAGATCATCTAAATATGCCCTCAATCGGTCTTGATTGTAAACGCTGTTACAATGTTCTAGTACGACATGGTGGAGTTCATCGAGCTTCCATACTTCGGCTGGTATCTCTTCAAGTCCATAGGATTTTCCCATTTTGGATGCTTCTTAACAGCCTTCCCCAGATCATCTAAATATGCCCTCAATCGGTCTTGATTGTAAACGCTGTTACATTTTTGGATGCTTCTGTTCTAGATTGGTGGGTGGAGTTCATCGAGCTTCCATACTTTTCGGCTGGTATCTCTTCAAGTCCACAGGATTTTCCCATTTTGGATGCTTCTTAACAGCCTTCCCCAGATCATCTAAATATGCCTCAATCGGTCTTGATTGTAAACGCTGTTATTCTAGTACGACATGGTGGAGTTCATCGAGCTTCCATACTTCGGCTGGTATCTCTTCAAGTCTACAGGATTTTCCCATTTTGGATGCTTCTTAACAGCCTTCCCCAGATCATCTAAATATGCCTCAATCGGTCTTGATTGTAAACGCTGTTAAATGTTCTAGTACGACATGGTGGAGTTCATCGAGCTTCCATACTTCGGCTGGTATCTCTTCAAGTCCACAGGATTTTCCCATTTTGGATGCTTCTAACAGCCTTCCCCAGATCATCTAAATATGCCTCAATCGGTCTTGATTGTAAACGCTGTTACAATGTTCTAGTACGACATGGTGGAGTTCATCGAGCTTCCATACTTCGGCTGGTATCTCTTCAAGTCCACAGGATTTTCCCATTTTGGATGCTTCTTAACAGCCTTCCCAGATCATCTAAATATGCCTCAATCGGTCTTGATTGTAAACGCTGTTACAATGTTCTAGTACGACATGGTGGAGTTCATCGAGCTTCCATACTTCGGCTGGTATTCTTCCCAGATTTTCCCAAATTGGATGCTTCTTAACAGCCTTCCCCAGATCGGTCTTGATTGTAAACGCTGTTACAATGTTCTAGTACGACATGGTGGAGTTCATCGAGCTTCCATACTTCGGCTGGTATCTTCAAGTCCACAGGATTTTCCCCATTTTGGATGCTTCTTAACAGCCTCCCCAGATCATCTAAATATGCCTCAGGTCCTGGTATCAGGACATAGGATTTCCCATTTGGATTCTTCAATTCCCAGATCATCTAAATATGCCTCAATCGGTACGTTACAATGTTCTAGGGTGGAGTTCATCGAGCTTCCATACTTCGGCTGGTATCTCTTCAAGTCTACAGGATTTTCCCATTTTGGATGATGTTCTTCAAGTCAGGATTTTCCCAGATCATCTAAATGCCTCAATCGAATGTTCTAGTACGACATGAGTTCATCGAGCTTCCATACTTCGGCTGGTATCTCTTCAAGTCCTTTTCCCATTTTGGATGCTTCTTAACAGCCTTCCCCAGATCATCTAAATATGCCTCAATCGGTCTTGATTGTAAACGCTGTTACAATGTTCTAGTACGACATGGTGGAGTTCATCGAGCTTCCATACTTCGGCTGGTATCTCTTCAAGTCCATAGGATTTTCCCATTTTGGATGCTTCTTAACAGCCTTCCCAGATCATCTAAATATGCCTCAATCGGTCTTGATTGTAAACGCTGTTACAATGTTCTATACGACATGGTGGAGTTCATCGAGCTTCCATACTTCGGCTGGTATCTCTTCAAGTCCACGGATTTTCCCATTTGGATGCTTCTTAACAGCCTTCCCCAGATCATCTAAATATGCCTCAATCGGTCTTGATTGTAAACGCTGTTACAATGTTCTAGTACGACATGGTGGAGTTCATCGAGCTTCCATATCTAAATATGCCTCGGCTGGTATCTCTTCATATAGGATTTTCAAGTCCATTTTGGATGCTTCTTAACAGCCTTCCCCAGATCATCTAAATATGCCTCAATCGGTCTTGATTGTAAACGCCCTTACAATGTTCTAGTACGACATGGTGGAGTTCATCGAGCTTCCATACTTCGGCTGGTATCTCTTCAAGTCCATAGGATTTTCCCATTTTGGATGCTTCTTAACAGCCTTCCCCAGATCATCTAAATATGCCTCAATCGGTCTTGATTGTAAACGCTGTTACAATGTTCTAGTACGACATGGTGGGTTCATCGAGCTTCCATACTTCGGCTGGTATCTCTTCAAGTCTCAGGATTTTCCCATTTTGGATGCTTCTTAACAGCCTTCCCCAGATCATCTAAATATGCCTCAATCGGTCTTGATTGTAAACGTTGTTACAATGTTCTAGTACGACATGGTGGAGTTCATCGAGCTTCCATACTTCGGCTGGTATCTCTTCAAGTCCACAATTTTTCCCATTTTGGATGCTTCTTAACAGCCTTCCCCAGGTCATCTAAATATGCCTCAATCGGTCTTGATTGTAAACGCTGTTACAATGTTCTAGTACGACATGGTGGAGTTCATCGAGCTTCCATACTTCGGCTGGTATCTCTTCAAGTCCATAGGATTTTCCCATTTTGGATGCTTCTTAACAGCCTTCCCCAGATCATCTAAATATGCCTCAATCGGTCTTGATTGTAAACGCTGTTACAATGTTCCATTGGTGGAGTTCATCGAGCTCCATGGCTGGTATCTCTTCAAGTCCACAGGATTTTCCCATTTTGGATGCTTCTTAACAGCCTTCCCAGCCTTCCCCAGATCATCTAAATATGCCTCAATCGGTCTTGATTGTAAACGCTGTTACAATGTTCTAGTACGACATGGTGGAGTTCATCGAGCTTCCATACTTCGGCTGGTATCTCTTCAAGTCCACAGGATTTTCCCATTTTGGATGCTTCTTAACAGCCTTCCCCAGATCATCTAAATATGCCTCAATCGGTCTTGATTGTAAACGCTGTTACAATGTTCTAGTACGACATGGTGGAGTTCATCAGCTTCCATACTTCGGCTGGTATCTCTTCAAGTCCATAGGATTTTCCCCATTTTGGATGCTTCTTAACAGCCTTCCCCAGATCATCTAAATATGCCTCAATCGGTCTTGATTGTAAACGCTGTTACGAATGTTTCATCGAGCTTCCATACGACATTTTCCCATTTTGAGCTTCCATGGTCTTGGTAAACGCTATTTAAATGTTCTCTTTCCATAGGGTATTTTCCCATTTTCCCATTTTGGATGCTTCTTAACAGCCTTCCCCAGATCATCTAAATATGCCTCAATCGGTCTTGATTGTAAACGCTGTTATGTTCTAGTACGACATGGTGGAGTTCATCGAAACTGGTATCTCTTCAAGTCCATTTTCCCCATTTTGGATGCTTCTTAACAGCCTTCCCCAGATCATCTAAATATGCCTCAATCGGTCTTGATTGTAAACGCTGTTACAATGTTCTAGTACGACATGGTGGAGTTCATCGACTTCCATACTTCGGCTGGTATCTCTTCCCTTTTGGATGCTTCTTAACAGCCTTCCCCAGATCATCTAAATATGCCTCAATCGGTCTTTGTTGCTAAATGTTCTAGTACGACATGGTGGAGTTCATCGAGCTTCCATGCTGGTATCTCTTCAAGTCCATAGGATTTTCCCATTTTGGATGCTTCTTAACCTTCCCCAGATCATCTAAATATACCTCAATCGTTCATTGTAAACTTACCATGGTGGAGTTCATCGAGCTTCCATACTTCGGCTGGTATCTCTTCAAGTCCATAGGATTTTCTTTTGGATGCTTCTTAACAGCCTTCCCCAGATCATCTAAATATGCCTCAATCGGTCTTGATTGTAAACGCTGTTACAATGTTCTAGTACGACATGGTGGAGTTCATCGAGCTTCCATACTTCGGCTGGTATCTCTTCAAGTCCATTTTCCATTTTGGATTTTCCCATCATCTAAATATGGATGCTTTAAATGTTCTAGTACGACATGGTGGAGTTCCTTCCTGGTATCTCTTCAAGTCCACATTTTCCCATTTTGGATGCTTCTAACAGCCTTCCCAGATCATCTAAATATGCCTCAATCGGTCTTGATTGTAAACGCTGTTACAATGTTCTAGTACGACATGGTGGAGTTCATCGAGCTTTCCATACTTCTTAAACAGCCTTCCCCAGATCATGGTATCTCTTCAAGTCCATATCGGATTTTCCCATTTTGGATGCTTCTTAACAGCCTTCCCAGATCATCTAAATATGCCTCAATCGGTCTTGATTGTAAACGCTGATGTTCTAGTACGACATGGTGGAGTTCAAATTCCATACTTCGGCTGGTATCTCTTCAAGTCCATAGGATTTTCCCATTTTGGATGCTTCTTAACAGCCTTCCCCAGATCATCTAAATATGCCTCAATCGGTCTTGATTGTAAACGCTGTTACAATGTTCTAACGACATGGTGGAGTTCATCGAGCTTCCATTTCGGCTGGTATCTCTTCAAGTCCATAGGATTTTCCCATTTTGGATGCTTAACAGCCTTCCCCAGATCATCTAAATATGCCTCAATCGGTCTTGATTGTAAACGCTGTTACAATGTTCTATGACGACATGAGTGGAATCATCTAAATATACCTCAATCGGTCTTGATTGTAAACTTTTTTCAAGTCCATAGGATTTTCCCATTTTGGATGCTTCTTAACAGCCTTCCCCAGATCATCTAAATATGCCTCAATCGGTCTTGATTGTAAACGCTGTTACAATGTTCTAGTACGACATGGTGGAGTTCATCGAGCTTCCATTTCGGCTGGTATCTCTTCAAGTCCATAGGATTTTCCCATTTTGGATGCTTCTTAACAGCCTTCCCCAGATCATCTAAATATGCCTCAATCGGTCTTGATTGTAAACGCTGTTACAATGTTCTAGTACGACATGGTGGAGTTCATCGAGCTTCCATACTTCGGCTGGTATCTCTTCAAGTCCATAGGATTTTCCCATTTTGGATGCTTCTTAACAGCCTTCCCCAGATCATCTAAATATGCCTCAATCGGTCTTGATTGTAAACGCTGTTACAATGTTCTAGTACGACATGGTGGAATCGAGCTTCCATACTTCGGCTGGTATCTCTTCAAGTCCATAGGATTTTCCCATTTGGATGCTTCTTAACAGCCTTCCCCAGATCATCTAAATATGCCTCAATCGGTCTTGATTGTAAACGCTGTTACAATGTTCTAATTACGACATGGTGGAGTTCATCGAGCTTCCATACTTCGGCTGGTATCTCTTCAAGTCCATAGGATTTTCCCATTTGGATGCTTCTTAACAGCCTTCCCCAGATCATCTAAATATGCCTCAATCGGTCTTGATTGTAAACGCTGTTACAATGTTCTAGTACGACATGGTGGAGTTCATCGAGCTTCCATACTTCGGCTGATCTCTTCAAGTCCATAGGATTTTCCCATTTTGGATGCTTCTTAACAGCCTTCCCCAGATCATCTAAATATGCCTCAATCGGTCTTGATTGAAACGCTGTTACAATGTTCTAGTATGGTGGAGTTCATCGAAATATGTTTCTCCATACTTCGGCTGTATCTCTTCAAGTCCATAGGATTTTTCCATTTTGGATGCTTTTAACAGCCTTCCCCAGATCATCTAAATATGCCTCAATCGGTCTTGATTGTAAACGCTGTTACAATGTTCTAGTACGACATGGTGGAGTTCATCGAGCTTCCATACTTCGGCTGGTATCTCTTCAAGTCCATAGGATTTTCCCATTTTGGATGCTTTTCCCCATTTTCTAAATATGCTTCTTATTGTAAACGCCTTTCCCGATCATCTCGAAATACTGCCTCAATCGGTTTTCCCATTTTTGATTGCCTAAAAATATGCCTCAATCAGTCTGTTACAATGTTCTAGTACGACATGGTGGAGTTCATCGAGCTTCCATACTTCGGCTGGTATCTCTTCAAGTCCATAGGATTTTCCCATTTTTGGATGCTTCTTAACAGCCTTCCCCAGATCATCTAAATATGCCTCAATCGGTCTTGATTGTAAACGCTGTTACAATGTTCTAGTACGACATGGTGGGTTCATCGAGCTTCCATACTTCGGCTGGTATCTCTTCAAGTCCATAACCATTTTTTGGATGCTTCTTAACAGCCTTCCCCAGATCATCTAAATATGCCTCAATCGGTCTTGATTGTAAACGCTGTTACAATGTTCTGGTACGACATGGTGGAGTTCATCGAGCTTCCATACTTCGGCTGGTATCTCTTCAAGTATAGGATTTTCCCATTTTGATGCTTCTTAACAGCCTTCCCCAATCATCTAAATATGCCTCAATCGGTCCATTACAATGTTCTAGTAATTTTATATAGGATTTTTCCCATTTGGATGCTTCTTAACAGCCTTCCCCGGATCATCTAAATATGCCTCAATCGGTCTTGATTGTAAACGCTGTTACAATGTTCTAGTACGACATGGTGGTCCAGTTCATCGAGCTTCCATATTCGGCTGGTATCTCTTCAAGTCCATATCTCTCAAGGATTTTCCCATTTTGGATGCTTCTTAACAGCCTTCCCCAGATCATCTAAATATGCCTCAATCGGTCTTGATTGTAAACGCTGTTACAATGTTCTAGTACGACATGGTGGAGTTCATCGAGCTTCCATACTTCGGCTGGTATCTCTTCAAGTCCATAGGATTTTCCCATTTTGGATGCTTCTTAACAGCCTTCCCCAGATCATCTAAATATGCCTCAATCGGTCTTGATTGTAAACGCTGTTACAATGTTCTAGTACGAATGGTGTTCATCGAGCTATGGATTTTCCCATTTGGATGCTTCATCCTTCCCCAGATCATCTAAATATGCCTCAATCGGTCTTGATTGTAAACGCTTTACAATGCGACATGGTGGAGTTCATCGAGCTTCCATACTTCGGCTGGTATCTCTTCAAGTCCATGGATTTTCCCATTTTGGATGCTTCTTAACAGCCTTCCCCAGATCATCTAAATATGCCTCAATCGGTCTTGATTGTAAAACAATGTTCTAGTACGACATGGTGGAGTTCATCGACTTCCATACTTCGGCTGGTATCTCTTCAAGTCCATAGGATTTTCCCATTTTGGATGCTTCTTAAGCCTTCCCCAGATCATCTAAATATGCCTCAATCGGTCTTGATTGTAAACGCTGTTACAATGTTCTCGACATGGTGGAGTTCATCGAGCTTCCATACTTCGGCTGGTATCTCTTCAAGTCCACAGGATTTTCCCATTTTGGATGCTTCTTAACAGCCTTCCCCAGATCATCTAAATATGCACTCAATCGGTCTTGAAAACGCTGTTACAATGTTCTAGTACGACATGGTGGAGTTCATCGAGCTTCCATACTTCGGCTGGTATCTCTTCAAGTCCATAAAATATGTTTTTGATTGTAAACCATTTTGGATGCTTCTGGTAATCTAAATATGCCTCAATCGGTCTTGATTGTAAACGCTGTTACAATGTTCTAGTACGACATGGTGGAGTTCATCGAGCTTCCATACTTCGAAGTCCATAGGATTTTCCCATTTTGGATGCTTCTTAACAGCCTTCCCCAGATCATCTAAATATGCCTCAATCGGTCTTGATTGTAAACGCTGTTACAATGTTCTGGTACGACATGGTGGAGTTCATCGAGCTTCCATACTTCGGCTGGTATCTCTTCAAGTCCATGATTTTCCCCCATTTTGGATGGAGCCTTCCCCAGATCATCTAAATATGCCTCAATCGGTCTTGATTGTAAACGCTGTTACAATGTTCTAAGTTCATCGAGCTTCCATGCTTCCCGCTGGTATCTCTTCAAGTCCATAGGATTTTCCCATTTTGGATGCTTCTTAACAGCCTTCCCCAGATCATCTAAATATGCCTCAATCGGTCTTGATTGTAAACGCTGTTAAATGTTCTAGTACGACATGGTGGAGTTCATCGAGCTTCCATACTTCGGCTGGTATCTCTTCAAGTCTATAGGATTTTCCCATTTTGGATGCTTCTTAACAGCCTTCCCCAGATCATTAATATACCCTTAATCGGTTCTTGTTGTAAACGCTGTTACAATGTTCTACATCGAGCTTCTTCGGCTGGTATCTCTTCAAGTCTACAGGATTTTCCCATTTGGATGCTTCTTAACAGCCTTCCCCAGATCATCTAAATATGCCTCAATCGGTCTTGATTGTAAACACCATAACAAGTCATAGGACCCATTTTGGATGCTTCTTGCTTTTTCTATCTAAATATGCCTTTGTTAATGTTCTAGTACGACATTATACTTCGTGGTATCTCTTCAAGTCCATTTTTGGATGCTTTCCCAGATTTAAATATGCCTCAATGGGCGCTGTTACAATGTTCTTCCCAAATATTCACCAATCGGTCCCATTTTGATTTCTTAACAGTAATCATCTAAATATACTCAATCGGTCTGTTGGTTCTAGTACGACATGGTGCCATCGAGCTTCCAATACATTGTCTGGTATCTCTTCAAGTCTAGATTTTCCATTTTGGATGCTTCTTAACAGTTCCCCAGGATCATCTAAATAATTATACGACATGGTGGGTTCATCGGCTTCCATACTTCGTTCTTCAAGTCCTAGGAAACAGCCTTCCCCAGTATCTATTTAATCGGTCTTGATTGTATTGTTACAATGTTCCATACGACATGAGGTGGATTCATCGAGCTTCCATACTTCGGCTGGTAATGCTTCTTAACAGCCTTCCCCAGATCATTTAAATATGCCCATCAATGTGGTGATCGTCCGTGTTGCAAAGCCTCACAATGTGATCTTGATATAATATTCCAGGCAACATTTTCTGGATGATAAACTCTATCCACAGGCTTCCCCAGGTTTCGGATGGGGAGAACGGTCACCTAGATATAGCCTGCAATCTAGAATCAAGAAAAGCAGACAAAATCATGGGATCAAGACACTTACCCGTTAAACCACCCGTGTTGTTACGAATGCAGGGTTCTGAAACTCAAGTAAACGAGAACTTTGTTCATCTATACCAAGTCAAATTATTATATATTAATATATATTATATATATATATATATATATAAATATATTTATGAATCGTGATCTTCTCTTGGCTGGATAGGAACTGTCCCTTTTTCAGTCTGGTGTGCCTTGCCAATCAAATCTTAGTCACTTATTTCATCTGATAATTTCAATTGGCAACAGTGGATTTCTTGTTGTAAAAGTAGTTACGATGTTGTTTGTTTTATTCTACAAATACTCACTTTGTTTTAGTCATTTCTAAGTGCTGCGCGAGATTCGTTGAATTATAATTTGCAGTAAAATAACCCAAAATACAATTTATCTTTGGCTGAAGGCATGCAATTATGTTCAAGATATTTAAGTTCCGGCATTAAATAACCCATAGAGGTGTTGATATGTCACGAAACAATAACAATCAAACCAATCAAATCTTCATTTACGTAAACGTGTGAATTAACAGCTGTCTACTACTTTCTGTTTAATTTGTTGCTCGATGTAATTTTTTACCCTTTAACAGATGCTAAGCTTAGCGAAACTAAACCGGAAATGCAAATAACTAATCATAACCCTGACATCACGACAAGATTGGGCGTGGCTTGAATCCCGTGGATATGGAATTCTGAAAGGGATATTTAAGCTACAAGGACAGTCAGACGATTGAAAGAATTGGAACGTTGATGAAATATTCTCCTAGGGCAGATTTCTTAGTGACTCTGGGACTTTCACTTTCAGACAAATGAGACTTTTTATAAAAAAATCGAATCAATCCCATGCAAGGCAGTAAAGCCACTAAGATACTGGCTGTGGTAGAATTATAAAACAGAAACATTATTAAGGAGCGAGAACAATAGAAGAGAAGCCAGGAAGACAGCAGATAGCGTTCTACATTGCATTAATATTTTTTAAGATTAAATTTAACTAGAAAGCATGAAGCCGGAAGGTGGTTATACAAACAAGAAGTGCGAGAAAAGAAACTGTCAGCATAGAACCTACTCGTAGCGAAATAACTGTAAATTGATGAAACCTTGTTGCCAGTCTAGTACTGCGCTTAAATTCATAAAGCCATGGTGAAGAGCAATATTTATGCTGATATATACAGAAATGTGGGACAAGACCGAAGTGGGGATTGGGGAAAGGACGGTCTTCTTCTATCTTAACGATAATTTAGCTAGCCACAAACACTGACCCAATCATACAAACAATATTCCTAACACCAAAACAACACTTTATTACGTACCTTTCTTACTACATTCACCATAATACCACATTGTCTCTATGAAAAGTTTAACTAGTCCCCATATTTACAATTCATTGTCTGTGGGGGGAGGGGAATAGTTTAACTAGTCCCCATATTTACGATTCATTGTCTGTGGTGGGAGAGGAATGCTTACGGTCAAATCACGCTGAAACACCGGTTCTCGTACGATCACCGAAGTTAAGCATCGTAGAGCCAGGTCAGTACTTAGATGGGGGACCGCTTGGGAACACCTGGTACTATAAGCCCCCAAAGTCCAACCCTTATCTCACAGTCGGTGGGGTGGTGGGGGGTAAACGGTAGTGTCAGAGCTATGCCGCCCGGAACTTCGTTCCTGGTAGGGCCACCCAAGGCGGACAGGTCTGACACACACGCCGGCTAACAAGGGCTCTATATGAAAATCCAAGGAGCGCGTCTGCATCGGCAACCGGCGGCTTCTGGTCGTTCCTTTCTCTGCGTCTGTGGGAACCCGCGGCAAACAAGAATTATCCTGAGTAGGCCTGGGTTTCACCCCTTTCTGTAATTTATACCAAGAATCTTCTTCTCAACAACAGGAAGAAGCCGGCTCAAATCCGCCCAGGGTGAATGCCGCATCAGTAGTAGGGGGGAGGGGAATAAAACAACAATTCTAAAAACTAACCCCAATGAGTATTTACAATATGAGAGCAAACCAATTTACAAGAAACTAAAGAAAATAATATTAGTAATAAAACCCCCACAATCACTAAATGTGGACAAAAATATCAGTTAACTGGCCGAAATCAATGCGGGGCTATAATAATATAAAACATTTATTCATCCCAAGCACTCACACAGACACAACAACGAATACGAAAACACTCACGCAAAACGAAAGGCGCCCGCATCCACCAGTGAACTGACATCACTGATCACCTAACGAGGGAGGGGATAGGGAATTAAGAGCTCACCTGAACAATTACCATAAAAATATTTATAGAAAAGGCACTGTGAAGCAACTTTACGGCGGTGAGAAGGTGACTGACGCCGAGGTACCTGATCAGGGCCAATAAAATCCTACTCGAGTAATTAGATTATGTATCTGGATTTTGTAATTTACATGAAGATGATAGTCATGCCAGTCGTTATAGTAGCACTGGGAAGAGTCTCGAAGCAAGTACGAATCGACCGGAAGAACATGGAATTAAAGAATTGTAAACATGAAAAGAAAATATTAAGAAGGATGCAAGAATAGAAAGAAATCTTGCTGTTACTTGGTCTTCAGTTTCAAGCACCAGGTCTGAAGGTGAGGATATTTTCTAGTGGGGGGGTCGTTGGCATTTCTGTTTGTTTGATAGTCAGAAATCCGAATTTGAGACCAAGTACTAACTAGGTTACTCCACCAGCAGCTGTATAATATTGGCACTACTGTTTTGCTATTTTGTGAATGGGATCTGGATGTGTAACAGTTTCCTGTGGGGTCACTCGATGTTATAATGTAGGCCGCAAATACGGATGTGTTCTCTGACAAAGGATCTAGATAGTTCTTGAACTAAATTAGAACAGTTCATGTTTTTTGACCTCGTCTCTCCACTTTTCAAAGATTCCAGTTTTATTTTTAATCATTTTACTCCAAAATATGGCAATAAAGCAACTAAACCGCAAAGGATGGCAATAAAGCCACTAAGCCGCAAAGGAATGGGAAATAATAAGAGAAATAAACATTATTAAGGAGAGAGAAGAATAAAAGAAGCAATCAAGAAGACAGACGATAACATTTGACATTGTATTTAGATTTTTAAAAATCAATGTTGACAGGAAAGCAAGAACGCTGAAGAGATTACAACAAATGAGAAGTGAGAGAGAAGAAACTGTTAACATAGAACTTGCTGTTACATCTAGTCATTTCAATAGTAAAATGGCAAGACCTACCTGCCATTCTAGTACTGTTCATAAAAAGGTACACACACATATATATATATATATATATATATATATATATATATATATATATATATAAACACATGATAATGATCAGAGATAGATAGATAGATAGATAGATAGATATGATAGAATGAAATAGATAATGATCAGATATAGATAATAGATAGATAGATAGATGATAGATAGATATGATCAGAATGAAATACATAATGATCAGGATAGATAGATAGATAGATAGATAGATAGATAGATAGATAGATAGATAGATAGATAGCAACGAACATAGTTGCATTGGGAGTAAAATTGAATAATCAAACTATGTACAGAGTCGGTGCGTATTACCCTCCACCTACTAACTGGATGGGGAGGTGATTTGTTGCCCCAGTCATTGCCTTGTGATTCACCCTATTTTATTGCACATTTGCTCCTCACCCTACATTTGTATACATTACAAATTAAACTTATCCCAACTGACCATTAAAGGATGAAAGATTTTGATATAATTCTGGCGTCTTTTTCTTTTCGTCCAAATCCGTGAATTTGTTTCGTTCATGAAAAGTCACGAAACAAAAGTAAGCCTATGTAAAATTCACTATTGGTCATCCATACTATTGAATGCATAAAATTATGCAACTTTATAACAATAAAAACCTTGAGGTGATGTTTAAAATTGCCGCAAAAGAATATTGATTTTTTAAAGATGGAATGATTTATTATGACATGTCTCTAATTTGTATTTAGATACATTGTATTTATTTACAATTTGTTGAATTGTTCACATATATTGCATAAGATCTAATATTCAGATAATAATTTTCATTTATTATAAATACTACTTTATAAAAATTGAGATGTAGTACGCCAACTAGGGGGCCGATTATCATAGATGGTGGGGGAGCATGAGACTCTTGCATTTTATATATATATATATATATATATATATATATATATATATATATATATATATATATGTGTGTGTGTGTGTGTATGTGTGTGTGTTTATATATATATGTGTGTATGTGTATATATATATATGTGTATATATATATGTGTGTGTGCATATATATATATATGTGTGTATATATATATATATGAGTATATATATATATCTATATATAAAATCAGATTAAATTAAACATATATATATATATGTGTGTGTGTATGTGTGTGTTTATATATATGTGTGGGTGTGTATATATATATATGTGTGTGTATATATATATGTGTGTGTGTGTATATATATGTGTGTGTATATATATATATGTATATATATATATATATATATAAAATCAGATTAAATTAAACATATTTATATATATATATATATATATATATGTGTGTGTGTGTGTGTGTGTGTGTGTGTGTGTGTGTGTGTGTGTGTGTGTAATCATTAAAGGCAGCAGACAAGATACTGCGATTAAACGTTTTATTTGTTATTTCTTGTTTTCTTTTATGTACGCAATAAATTTTTGAAAAAATATATTCCTCGCAATAGATTTTGGGGAAAAATACGACCCGCTTTACATTTAACTCTCGACAATATATATATATATATATATATATATATATATATATATATATATATATATATATATAAATGCATCAATGAAACTACAAACTGATTTTTTACAAAGAATACATATTATATTCATACAAAACTGAAACTCTTGTCGGCATTAAATACTTCAATTGATGTGTTGATATTGCGGAAAACAAAATAACGCAATTAGCCAATCAATCGATGGCGAAAAGTTTTAAATGTTTTATTCTTTTCAAACATATGGGATTAGGGAACAATATGCAATATTTATTGAAACAAAGAAAGTTCTGTTGACCATTGATGACAATTCCAGAAACTATAAACAATTCTTTTTTCTATCCTCTGTCAACCGCAATGATGGAGAAAGCATTACCTCGAACCATGGCCAGTGAGACACGCTGCAAGAGCCACTCCGTTTCGCGAGGCTCATCCCTTAATCGAGACGCAATCGCGTCAATTCTCCGAAGGAATGCCCTCGAATGAGGGCCAATAAACCCTGAAGTCTCCACTGCCACAGGAGTAAAAAAAAAAATATCTATCAGCAAGAGAAGAATATTTAACTATTTTTTTTTCATCTCTGCGTCCCGGGCGACGGATCCTGGCTCAACGGCGGACCTGATCAAATTACCGGCCGAAAATGCATCCGCACAGAGTACATCCCAAATCAACGACTTCCCCATTTTAAATGGGATTAGTTAAGATTTAATTGAAAAATTATGTTCTCATGGAGTTGTAAGAATACTTGGCATCAGCAAGAGACAGCAGGTGTCTCTGGGGAATATAATGAGGAAGAAGGGCTTGGAAAATCTGATACTCACAAGACAGATAATGGACAAGACGGACAAAGGAAGACAACACATAACATATTTCATCAGCTTGAGTAAATGTTTAGCCTAGTAGAAATAATGGAAAGACAAAGATTATTAAGAGCTACAAGGATTATTATGTTGCGGAGAGCCATGATCGACAACGTCCTGAAGGGACACGGCACATTGAAGAAGAAAAATGAGCTTGACTCTATGGATTGTAGAAGAGGGCTTAAGCAAACGAACAGAATAACAAACTTTATTAAGAGCTAAAAGGTACCGGAAGTTGTGGAGAGCCGTCATTGTCAACAGTACATAGAAGAAGAATGAGCGTGACTAAATAAATGACAGAACAGTGCTTAGGAGAAATTTCAACTGCTTCTTCCTGAGGTTAAGTATAAGTTTTCTTTTTGTTTCATATTTTGTCTAAAACTCGTCGTTACTCACATGTTCAGACCTTTATTTCCTCATCATCCTTCTGTAGATCCACATTATTTTGCTCTCAAATCTCTTCGTCAACTTTGAGGAGATTGTCCTATAGGAGAAGACAGATGTACCGTAAATGTTTAGAACTCTTATTTTTAGTCCTTTTTTTCTCCGTTTTTGCATCGTTTAAAGTAATGATTAAGTAAATATCGGCTGATTTTTATATATTTATTTATTTATAAGCAAAGTAGATTTATTTCCTGAAACTTTGCCGCACACTTGCCCAGCATTGGTTTCCCCCGGAAAAGAAACTGCAAAATTTCGTACAGAAGGTAGCGAGGGAGAGCAAGAAGAAAGGTCCGACTATAAACTACACGAAAACAGAATGCATGGTCATCAGTAAAAGGATGAGCCCAAAATGCGATTTGCAGGTCGGGGACACTAAAAACAAAGCCTATACGGAATTTTAAATACCTGGGAAGTGTTTTTACAGAGGATGGTAGGTGCGACACGGATTGGGATGGATAAGGGCGCATTCCAAAAGCTGGGCAGAGTACGGAGAGACAGGAGGATTTCTTTTGTAACAAAGAAAAGAGAACTGAGCTGCTACTTGACATCTTGAGACCCGAAGCGACGGAGAGGTGAGTCTACAGAAAGATGATAAAAATATCATGGACCGAGCATGTGAGCAACGATGAGGTTTTGGAGAAGATGCAAGAGGCTTATACTGAAAAGTATCGGGAGCGTTGCTATGGTAACGGAGAACACAGAATGAAGTTGCTTGGTACAGATTGACTTTGAACCTTGAACATATACATAGTAATGTTCTCAATAACTTTCTTTGTTTATGACAGTGCTTGGAAGGAAAGTGTGTAGAATGTGGTCTTCTCACAACATCATAGATATCACGTTAGTGTCCATGGCTTTTACAGCAGGCCAATAACACCAGGAAGAGGCAGTTGAAATTTCTGGGACACGTAATGAGAAAGGAAGGCCTGGAGAATCTGATACTCACAGGTGGGATAGAGGAGAAAAGAGACAAGGGAAAGCAGCGAATGACATACTTGACGGGCTTAAGCAAGTGGATGACAGAACGTGATCTGGGGAGGTGGCAGAGGGATGAAACGTATTGCGAGCAACGAGGGATAGAGAGAAGTGGAGAGCCATGATCGCCTACGTCCTGAAAGGACACGGCACATAAAAAGAAAGAAAAGTTATGTCATATTTCTAGCTAATTTGGCATCTAATATTTTTAAAAGGTGTATTATAACTCAACATCGGTTGAATGAAGTGATACTTCCACAAAACTGAATTCTTCATACGCTATCAGTCGTCGAATTTATTCAAAGAAGCGCTAAAACTTACTTATTTTGGAAACACTTTGCGGACCACTATTGATGGCGTCGCTGATCGTAATTAGTGCAGACCTCATCTTGAGAATAACATGACATATGTCTACTTTTTTTTTACTCTAGTATAAACCAGACATATGTCTGTTAAATCAATGTTATTTTTGCCCTGTAAGACTTATATTCAATATGAAATTATCTAACAAGTGTTGGAATGTTCTTAAATTAATCTAATATCTAGCCGACCGAAACGTTAGAAATGACAATTGATATATTCAACAAACATCGATTTTTTTATTAAATTACATGACCCTTCAGGAGTTAGTCGGTCATGGCTCTCCACATCTTCTAAAGTCTGCTTATCTATTTAATTCGCTGATCGTGGACAAAAAAAAATGGCCTTTTCCAAGATCAGTTGCAGACAAAGACGGAATTTGAACTCTCTTCACCGGTTCTTGCACGGATAATATTAAAATTCTTGAGGAAACTATTTGAAGCCTTCTGCATTGCTTCCTCCAAGATTTTCTATTCAAAATTTTCATTCTCCTAGACTGGTTTCTCTCCAAGGCTAATGTTATGGTCCGGTTCCTTGTACCATGCTGATAGTCCAAGGTAGAACCAATAAAGAAGAACTCGAACACCGATATGGAATAACACAGATATATTACAAATAGGAATATATACAGAGAAGTAGAAGTGTTAGTACGAACAATCAGGTTTAGTAGTAATTGTCTGAACGCGACTCTGTTTCGGACTACCTCTGACTCGACTGACTGACTCGCTCGCACTGACTGACTGACAGACTCCTGACGGACTTTACTCCAGACTTCAGACTGAAATCTAGACTTCAGACGGAACAGTATTTAGTCCCCGCCCCCAAGAGGGCATCATGTGGCACAAGGCCGGTTTCACGTGGGATCTCCGAGTCCGTGGGCTCGGCCAAAAATATGCCCTTTGAACCCGTATAAACGGGTTCAGGGTCGGTTTACATCCCCGAAAGAGACTGCACCCTTCGGTGTAGCCTCGTTCGGGTTCCTCCCCGCCCGAAGGAAGAGTGTTCAACCGATCAGCCGGTCAGCCGGTCGCCCGACTTCAGACTGAACTCAGACTTCAGACGGAACAGTATTTAGTCACCCCCAACCCACGAAGGCATCATGTGGCACAAGGCCGGTTTAAAGTGGGATCTCCGGCCCGTGGGCTCGGCCAAAATATGCCCCCTTTGAACCCCATTATAAACGGGTTCGGGTCGGTTTACCTCCCCCGAAAGAGACTCCACCCTTCCTCCCCGCCCGAAGGCAGAGAGTTCAACCGATCAGCCAGTCAGCCGGTCGCCCGAATTCAGGCTGAACTCAGACTTCAGACGGAACTCCCTGCTTCCTCTTGAGGCGCAGTATTTATTACGTATGGAATAGTCCATTATGTTATTATGGGTAAGGTGCCATAACAGCTAATAAGCTTAGTTTACCAAGCTATTTAACCGATAGATAAAGATAATGTGTAACATATTGACATTTTAGCTGCTAACGGCGAGGGAAAAGCCGACCTAAGTTCAATTTCAGGTCTAGTAAGGTTTACTCACTTTTGTACAAATATCCTTACAATGTCTCTTTTCCTACTGGATCAACCAATCTAAGAGAATGAATACCTTTGAGAAGGTAAATATATCATTTAAGGGTTCTATATCAAAAGTAACAGGAGCGTTGCTATGGTGACAGAGATGAAGTACAGAGAATGAAGTTGCTTGGCACAGATTGACTTTCAACATATGCATAGTAATGTTCTCAATAACTTTCTTTGTTTATGACAGTGCTTGGAAGTAAAGTGTGTAGAATGTGGTTCTCTCACAACATCACAGATGTCACATTAGGGACTATGGCTTTTACAGCAGGCCAATAACATCACCAGATCAGACAATCGCCATATATTCCTTGATACTTTTTACTCTACAAAAATCAAATCACACTTGAAAGGAAAATGATTTCGAGACATTGGGGAAATCAAAGACAATACCAAGGGTCAGCTGTTCCCTATTCCCCCAAAAAGAGATCTAGGAATGCTTCCATCAATGGAAACCACGCTAGATAAAGTGTGTGGCTTCAGAAGAGGACTACTTTGAAGGAGATCGTTTCCCGAATTTTATGTACTATAATTTTCGTTTTATGTCACAGTCACGATTTTTTAAAAGATCTCTTATATACCTCAGAAGCGCGTGGCAATGCACAGATAATAAAGAAAACAAATTAATAAAGGCACTCGGATGCATGAGATAACTGTTTGTTAGAGAATATGAGGGAAAAAAACTACTATTAATGAGAAAGGACAATAAAAGAACTGGTAATATGAAGACAAAAGATAAAGATTGACATTGCATTTAAATTATTGAAGATCAAAGGCAATAAAGCCACTAGGATGCAAGGAGTTATTGAGTGTTAGAGAATATGAGAAAAACTACTATTAATGAGGTAGTAGGATTTATCTTACAAAGCAAGGATGAATGGTAGACTTATAAATATGTAAGATAGATTCTTCTTTGAATTTTATCAAGAATCTCTAAATATATAGCAGAAGCACCAGACCAGATATGGCAGCAATATTCAAATTAAGGATGAATGGTAGAATTATAAATATGTAAGATAGATTCCTCTTTGAATTTTATCAAGAATCTCTAAATATATAGCAGAAGCACCAGACCAGATATGGCAGCAATATTCAAATTAAGGAAGAATGGTAGAATTATAAATATGTAAGATAGATTCCTCTTTGAATTTTATCAAGAATCTCTAAATATATAGCAGAAGCACCAGACCAGATGTGGCAGCAATATTCAAAGTAAGGATAAATGGTAGAATTATAAATATGTAAGATAGATTCTTCTTTGGATTTTATCAAGAATCTCTAAATATATAGCAGAAGCACCAGACCAGATGTGGCAGCAATATTCAAAGCAAGGATGAATGGTAGACTTATAAATATATAAGATAGATTCTTCCTTGGATTTTATCAAGAATCTCTAAATATATACCAGAAGCACCAGACCAGATGTGGCAGAAATATTCAAAGCAAGGATGAATGGTAGACTTATAAATATGTAAGATATATTTAGCCCAGAATAAATTGTGTTGCACGACATGGCACACCAACTTTTTTTGTTGCGGTCATAGCAATTGATTCAATAGACACTTCTCACTTTGTTTCAGCCGAAAATGTTAGTTTGAAGTGTGCAATGGCTCACTCTCCTAGAGGTTAGCATCAGCCATACTGATGGAAGGTAAAGTAGAGGTTCTCTAAGACGATTAAAAGAGAAATTTGAAAAATCTGTAAAAAGGGTTGGATTCAGATTTTTTTTCATAACTTTCAATAATAAGTTAACGCAACAGCCTAGGCAGGGATTTGAACTCGGGTCGCTGTTTTTCCTTTCAGTGCTGATAAAGCGTCACCTGGAATGCATAAAATAAATAAATAAAAAGAAATTGCATAATACTAGGATTGACTTTTGTTTTTTATCTTTCAACGTCCACAAGTGAATTCCACGAATTTTGAATTTTTTTTTGAATTCCCGCTCATATCCATAAGCTATGTCAATGTGATTAAAAGCGATATTTGTGAATGAAGGCAATTAAAACATTCGCAATACCAACGAACGACAATAGCTGAACATTTTATTCGAAAACTTTTCTTCCACGTCATTAAATGGAAAAGACATCAATACAAAAACTTTCTCGTAAGGAGATGAATACATTAAGCATTTTCATTTTTTTAAGTGGCAATGATGAAGATTAACACAAGTTAACGTCTGTGTATATAAATGGCGAGGACATTTGCAAATTCTGTAAAATTGTCAATTTAGCAAAAAAACATTTTTTTACATTGACAGAATTCCTCGATAGATTGAATGATAGCAATTTTAAGAACGAAAACCTTTTGACGTTTTTATTCACTTTCATCCGAAAAAAATATATATACCGAAACTGTTTAAATAAAATAAAATTTTTAAACTGAAAGACTAGTTCTCTGTTTTGAGTATTTTTTTGTTTTCGCCTCTTCGTGTGAATTAAGATACACAAGCTTAAATTTGATCAGGTATTTTGAAAGATAAATATAAAAATAATTATGTAATACATACAGTTGAAAAGCGAAATTGTCCAAAAGTTAGATTAAGATTTGAATCGTTGTATCTTAGAAATGATTAAAGATATCTTACTGGAATTCTCCGAGGTGTTTTATAACACTATTTGACTCTACTTTGATCAAAAGAATCTGTAAGTACTCTTAACTCAAGAATCGTGATGAAATCGATCATAAACGAAAATGACATATTTCATCATTAATTAATCATAGTTAAGGATCGGAAACTCATAAAGGATTGAAATAAAGTTCATATATATTATTCCAGAATCATTTTTGAACTTATTTAATGTGATCTTCGTCCTCTCTAACCTTCTAAACTTCTGTGCTGGAGTAAAAATGTACCTCACAATTTTCACGTACGATTTCATTTTCAAATCTTTTTTTTCACTGCTCTTAGGTAAAACTCCATTCTCACATACCCATCATCTTATGGATTGAGTTGGATCTTTTCTAATTAATCACTTTATTTTAATAGTCCGAATAATTTAAATAGTGTACATAATACCTCATCTCAGGAATAGAGACAGATATTGCAGGCCCGAAATGTTGTAAGAAATATGGCGACAAAGATGAGGACAATAGTCCGAATAATGTAAATAGTGTACATAATACCTCATCTCAGAAATATAGACAGATACTGAAAGGTCGATTCGTAATAAATATGGCTAAAAAGATGAGGACAATAGTCCGAATAATGTAAATACTGTACATAATACCCCATCTCAGAAATATAGACTGATATTGAAGGCCCGAGATGTTGTAAGAAATATGGCGACAAAGATGAGGACAATAATCCGAATAATGTAAATAGGGTACATAATACCTCATCTCAGAAATATAGACTGATATTGAAGGCCCGAAATGTTGCAATAAATACGTCAACAAAGATGAGGACAATAGTCCGAATAATGTAAATAGTGTACATAATACCCCATCTCAGAAATATAAACAGATATTGAAGGCCCGAGATGTTGTAAGAATATGGTGACAAAGATGAAGACAATAGTCCGAATAATGTAAATAGGGTACATAATAAACATAATATTCACATATTAGTATCGTATTATGAAAATGCAAACATAGCGAATATGCATCTTTTCCATTGTTTACGTTTATAAGATAAGATTAAGTTTAGCTATTTCTCATTCAGTTGTTTATGGCTGTATAGTTTATTAACGATTCTTTTATCATTCTCTTTTACTTTTTAAACTTATTTAACTATAAGATGGGAGAAAGAGATAGAGGAAAAGAGGTTAGTTTATTGTAATTTGGGCTCTCAAAAAGGAATTCGCATGATACACGAGATACATGATAAAATCATTTTTCATAAGTGAACATTTATCCACGGAATTTGGTTTTGCTCAAGTTACTGCCTAAAACAGTGTAAAAAATATTATCTACCTTACCTGGAGATTTTGAGTCCATAGATTTCAGCATGCTAAGATTATAGGCAAATCCGGCACTATTTGGGATTGATAAAATAATTTACATTATTCGGACTATTGTCCTCATCTTTGTCGCCATATTTATTACAGCCGTTGTACGCTCCGGCCTTCTTCAGGTGGTTGGAATGTCGTCCTGAACCCTTTATTTCGCTCACTGGTGTAGACTGTTCTCGTTCCACGTGCCATGTTTAATTGATATCAGTTATCAATTAATTCCCCTCTGCAAGTTCTCCACTGCCTTAACCGGATATTGAACTCACACTGTGTCTTGTAACTGGGTCTAACTAACGCCTTTATCCTTTATCCTTGAGGACATCTGAAATTTGAATTTCTGGGTATTATAAACCTAATGTCTTCAGCAACTTTTTTTAACAGTGCTCATATTGCATTTTTTGCTGTCATCATTGAATGTTTTTACCAGAGCTCATATTGCATTTTTTTTGTTATTATCGCTTTTCTCTGGCACTACTTATTGCTGGTTCCCATAATGCATTCATTTCTATTCAGTAACATATAGATTCAAAATGGTGTCTGGTGCAAAGTGAAAAACAAGATCGATTTTTAAATAGTTTTTAATGTTATTTTCTTATCAGGTAATGATGGATTTTCTTATTTACACTAGTTCCAAACACTTTGTCTGAAAAATAAGAGAATTAAATACGAAAAGAGAAATCAAGATTCTTGATTTAAGTACCACCATCGTCCCCTGGGTTTCCATCGGCTCGTTTGCAATAAACGATCGGTTTCGATTAAACGGCTTTTTGCTTTCACGTATTGTGGGTTTCAATCTCAACGAATCTCTCTGGAGCGTTATTGAAAAAAAAAAAAAAATACACATAAAAGATAGCAACCCGAACCTTTCAAAAATAAAATGTAATACCAGTTACAAAGAAAAAAAAAATTCTGGTCTGGCTTTTCTTTTTAATCGAATTTTCATTGTCTCGTGTAAAAAAAACTTCTCTTTTGTGTCTCTAAAAATAATATGTGGAAATAGCTTTACACTTACAAACAATATCTATTAACTTCTTCCTTTAGTATCTGAGCAAGAATAAAAAATGAATACAATATGGGAACCAGTAATAAGGAGTGCCAGAGAAAAGCGATAATAACAACAAAAAATGCAATATGAGATCTGGTAAAAAAAAAATGGAATGATATCAGCAAAAATTGCAATATTAGCACTGGTAAGAAAATGGAGGCTGAAAACATTAGGCTTATAATAACCTTAAATTCATACACAGATGTCCTCATGGACACATAACAGAGTGGATAAAGTTAGATCAAGTGACAGGACCCAAAGAGTGAGAGTTCAATATCTGGTTAAGGCGGTGGAGAATTTTAAGAGGGGAATTAACAGGAGATAACTGACATCCATTAGACATGGCACGTGGAACTAGAACAGTCTACCCGAGTGAGCAAAATAAAGGGTTCAGTTCGACATTCCAACCACCTGAAGAAGGCCGGAGCGTACAACGGCCGAAACTGTCTATATTTCTGAGATGAGGTATTATGTACATTATTTACATTATTCGGACTATTGTCCTCATCTTTGTCGCCATATTCATTACAACTTTTCGGCATAACGAAGCTGGCTGCCACCCACGAATAGGCAGGAAGATTCTATTGGCCATTGTGAGAGCCAACAGCTGACTGGCACGAATGTCAACTAGCATGCTAGCATTAAAAAAAAACGATATCTGCATTCGTCACAAGTGGGAAAAATTTAAATCTGCATGGCACTTTACTCCAATTGGCTCATTCCCTTGCTTAAACTCAACGTTGATTCTGATTCCGCAGAACTGGGTTGGGTGTGAAAAAGTATTTGTTGTTAACATTCTTTTTTCATTCGGTTTTTTCCAGTTACGAGTCCTTTTTTAAAGATGATAGTTTTGTGTTCATTTTGTTTAGTTCTTTTTTCGCAACAGATTTAATGTTTAGTATAGAGCTTAGAAAAATTCGCAATGTGAGATAGGCAAGAAGTAAGGCATGTAGCAACATCAGCAAGGCAAAGGGCACTCCTTTAAAGGCAAGGAAGAGCAAAAATATTTTAAGTCAAGTGATAGCGATTGCTGTATGAGTCGTACGATTTTTGAATCAAGCACGGGCAACGCCGGGCCATGCTGCTAGTCATCTCTAAATTAGACTCTCATAAAGCAAGAGGTGGTAACGAGATACCAGCTGTAGTCCTAAAGAAATGTGCTCTTGAGCTGGCTCCAGTTCTCACTAAACTATATAACTATTGCCTCGTTGATTTTCTTTCCAGCCTGTTGGAAGTCTTTATCTCTTGTCTTTTTTTTCCTAAGAACTCTGGACATCCTTCTGACACATCTAACTACCTTCCTATTAGACTTCTACCACTCTTTGGCAAAGTCTTCGAGGCTCTAATTAATGCCGAAGTGTCTAAGCACCTTACATCCCATGATCTACTCTCTGACAAACAATATGGTTTCCGCTTTAGTCCTTCTACTGCTGACGTGCTTACGCCTATAATTGATTTTGTATACCAAACTCTTGATAATAACGTCGAATCTCTAAATATCTCTAAGGCGTTTGATAAGGCTTGGCATGCCGGCCTTCTACGTAAGTTTCAGGGATAGGTATTACAGGACGAATATTTGATTTAATCCAATCGTTTTTGTCAAACCGTTAAATGACGATTCTCCTCCAGCTACTTTCACACGAACGCTGGTGTTCCCTAATGCTCTATCCTGGTTCCTACACTGAATTTGATCTTCATCAACGATCTTCCTGATGTCATCATTTCTCAAGTAGTCATCTACGCAGACGACACTACCATTTACTCCTGACTCAATAGTAAATGCAGCATTGCTGACAAAGTTAACCTGGCAGTTGGTCGCGAGGAGAAACCCCAGTCTTTAGTTGAATGGGGCAGGAAATGGCTTGTAAACATTAATGCTTCCAAAACGAAACAGCTCTCATTTACCCACCATAGAGAAACCACCTTACCTTCTATCAGCATGGTTGATGCTCAGTGCGTCTCATGTTTTCTACGGACCTGAGGTGCCACAACTACATTGAATCAATAGCTTCATCTACTGCAAGGAAAGTTTATTCTCAGCGTCGCGCCGGAAGGTTATTCTCGTCTGAGTCCATCCTTCAAATCTAAAAATCTACCATTTATCCTTGTATTGAATACTGTAATGTGATAGGTCCTGACTTGGCATCTCGACTCCAGTCACTTTCTCATGGACGTTGTGTGGTTTCCTTCTGTCTTTCCTACAAATATTTTCATGACAGCTTCTTTGACGAGCTATTTTCACTTGTTCCCCAACTGCATGAATTTAAGCGTGCTACAAGCTTGTCATCTCGGTCCCACACTTTTACTGTCGAAACAGTTAAATGTAACCGCCTCTTCTACTCCAACAGCTTCTTCTCTCGCACTTCTCGACAGTGGAACACGTTGGTTCGCTGGTAACTATAGTCTTCAAAAATTTAAATGTTAATCGACATCTTCTGGTGCCTTGATTCTGATCTCCGTCCTTCTGTTTATCCTTTGCTCATACTACCCTCTTTGCTTCGACCTGTGTAAGACGTTAAACTACATCCGCATCCTGGGTAAGACAAGGCCCATGATCAGGAGATTTTGAGGATCGTGGAACCACTTCTTAATTGCTGATGTTCCCAGGTTCACCTTGACCCGGGATGGTAGCACCTATTAGGGTCTCAGCTATGGGCAAATAGTTAACTATTACCAGCAATACTTTTTTGAAAATAATTATTACCAGCAATACAATTTTGAAGCAAAAAATATTACCAGACACAGATTTTTGACAAATCAAAATATTACCATCAATAAAAAAAATTGTCGGCATTAAATAACCCATTGAGGTTGATATGTCGTAAAACAAAATAAAACAAACCAAGCCAAACCAATCTTTGCTCTTACTTTCACTGTCCGTAAACCCTTGCGTGCTAATGGCACTCCCGCCTTGCTTAGGTTGAAATGCTTAAAAAAAATAACCAGTAATCTTAGTAACATAATCTATACTGGTGACACTATGTTGGTGATGTTGACCATGTTTATCATAGTCTATGAATATAGAATACAGCGCAGTACCTAATCTGTTCAATGAAACAACATTGAAGATTAATACTCTCGAGTCAGATATTTTACTGAATCTGACTATATCGCCAATACCACCAGCAGTTGTTCCGTAATTCTTCAGTCTTCGATATGAAAAGCTGGCAGTGAATATTTTGGAAAAAAAATATACACGTTGCATTGACTATTTTGAGCCTTGTGATTGATTAACCCTTCTATTGGTGAACTATAAAATGAGTCAACTCATTTTGTCTGGCTCATTAGTACACCAGGGTACCTAAAAACTCCAACAAGTGATAGATTCTGAAAAATGGTCAACAGAAAGAACTCTTAAACAAAGTCGTTATGGAAGACAAGAAGAAATGTCTAACTTAACTGTAAGAAGATCATGCACCGTCATAATCAAAAGAGATAACCCCAAGACCGAGCTATATATTAGGGATGTCAAAATCCAGAAACTAGAGAAATGTAACCGTCAGGCTTGTATAGTACTAGGAAAAGAAACATAAGATATCAAACAAAAAGGATCAGAGAATAATTTTGAGGCAGTAGCAATGTGATTTTATAGGCAAGTGCTAAAAAATGACATATACGGGATATGCATCCTGGGTATGACGATAAACTTCATCTGGCAGCAAGGCCTCTGATCGGGAGGTTTTGATGCGCTTGTAACTACCTCTTAATGGCTGTTGTTCCCATGTCCGCCCTCACTCGGGGTGGTAGCACCTGTTAGGGTCTCATCTATGGGCAAATAGTTAAGCCCCAAACTGGGGTCAAGGCTCTATGAAAGTGTAAAATAGGTTTTATTTCCAGCAATACATTTTTGGAAACAAAATGCCAAAAAATGATCTTTGAAGAAAAAATTATTACCAGCTGTACAGGGGTCAAACACCATGAAAGTATGAAAACACGTTTTTATACGTAAAAATAGCAGCAATATATTTTTGACAAAATACATTACCAGCATTTTGACTCTCGACAAAAACCCTCTTTGCAAAAATGCATCAATGAAAGCTGATCTGCAAAGTAATTTCTTACGAGGAATACATATTCTATTCGAAAGGATGTATCCTAAAATCTTTTCGGCATTAAATAACCCATGGAGGTTGATATGCAGGCTAAACAAAATCAAATCAACATTCAACAAGCGAATGCAATCCTTTTTAGAAAAATACGTCAATGAAACCTGATCTACAAATTGATCTTACAAAGAATTCATTCTCTATTCATACAAATTGATTGGAAAATCTGATCCGGATGAAATAACTCATCGGGGTTGATATGCCGTAAAACAAACCAAACCAAAGCAAACTATATATACTATGTATGTGTCGAAGGAGGAACAGGAACAATGTAGAAACTTATACTCATAAACAGAAAGAGAGGTAGATTTTCTGAGAAACAAGAGGAAAGTGGACTTGGCAAATATAACACACGCAGGGCATATTAAAGGCAATAGAAACCGCGGCTATCATTGTTTGTGAGTTTAAATGACAAGTTTGAAGAAAGGGACAAAGACATGTAAAAAACGACTTACTGCTAACATCCTGAAAGCCATATATATATATATATATATATATATATATATATATATATATATATATATATATATATATATATATATATATATACTGCGTTCCCCACAAAATGTGTCCACTCTTTAAATGACGAGAAATGCAGAGTTTATTGTCTTGAAAAAATATTAATGGTTGAAATTTAGAAAAGATAATGCTTATTGACTTACAAAGAATATTAGCGCTTTAATTAAAATATTAAATAAATTTAAATAAAATAATAAATAAATTAAAATTAAATATTAAAATAATTTAAATTAAATATTGAATAAATTTGTGTAGACGGCGGACTTAAAGCAACTTCTTAGAATACGAGATATGTTTCAACTTTAAATAATCAACACATTCCTAAAAAGCAAACAAATTAATTCATCACAGAGAATAAAAAAATGGAATTTGTGGAGGGCCTTGATCGCCTACGTCCTCCGAGGACTTAGATTTTAAAATTGGAAAAAAATAAAAGAGAAAGAGAAGACTGAGAATAAGGAGGATTGACGAAAGGATAAAATATGAACGGGATTAAAAAGATAGAAGATGGCGATTGACGTTGCTTTTAAATTTTAAAAGATTGTACTTATCACGGAAGCAAGTAAACGGAATGGTGTTCCACAGGTGGAAAGTGTGATTAAATAATCTTTTGAAGTAGAAGTGGCGGTTGTATTTAGCTATTTCAGCATTAAAAGGGTGGGACCTCAATGCCAATCCAGTAGCACGTTTTGAAAATATTTAGTCAGGACACTAGGGAAAAATCCTCCAGTAGTTGACATGAAAATATTTGGAGAAAAGACAGAAGGAACTGATGAGACGTTGGTGAGAAAGTGACTGAAGTCGAGATGCCAGGTTTGTATCGATTACATTACAGATCCTTCATTGCATGTTGTCAAGAATCTCGGGCAGAAACACCACACCAGATATGGCAGTAGTATTCAAAACACAGACGAATTGTAGATTTGTAAATGTGCAAGATGGATTCTGATGAGAAAAAATTGTGACCCAAGAGTAGATGACGCTATTGATTCGATTCAAGTTAATGGAAAACGTGAGGCGGCCATATAAAAGAAGAATGCTAAAATGTATATAAAACATCTTGCTCCGACTATCAACCTCACCTTATTCAACAGTGGGAATGGCGTGTTTAATGTTTGTTTTTTTAAGAAATGGAATGACGCCCATTGAAATTCCATCCGCCCTCAACACATAAAACTTGGAATAAAGGCTCATACTAGTATTTAAATACACTAAAACAGATCTTAAATAGTCAAGCATAAAAAAAATTAACAAGACCTAAAAATAGCCTTGAAAATTTTCTGGCACGACACAATGGCAAAACAGTTGATACAACTAGTGATTTGATTTAGTTTCTCCACTTCAAGTCAGTGGAAAATATGACGGCAAAGACGGCCATATAAAAGAAGAAGAATACTAAAGAATACTAAAATGTATAGCCACTTTGGTTTCTTTACTTGTTTTATACACTTTATTTTGTAATGTTTCAAAATAAAGGCTACAAATTTGACTTAGATCAACAAAAGGAGGAAGACGTGGAGAGATATGATCACCTACATTTTGAAAAGAAGATACGGTATTTGCTATAAAGCAATCAAACAGAAGGGAGTTCCACAGGTGGGAAATGTAACAAAAGAAACTGTTGCAAAAGAAATGGTAATTGCATTTAGTTATTTCCCCAATAAAAGAGTGATACCAGAACGCCAATCTCGTAGCACAATACTTCTTTAAGACACCAAACTGCTTTAATCTAAGCATTACTGGAAACCTAAAGATAGAGTCTTCACCCCTAAAATTAAATGGGATATCATCTGTCAATCTTAAACTCGCAACAGCTTCCGATCCAGATGAAGTCTATGCATACTAGAGACGATTATCATAATTAAATATGCAAATGCTGACCAATTATTGAATGAAAGAAATAAACTTATTTTCAAGTGCAGGCATAAGAACAAATATAAAATTCCCATCAAAACTACTGACTTTTATTAAATACAGCTATTGATTCGATATATTTGCTGCTCTTCTTCCTAGAAACACTCAAATGTTAGGTTGAGCATGACATAAGCGAAGAGCAAATGTAAATGAATTGGAACCAGTTAGATACATAAACAGCGAATATAGCAAATCAATTGATAAAAACTAGAAGAAGTGTTGTAACGGGAGAAGGAATGTCTTTAAATAAACCTAAATAAAATGACAAAAATAAGTCCTTTAACACTTCATGGATTTGGAATTTCCCCTAATCCAAGACCGATTCTCCACAGACGCCACTTCTCAAGCATATCGCTACTCTATTGTTATTAATGTTTAGATGAGCCCCGTTTTTATTTCCACCTGTTTAGACCTTAACTGCTAGAATACGCCATGCTACATCCTTAGAGACGAATCACACTAATTTCCTCCGTATTCCATATGTACGCAGAAACTTCTATTCGGATTTTCTGAAAAAACTGCTGGTTTGTGATACAGATTCCTTTGTGAATATTTCGCTAAACACTAAAATCTTCATCTCTCGTATCAATTATTGCTTTTTTTTTTCGTTATCCTCGTAACCTTCATTTGCGATCAACTCTCCTTTCATTTAGACCAGCATTTCCCAACCTTTTCTCAATCAGCGACCCTTTATGGGCACAAACGTTTGTCAACGCCCCCCCTGTCAAATTACATTTTGAATATACTAAATTAATCTTTCATAACAAGATAACACTTAGGTATCAGTGCAAAAGTAATGTTAATACTGTTGATAACTTATCTCAATGCAATGATTTTCAATTCCAGGTTCATTTCAAGCTTATCTCATTAATTTGGTGCTTACTGGCTAAGGTTCATATTCCAGGTTCATTTCGTAGCTTATCTCAATGTTTTCAAGGCGATGGTTGACTTTGATGCTTACTGGCTAAGGTTCTTACTCTTGGTTCATTTAATAGCTTATCTCAATATTTTCAATCCGACAGTTGACTTTGGTGCTTACTGGCTAAGGCTCTTACTCTTGGTTCATTTAATAGCTTATCTCAATGTTTTTTTGAATCCGACAAAAATGGATTGACTTTGGTGCTTACTGGCTAAGGCTCTTATCTCTTGGTTCATTTAATACTATTATCTAAATGTTTTAATCCGACAGTTGACTTTACTGCTACGACGTGCCATGCTTGTTCTTACTGATGTTTGTTCCGTATTCCAGGCTCTTACATTGGTTCATTTAATAGCTTATCTCAATGTTTAGCGAGATTCAATCCGGAATAGCAGGTGCTGTGTAGGCTTGGATGTGCGGTTGGTGTAATCCGAATATTGTTTCAGTTGACTTTTTCATTTGGGTACGTTATATTCACATACGGCTAAAAGGCTCTCCTACTCTTGGTTCAGACGAATCCTGGCTTTAAATAGAAAAGATTGAATTAATCAATGAAATACTGATTAGCTACACAGGCATGTCTTTTAGATTTATTTACGTTCTCTGGAATAGGAATGTATAGAAACTATAGAAACCCCTATTCTGTTTGTTGATAAGCCAATAAATCAATGAAATACGGATTAGGGCTCAGTTTATTTACATTCTCTGTAAAGGTTGATTGTAATATAGAATTGATCCCCCATTTTATATCCACTAATTTTTAACCAAATTATAATTTCTTGTTTGTTTATCAAATTCTGATTAGTTCTTGATTCATCTCTTCTCTCAATAGGAATGTACCCTGCTAAAGTCAGGGTTAATTAGTTTGTTTAAAATTCTTGAATTCTTTTTTCTCTCCCTAACGATTATTATCTTAAAACAAATTCTTACGTTCTAAAAATATATTCCGACTTTAAATAACCTGCAAAGGGTTGATAAACCGTAGAAAACTAATCAATCAAACAAACCAAATGTAAATCGTCATCAGATAGCTTTTGTTATGAACTGTTGCTTTTGGGGAAAAGATTTCCGCCTGTGTCATTCACTGACCAATACATCCTGCCCACAAATGAAGAGGAGACTTGAGGCAACAGAAATGTGGTTCTACAAAAGGATACCATAGAGTGAATATGTGGATATCATGTAGTTTTAGATAAAATGGAAACAAAAAGGACTCTAGTTAACACCAGAAAGAGACAGTTTAAATATGTAGGACACGTAATGCGGAAAGAAGGCTTAGAAAATTTGACACTCGCATGGCATATTAAAGGCAAGAAGGACACAGTAATGCAGCATATAACTTACCTAAAAGGCTTTTGTAAATGTTGGACAGAAGAGGGTTTATGAGAGACAGCAAAAAGAAAAAAAATAGAACTACAAATTTCCGCATGGGTCTTTCTCTGACCATTACCATCTTAACCTCTTCAAGTGAAGGGTCAATTGTTATCTATCCACCTTATCCTCCTAATCTTCACACCTTAATTACTCCCCTTTCATTCATATCTCACACGTTATTCATCATTACCATTTTACGAGGTATTTTAGCATCACGCTAATACCTTTTTTTATCAATGTCAATTTTTGTACAAAAAGTGGATCACAGAGCTTATTCAGCTTAATAAATATTTTCAGAAAACCTCAACTTCTAATTTGTCCCTTAACATTTAATAACATCGACTTAGTTCTTGACCTGACCAAAAAAATAATTCCGCCAAAATCTGTCAAGCCTCTGTGAGCCTATCATGTGACCAAAGTTGGCAATAAAATATGAAACATCTTTTATCTTAGACCTTGCGCCGATCGGAATCCTTTGAACTCGTCACACAGTTCCAGGCTTTACTTTAAAGTTCCTTAACATGATTCCAGCCTGAGAGAACACTCATTCACACAGCAATATTTTATGACGAACAATCAACTCAAGTTTTCCACATTCAATTTAATGCACGAATCTTTTTCATACGCTTTCAAGATCAACGTTAATTATTTCAATTAACATAAACACAGCTTGTTAAGAACCATTTACCCCAACTGGAATATTTTCTTCGAACAAGTGAAAACAAATCAAAGAGAAAGTTGTAAACAATATTTCTCTATTTTAAATACAAACTTGAACTGTTTATTTTTTCTTAAATTACTATAATACCTAAACACACTTTCTCATTATTGTACAGACTGTTCAACAACTTATAATCTATCAAACCAGAACTTTGATAACCTTTCATCTAAACATAAAAAGGACGTTTGAACTTTTTAAAACTACCTTTTTAATCCAGTTGTTTTTGTATCTCTTTGTTATATAAATATTTTATTCATTGTTGTGCAAAAACTGTTGTTTCTCATATTGTCCTTATTCTATTTTTGTTGAATACTGAAATATTAATGTGAGAGGAAATTGTTAATTTCATCACGCAGCCTAATTTACTCAACAACTTTTCATCCACATAATTTAATCTATTAACCCAACATCCACAGTATATTCAACCTTGAGTAACTTCCGTGCATCGTATTAGTTCAATACTAGGATAAGATAAGTCAGTTAAACATTAACTCACTCGGATTTTAAATGTTTTCTTCTACCCTTCCGTCTTTTAAATATTGGCGGTGCAGAATTTCAAGTAGCGTTGGTATTTCTTCTAATCTAGTCCGATTGGTCAGCGCAGAGAAAACATTTGAACATCTTTTCTAAAGAAGTTGTGAATATATCCAGTTTTTTTAGACTCGTTTAATGTCTGGGTCCGGGCGTGTCTTTTACGACGGAGAGATCATTCTCTACTCAGAATAGATCAGTAAACTCTTTCGGGAACTGATCATCTCCGCAAATCTCCCTGTCCCGCCTCCTCAAACTTTGACCGTCTCCGAATAGCGGATCAGTTTATTTTAGTTCAGTTGTTTGTGAAATCATCGGGTAAGACAACAATAACAGCCTTCGTCGAATTGATGGGAATTGGCGCGCTTTAAGTGTCACGTGATGACGCTTAACGATCAATATACTGACTGTATATACTGCAGCGGGAATCGAACTACAAGAACAAATTTTATGAGGATCTATTTTCAGCTGCTGTTTCTATGCTGTAGTGTCAGAACAAAGTAATTTCGAGAAGTTATTTTCATGAAAATTTGAATGAAATGATGTTATGATTTATCCATGTTAATAAAATCCTTTCAGGAAAGCTAATCTCGAATATTTCTCATTTTTTAATAATAATAATATTGCCTCTGTACCAGGCTCAAGAGCTACTCGAGGTAGAGGGTTGCAGGAAGGGACACTATTTATGAGGATATGTCGGAAAGGTAACCCCAGACTTGAACAGATTAAGATTGGAGTGATCAGGAAAGTGATGTGGCCGGGGTTAGGGCCAGAAATAAAGACACAAAGAAAGGAATTGAGTTAAACAAATATATTAAAAGAGACAGCAATACAAACATATACAAACAGTTGTTTTACAGCAAGAATGTTCGATCTGATTGTCAGAGCTGACTGCTGGAAACTTCTCTCTCTAAAAGGCAGTATCTGCTCCTATTTATAGCTGGGAAAGTCCATCTGTGCATGGGTAAATTACCATAATAATAATATTCATTTTCAATGCATTTTCATAGTAAAATGATTTCCAATGCATTTTCATAGTAAAAATCATCGGCTAATGCATATTCATAGTAACAATCATTTCCAATGCATTTTCATAGTAAAATGATTTCCAATGCATTTTCATAGTAAAAATCATCGGCTAATGCATATTCATAGTAACAATCATTTCCAATGCATTTTCATAGTAAAATCATTTCCAATGCATTTTCATAGTAAAAATCATCGGCTAATGCATATTCATAGTAACAATCATTTCCAATGCATTTTCATAGTAAAATCATTTCCAATGCATTTTCATAGTAAAAATCATCGGCTAATGCATATTCATAGTAACAATCATTTCCAATGCATTTTCATAGTAAAAATCATTTCCAATGCATTTTCATAGTAAAAAATCATCGGCTAATGCATATTCATAGTAACAATCATTTCCAATGCATTTTCATAGTAAAATCATTTCAATGCATTTTCATAGTAAAAATCATCGGCTAATGCATATTCATAGTAACAATCATTTCCAATGCATTTTCATAGTAAAATCATTTCCAATGCATTTTCATAGTAAAAATCATCGGCTAATGCATATTCATAGTAACAATCATTTCCAATGCATTTTCATAGTAAAAAGATTTCCAATGCATTTTCATAGTAAAATCATTTCCAATGCTTTTTTATAGTAAAACTCATTTCAAATGCATTTTTATAGTAACAATCATTTCCAATGCATTTTTATAGATATCGTGGCCTTGTTAGGGCCAGAAATAAAAACACAACAGAGAAATTGAGTTAAACAAATATAGTAGCAGAAACAGTAATACAAACATACAAACAAGAGTGTTACAGTAAGAATGTTCGGTCCGACTCTCAGAGCTAACTGCTGGAAACATCTCTTTCCAAATGGCATATTGCTTCTATTTATAGTTGGGAGAGTCCATGCGTGCATGGGTAAATTACCATAATAATAGTATTCATTTTTAATGCATTTTCATAGTAAAATCATTTTCAATGCATTTTCAAAGTAAAAATCATTGACCAATGCATTTTCATAGTAAAATCATTTCCAATGCATTTTCATAGTAAAAATCAATTCGAATGCATTTTTAGAGTACAAATGATTTTCATAATCATTTGCTATGCATTTTCATAGTAAGAATCATCGGCTAATGCATTTTCATAGTAAAATTATTTCCAATGAATTTTAATAGTAAAAATCATTTCCAATGCATTTTTATCGTAACAATCATTTCCAATGCATTTTCATAGATGTCGTGGTCTTGTTAGGGCCAGAAATAAAGACACAAGAGAGAAATTGAGTTAAACAAATATATTAACAGAAACAATAATACAAACACATACAAACGAGAGTGTTACAGCTAGAATGTTCAGTCAGACTGACAGAGCTGACTGCTGGAAACTTCCCGATATTTATTTGTATAATGATATAAAGTGTAGCACAAGGCCAAAATGTGGAATGGGGAAAAGGAAGGTCTTCATCTGCCTTAACTTTAAACTTAGCTAGCCACAAACACTGACCTAAACATACAACGATATTCCTTACACCATAACAACGCATTCTTACTTACTACATTCACCGTAATACCACAATGTCTCTATGAAAGTTCTAACTAACCCCCATATGTACAATTCATTGTATGTGGCGGAAGGGGAATAATATAACAATTAAAAATCTAAAACCCAAAGCAAAGAGATCGTTCGAACAATTACAATGAAAATATTTATAGAAAAAGCACAGAGAGGCAACTTTACGACGATGAGAAAGTGACTGAAACCGTGACGCCAGGTCAGGACTAATACTATTGCTGATTCATCTTTGGATTTTATCAAGAATAAATCATATATAGCAGCATTATTCAAAGCCTGGCCAAATGATACTTATGAACACGTAAGATGGATTCTACAAATATATATTATCTAAAATGAAATGGTGAAACGGACGGTCTTCATCTGTCTTAACTTTAAACTTAGCTATCCACAAGCACTGACCCAAACATACAAACAATATTCCTAACACCAAGACAACACATTCTTACTAACCTTTCTTATAACATCCACCGTAATACCTCATTGTCTCAATGAAGATCCTAAATAAACCCCATATGTACAATTTTTTTGTCTGTGGTGGGTTGGGGGACTAAAACAACAATTTAAAAAATTAGCCCCAATGACTACTGGAAACGCCCTTCTCCAAAAGGCAGTACCTTTATAGCTGGGAAAGTCCATGCGCACGTGTTTTAATTACCATAACAGAAAGCATCCTCTTGGGAGTCGAGGGTTGTGAGGAGATACTGTTCTCGTGGAACTTACATAGCTTAGAATATGAATGGAATGAAGGTCTCTTGATAGAATGTAAGTGACAAAGCGGTTCTTAGCTGTAAAGCTTAAAATTGGTGATTGCTGCCTAAAATGACATGACCTTATAAGGCAAATTGTTGTATCTCTTACTTCCGGTCACTCTCTTCCTTCAATTATCCAGTTTATTAATTTAATAAATTATAAGGAAGATTTTTTCTAAGTCATTCTATATATTTATTTTTACTATTGATTCATCATTTACTTCTTTCTTTCTTTCCTTTCTTTTCTTTAGCACTCTCTCTCTCTCACTTTCTCTCTCTCCCTCTATTCCCCCCACTCTCATTTCTTTACCTCAATTTAAAAAAATGTTTATATTTCTAATATTTTTTTGTATTTCTTTTTCTTTTTTTCCTTTTTTTTCTCGCCATCTCTTTTTCCTTTCTTCTTTTTATCTTGATATATCCGTCTGTCTGGATTGATTTCATTTCTAACAAAAAACTTTCGCTCTGAAAAGATGAATATAAAAATAACCATAGATTATAACCGATATGAATTTTGAAGGTGTTTTCTTGATTTATCATCGCACACACACACACACACACACACACACACACATACACATATATATATATATTTTGGTTGGATTGATGTGAGTTTGTGACCCTGGGTTTCACGCTTTTGTGACCGTCAGACAAACTGTTTGGGTTTGTCTGACGATCGGTAAAGCGTGACAAATTGACATCAATCCAACCAAATATGTTAGCTCTATCTCTGGTATTGAGCGCTTTCTAATAAGTACCGCACATATAATATATAAATAATTATATATATATATATATTTATTTATAATTATATACACACACACACACACACACACACACATATATATATATATTTGTGTATTTAGGCAGCAATCCTTCTTTCATGCACAGTTCATTGAATACGACACGCAATACAATCATGCGATCTAATAATTTATCACCTAATAAGCAATTTTCTTGATGTACGTCACCTTGCACCATGGGGGAGGACAGCATTTTCCCTTTAATCCACGATATACGCTGCCATTAACATGCATAAAGTAGTGCACTCTAAATTTATTCTTAACTGCCACATATTTAGTAGTTAGGGTTCGTCATTATAATTGGTTCAGAAATCCGAAAATTACTTATGATTTGTCCCAATACGCATGACAGTATTCTTTCTACAAGAATTCTGAAAATTAACAGATTCAGATCGTTTCAGAATTTAAACACGATTGTTAATATTGCCGCCTTCCTTAGAAAATCACATCGCATGAGAAATTGTATAAAAAAACAAAATAAAAGCAACTTGTCTGTCGTATTCAATGAAATACATACATACATACATACATATATATATATATATATATATATATATATATATATATATATATATGTGTGTGTGTGTGTGTGTGTATGTATATATGTATGTATGTATGTATGAATAAAAAGGAAGAACACTAAGATATATAATCCGGTGTTCTTATAGATATTTCTATTTTTACAAAATAGTGCTAAATTAAATTTACAGAGCATTAATATTATAAATTAATTGATTTAAAATATGGATTTCTGTAGTTTACTGCTACCAGCAAACAGAAATATTTCTTCTCCCGATGATGGCCATTTTGGCCGAAACTAGTCGAGGAATCTAAATGAAATAATAATAAAATAAACAAAAGAATATTAATCTACAATCCAGTGTGTCTGAAGGTTTTTTTAATTTTTTGATATTTTTATTGTTCAATATATATATATATATATATATATATATATATATATATATATATTAAAGAAAAACAGACCACTTTAAGGTTCCAATATATATATATATATATATATATATATATATATATATGTGTGTGTGTGATAAAATCTGCTATTAAGGTAATGTAGTTATGGGTTAATGTGCTCAGTATCAGGTATAGAACGTGTGTAAATATAAAAGTGGACATTGAAGTCAACATCCAGCGGCGACAGTCTGTTTCATGTTTATACGCAATCGCCAGGCTTGACGATGGCGTTGAAGCATCAAAAAAGTTATGAAAAGTTGTTTTTTTTACGATTTCCTTGAAGCATCCGTAAAACATATATGAGGTGCTTGGGCAAAAAACAAGTAAATCTCTTGTATTCGTGCACGTCCGGATATTTGCCACAAAGACCAAATGAGTTATTTGTTAGCGAGCAGTAGAAGAAGTTGTAAGTATTCATGTTATAATGTTGGCGGAAAAATAAATGAAACGAGTCTGAGGCAGTGTATTCAAAACAAGTTTCTTATGAAGAAGTTCTTCGAGCCATTTTTAGCCTTATTAAAACGACTTAGTAATCGAGAACACTTTAAGTAGAAGAGGCGGTCCGAGAAGAAGCGAGAATATATGTAAAATGGCGCATGAAGACTGTCGATAACATACAGAGAATAGAGTCAAATATGGTTCGAAAATATTTGCGCATAAACTGGAAATTCAGTGTGGGACTGACAGCTTAATGACTGTAGATAAATAAAGACAATGGTGTGACAGATTTTTAATAATGAAAAATGATGTTTTAGCAGTTAATGGGCTCCTGACTAAGGCATCCATTTTAGAATCGCTCGTCAACCGTTTTCAGCAGAAATAGCGTCCTGTGATATTTGACTATTTCCCAAATATTTATTGACATCCAGCAACACATTACTAAATTACTAAAAGATGTTCCGGAAAACGAGTTATAAGAGGGTTTTTTTCTTTTTTTTAACTTCTAGCAATTGCACGATCGTCTATCGGAGTGCATGTCTCGACAAATGGAATACTTCGAATATGACAGCAGCCACTAATGGACAGGTAAGTAAACATTGCTTTCTCGTAGCAAATCCGGGAATTGCCACGCCACCTAGTTACAGTGTGCGTCAGATATTTGAGAACACGGAGTAAGTCGTATAACGAAATTAAAAAAAAAAGTATTCTTTTTTTATCTTTTATTTTGCTTTCTACTGTGACAAGGAAGAAACGACAAGACCTGCAATTTATGATTATTTAGTCGACAACTACCGGAATTCGGTGATTGCAGATTTCTTGAATGTCACTACTAGACAGGTAAGCAAACATTACTTTCACGTGTCAAGTCTGGGAATTGTAACACGTCTTATTTACAATCTACACCATGTATTTGAGAACACCGGGAGAAAGTAATGTAACCAAATAATATTGTCTCTTATTTTTTTTTCGACGATGACAAGGGAGCTTTGACTATAACCTAGGAAATGACAAAGAATACAGTGTTTGTTGAATTAGTCGAAAATCACAAGGATTCGAATCTTCATGTTTAAGATAAATGAGACCAAGAAATTCTGACTGTTAGCCATTGTCAGGAATGTTCAATTCATGCAGAAAGTCCTTGGTATCAACAACATTAACAGAAAAATCAAACAGCGAGATGCCAATCAGCTCCAGATATCGGACACAACAATATATATTTTAAAACCGTTATTTTTCTTTTGAACTTCTGAAACACGTGTTCTGTGTTCTACCTATATTTGTCTCTACGGAATTCATTGAAGAGACAAATTTTCAATTGTGAAAATGACGTAAAAATTCACCTGGAAGCGTTCTTCGCCAGTAAAAAGAGTAAATACTTTAAATAAGGAATAATGTATCTGGTCACAAGATAGCAGAAGACACTCGAAGCAGACGATAATTATATCAATGACGGAACAAATGTAGCTTTGTTTTTAAAACTTGTAGCTTATTTTCGCTTAAGACCTCAACCGATATTTTGGCTGCACCATTATATAAATGCTAGAGGAACATATAGAGAAAATTGTTAAAACGTAATTGTTCAAAAGCAATTATTCCAAAAAAACATTTATTTAAATTGTAAATTGTTTGAATGAAAATTAATCGAAGTGACAATTATACTTAATGATAATTATTCGAAATGCAAATTTTTTTATTGCAATAAAAATGTAAAAATTAAAAGAGGAAATAAGCAAATGATAATTATTCGAAATACGAATGTCATTAATAAAACAAGTTAGTAAGAAAAAATCCCTAAAACCTTTAGTTATATGATTTGGACGCAGATAGTCAATTACTGAATGTTATTCGTTAAAGGTTGCTACGAAGTTTTTAAGTTTTCGATATTGGTGCTTTTAATATTTTGGCAACCTGCTCTTTTGCAAGAATTTCTTCTTGCAAGTTCTGTTCTCTTTGAAGAACTTTTTCCATATTGTGGAATGATGGAATAACACTTGATGCAAAAAAGCCCTAGGCCATCCTTCAAGTGCATCATTAAGTGTAGGTAAATCAGCATCGACACTATCAAAGCAAGTCTATATATGTATTTTAAACATAGGTAATTTGAATAATTACCATTTAGTATAATTGTCTTTTCCATTAATTTTCATTTGAACAATTTACAATTCAAATAAATGATTTTCGAATAAAAGTTTTCAAACTATTCAAAGGGCTTTTACAATCGTCTCCTTCAGCAAAAGATAGATAGATTTGAATAGTGTTATGGTAATTTACCACACTCTCCCAGCTATAAATAGGAGCAGGTACTGCCTTTTGGAGGGTGAAGTTTCCAGCAGTCAGCTCTGTCATTCGGACCGAACTTTCTTGCTGTAACACTCTGGTTTGTATGTGTTTGTATTATTGTTTCTGTTAATATATTTGTTTAACTCAATTCCTCTCTTGTGTCTTTATTTCTGGCCTTAACAAAGTCCCAACAGATAGATAGATAGATAGATAGATAGATAGATAGATAGATAGATATTGAATGCACGTACGAATGGTAGATATTTAAATGTGTATGATGGTCTCTGACGAATCGGATTTAGTAGTCAGACGCACAATGATAATAACTTATCAAATTATTAAACTTGTATTGTTATTGCAGTCCTAAAATAAAACGAAAATATAAATATGTTAACACTGTCAGAAAACCGAAATAATCATGGAATACGAAAGTGATTGATTTTTTTTAATGATGTTGTTATAATGTCAGCAAAGAGTCTGTTGAGATTGGCGGGAAAACGCCTGCTCTCCTAACATCTGCGGCCAGAATAGGGACAGAGGGGAAAATGACGGTTGGTAACAAAAATCACACTTCCACGGAAACCACCGTGTCTTGCCAACTACCGACTGCTGATTTCCCCCAGATTTTATTGGCATGAGGCATCTTACAAAAACCCTTCTTCAGAGGGGGGGGGGGCGTATCTAGCTTGACGTGCTAAACTGTGCAGCAGCTAACGGGAAAAAAAACCCGGATGTAACTGGTGTTGACAAACTTGTCCGCACGCGATTGGACGCCTCTTTTTCGTCTCTACAGACACGTGTTCGCCACAGATGTTCACCCTGTGCAAGGCCCAAGAGTCACTCTAGATAGAGTGATACAGTGTAAGTGGAACGGTTTATGCGGGTGTCGGGTGAAGATAACGGTTAAGCATGTACATGAAGAGCTTAACATTCTCGTGATCGGGCATCATCGTCTTCGGAGTCGATTCTTCAAACAATGATTCCTGGGAAGAATCTACTCGAGGGGTACTTCTATCTCAGCAATGGAATACGAAGGGAATGAGGGTGGTTCAACTCTATGTGCGTGAAGGTTAGAACTGGTGTAACTAAGGAATGTAGTTCGTCTGAACACATTCCATGGAAATTGCGACATTTCGTCTGTGGGGAAAGAGGTTGTAGGGTGGAACATCATTCACGCACAAGATACGCTGAGACGATTTTGGATCATGGAAAGTGAAGACTGGGCTGCTACTATCAATTTATGGAGCCATATATGCCAGTCATACTCAATTTTCGGCTTGATCTGGCTCTTGACGATAGAAGAAGAAGTCAGGTACTTTTTGTAACGCTACAGAGAACGGTGGATCGTATGTACGGATTCCACTTGATAAGTAAGTCCCAATATGCGTCTAAGGCACGGTCTTGCATATTGACAATTATTTATGCCAATCGTTCTAGAGTGGGCATTACAAGTCGCTGCTGGTTTGAAAATTCAACGAGAAGAAAATTAAAAAATAATAATTTTAAAACTGTTTATCATATTCGATTAGTTTTGGCGGTCACGAATACAGTAGCAATCTGAGAAAAAATTAAATCAAACTTTTGTTTTAGTCATGTGTAACCTCGAAATTAAATTTCAGTAGGACTAATTAGAAACGGAAATATTTTTCAGTTCCTCGTTCTGTGCGATTCAAATATTTCACGAATCAAAGAAAATCGAATTATCGACAATATGCTTATTGATTAATTGATTGGCAATTTGCTTTTTCACCAAAAATTCATTGTCCTCTGAATTCGTTTGCGATTTCATCAACCGCACCTCCCCGGACGCCGTTCCCCATCCTAGCATCAGGATTCCTAGTTATAAAAAAACGACAAAAAACCTCCCAAAAAACAAGATGATTCTTCTGCGGCCTTCAGCGTGAACATTAAGTAGCGTATCTGATTCCTGTTTAGTTAAATCGTGTTATAGTTCACTATACATACAGACCTATAATAGTGACCTATATATACAGACATACATATAGACCTATAGTGAGCTATACATAGAAACTTATACATATAGACCTATGATATAGACCTGTATAGAGACCTATAACACAGCCCTATATATACAGACCTATAGGCATTGTATCAGTAAATAATTATTATTTGAAAAAAAAAATTCTTACAATATGGAAAAATGGCTTTAAATAAATTTTGATAAGCCGTATAAAAGGAATGAATCAATCAATAAAACACACGCACACACACACATATACATATATATATATATATATATATATATATATATATATATATATATATTAATAATCGACTCTCCCGTCGAGATTCGACGTATGAGGGTCAAGCAGATCAGTTTCCAGAAAACCGACAGCCCGACACCGGCACATGACATTTGATTATAGTGGTGAAGGCCTCGTGCAGGACCAACCACACTTTTTTGAAGGGACGAATACAGAGAACTGGTGCACCGAATGCCATGAGTTTCCCAAACGACCCTCCGCAGGTTTATATATATATATATATATATATATATATATATATATATATATATATATATATAATCATTCCTTATATCATCTAGACCAGAGTCGGCAACCTACGGTACTCGTGCCACTCGCGGCACGCTAAGCAATTTCCAAAAGCACGCAGCCTCAAATGACATCACGAAGTCAGAACCAATAACTACTAATACGCAAAGATATTTAGCTATTTCAATTGTAATATATACTAATGTATATATACTATATATTACTATATAAAATATATTGTAGAACAGGTATGTTGACCTTGACCTGTATACAAATACGTATGGTGTTGGCACACTGAATGATTTTAAAACCCTAAGTCGGCATATAGTCAGCAAAAGGTTTGCTGACCCCTGATCTCGACTACAAAAATCAACTACTTAACCAGAAAACCTAACGTCTAATAAACCCCAATGCAAATTTTGTAAACCTATTATCGACGATAGCATTTTTACTCCACCTGACACCCATACAAAATTCTTACCTCCTTCCTTGACTTGTGACTCTTCAAATTCCTATATTTCCTGTTTTGCTACAAAAGCCAAGCAGGAAGTTATATCGGTAAAAACGCTACGGAATTCAGTCTTCGGCTTCATAGCCATAAAAAAACCTAACAATGACAACATTAATTTCACCTGTAGCTGCACATTTCAATCAACCGGACCATAGCATTGATAACATCAGATGCGTCCTTTTAATGGATTCATTTAAATGCCAACAAGAACGCCGGAAGTTTGTGTTGATATACATTTTTAAAATAAATTCATATATTCTAGGTTCAAATACGAATTCAGGCATAGACATTGAATAAAGTTTCCATTAAAGATTTCTACAGGGTTTCTATTATAAAAACTGGCAAAATTAGTGGATCTTTTCATTAGTAAAAGAAAGGCGGGAAAAATAATCCCAGTTCATTTTTTTATTTGTCGTCTCGTTGAGAAAAGATATAGGCGTGTCCAAAATGATTCTATTGTTAATATTTTTCTCATTATACCTCCATTTGGTGAAAAGGCCGACGAATACACTGTCAGATACCGAACCTATGAACACTAATGTGTATGTCCCAATCATCATAAATCCGTTGGACACTATTGTAAGGTGGGGTAATATGCTGTATAAGTAGTCCACGACTAGCAGTGGTTTACCTACTTCATGCTGCTGGCGAGTAATGTATTTTGTTGATGCTATAAAGATTACTCCTCATTTAGTAATCTTTTCTAGGTTACTAAATACAGCATAAATACTTTTAGTCTTAATGCCAATAATATTATTTTGTTGTTTTTATCTTTCGAATATATTTCATCGGCCTATTATATCTATGTATAAAGGTAAAAGACGATGCGAAAACTGTATTCTATTTAGAGTATTCGGCCTATTGTCCTCATCTTTGTTGTCATATTTATTACAACTTTTCGGCCGTTGTACGCACCGGACTTCTTCAGGTGGTTGGAATGTCGAACTGAACCCTTTATCTCGCTCACTTGCTTAGACTAGCAGCCATTGAATATTATCTATATATTAATCTACGCTCAGGTTTTTCCCAATATTACCTTTCCTAATATAATTATTAATCCCCCAAGCCAACGTAAACAACGATATAAAAAAATTATTATTACTAAGCTCTACTTTACTCTGTTTGAATATATGTTTGGACATTGTTATTAACCTACCTTACACACACACACACACACACAAACACACACACACACACACACACACACACACACACACACACACACACACACACATATATATATATATATATATATATATATATATATATATATATATATATATATATATATATATATACTGAAATGGCCTGAAAAGGGATATATTTGTTCGAAGCAACAAAGTGGTTTTGGACTACTGCAACTGCGTAGGACAATCTAACAGGTAACCGTAATGGACTGGTCCTCGTCGTAGTGGTAGGCAATAGGCGTTGGCAATAAGCGAAGACTATAGGCGTCGTCCTTGTACCTCCACATCAGTCCGTACTTATGGCTGACACCAGTCAATCATTTTTTGCTGTGAGGGGAACCTAGGTGTATGCATATTCATTACATATATATATATATATATATATATATATATATATATATATATATATATATATATATATATATATATATAACTCGACCATGACTCTCATACTATTCCTCACCACCGTCTATGTCAACATAGATAAGCTTAATACTACCCGTCAAAAGTGTAAATTTTAAATTCATTTTTTCATTTCACCTTTTGAAAGTGAAACTGAAGATCAAGACCAAAAAAAAAAAATTCTCTGGTGAAATAAATTATTACAAATGGAGTCTTGAATTGGTCTGCTTTTCTTTAAATTATATATATATATATATATATATATATATATATATATATATATATATATAAGTTGCAAATTAAACGAAATAATAATGTTTTATTTTATGAAAGTATATATTTATATATATATATCTGATATTTCAGATTGCCCTCAATCTTTCATCAGAAATAACTGTTCGGATATTCCTAACTTGAATCTAATTGTAATCTAACTGTAATAAATATTTTAGATGTTGTTTAAAAAAATAAAATAAAAATTAAACTATATCTAAAAAAATGCTTAACTATTGAAATATTTATAAAGATCTAAAATACCCAAGTCTTTATTTAACCCTAATTTATGTGTATTTAATTTTAAAATCCAATATGTTTCTTTTTTTCTGCGTGTGTATGTGTAACTAAAATCGGAATCTATCAATAAACATTTGCAGTTTTCTAATGAGTGTCCTGATTGATTGAAGTGTTTAGCTATGGGGGAATAAGGGTTGTTTTGACGTATGGTTTGTTTATGATTATTGAAGCGAAATCTAAAATTATTTCCACATTCACCAATATATCCACTATTAGGACATATAGTGCAGAATAAATAATATATATAACAAACCATTTACTTTAATAAATTGTGTCTATTAAAATAACGTATATGCAGTAAATATATTAAATATTTGTCGGACTTAATATATTTCATAATGTATTGTCAATGTTTACGTTCTGGTACGTTTCACGAACAGATATGATCGTTCGGGAAAGATCGTGGAAGATTTGTTGTTTATAAACAGTAATATAGACTTTGCTCACCATTCGCTTCTATGTAGCTGAGTGGTATAACACATCAGATCAATTGACGGTTCTGTACATGACACAGGTTCCATCCTTGTCCAAGAACGCACATTTTCTACGAAATTTCTTGAATATTCAGGTTGGTAGATGTATTAAGTACCATTTATTTAAAGAACAGAGAATTTACTTAAATAAATTGTATTCATCAGATTGAAGTATAATCAGAAAATATATTAAATAATAGTTTAATTTTATCCATTTCATATATATATATATATATATATATATATATATGGTGTTTAGAATTAATTCTGAGATGATTTCTCACTATTGGAGACTGACCCAGAACGTTTATAGGTATAAATAGCATAAACATCGGCACCAGAACTGCATGGTAACTGTCTGAATATAGCTGGAGGCTTAGAACTGAAATCACCATGCAATGCAAACTCCTATCGCGATAATGTGTAATTCTCTAGATATAATGACAGAAAAATATTTTGGATACGGAGCATGACTTAGGAAAATAATGGTCTATATATAAAGAAGCTTATTTTTGACAACGCACCTGCGTTTTGTTTGTGAGAGAAGCATCATGGTGAAAGAAAGAAAGGAAGGCAAAAAAGAATTATGAGAAGAGAGAAAGACAGAAAGAAAGAAAGAAAGAAAGAAAGAAAGAGAGATAAATAGAGAGAGAGATAAAGAGAGATAAAGAGAGAGAAAGAGAAAGAGGAATAAAGAGAGAAAGAGAGTGAAATAGAGATAGAGAAAGAGAGAGAAAAACAGAGAGAGAAAGAGAGAGATAAATAGAGAGAGAGAGAGAGAAAGAGAGATTTGTTTTTACGGCTTATCAATAAACAAAATAATATAATGTGGATATAAAGTGGGGATCAATTCTATTTTACAATCAATACATAAAATGAACCCTCACTTTGTGGCCGGTGTAGTTTCTATACATTTCTATTCCAGAAAATGTTAATAAACCTAAAACACATGCCTGTGTAGCTAATCAGTATTTTATTGATTGATTGATTGGTTTTCTACGGTTATCAACCCTTTGCAAGTTATTGGACGAAACGCGTCGGCAACTATTACATTTTTCCTATTGTCTTTTACATTTATAAATATTGTCTTTTTCTACAGGTTAGCTCTGAGAAGTTTTTCATATATATATATATATATATATATATATATATATATATATGTGTGTGTGTGTGTGTGTGTGTGTGTTGTGTATATTTAGGCATCAATTTTTCATTAATGCAAGTTTCATTAAGTAATATAGACAAGTTTTGTCGATTTATTTTAAGTAAGTTCCTTTCATATTGTCTGATAAGCTTAATAACATTATCGTTAAAAGACGAAAGAAAATCACCATATTGATACATGTTTAAATCCAATCTAAGCTTTCGGCTTACATAAGCCATTATCAAAGATGACAATTACTTTTCAAGATATCAAGCAATACACGGAAGAAACAGTAAGGATAGTCTGTTTTTGTTGCATGACAAATTTCAAAGCAACCTCTAACATCGTGTATACGAGACGCGGAAGTAAAAATCGCGTCGTATCTCGTGACGTCACACATGACCACGCGAGAGTGAAAACGAGAAGTATTAAGTGTGGGAAGCCGTTGGTATAAACCAATGGCTTCTGTTATCAATTATAAGTATTTAAAAATATTTGTGGAGATTTCGTAGTTTAGTTTGTTCAGGTTAGGTTTCAACTGTTTTATGTATATAGCTTCAAGAATTTATATACATATATATATGTTTGTGTGCCTGTGTGTGTATGCGAGTTAATGTATTTTGGGGCAGCAACCTTTCTTTTAAACATACTTCGCTTAATATGGCAGATAAAATAAATTTAGTTATTGTTTTATATATTTTTCCGGCGTTCTTTCTTTTTGTTATTTTCCGTTTGGTGGGAGTAAGGTGACACAATATTGTTAGCATTGCCCATTGTCCCAAGCACTTTCGGCTAATTCTTTAGCCATTTTTTTTTTATCAATAAATATAAATATAGATGTTCTCTTGTAAATTGTATTTGACAGAATCACAAATATGTAGATAGAGGCTAAGTAATTAGTTCATTTTATTGTTTTCTTCTTTATTTCAATGGTTTATCGGCCTCCCCCAAGAAATTAAGAAATTTGAGAAAATTAATGGCAGAAGAATAATAATTCTTTGTAGTTTAGTAGCATTATGAAAACGACATTAACTAATTTATTCTACGATGATTGCAATTTAATCGACTTTGGTAATGTTGTCCCATGACATAAGAACAATAAAGAAAATGAATAAAATATTTGAATGAATCTATCTATCTATCTATCTATCTATCTATCTATCTATCTATCTATCTATCTATCTATCTATCTATCTATCTCTTTCTTTCTTTCTTTCTATATATCTATCTATCTATCTCAGTTTGTTTATTATCTATCTATCTATGTCAGTCTGGTCATATCTATCTATCTATCTATCTATCTATCTATCTATCTATCCCATCTTTTTCTATCTATCTATCTATCTATCTATCTATCTATCTATCTATCTATCTATCTATCTATCTATCTATCTATCTATCTCAGTCTGTTCATTATATCTCTATTTATTCCTGTCTATATATTTCTCTTGTCATATCTATCAGTCTTTTATATATCACAAATTTCATATATATCTCTAATTCTATAAATATCTCTGCATACACACACACACACACACACACATATATATATATATATATATATATATATATATATATATATATATATATAAAAACCCACACATACACACTCCTCTATAGGTTCCTCTCTATATATTTATCAGTCTTTTATCATATCTATCATACTTTTCATATCTATTGCTATTTTCCTCTCTCTCTCTTTCTTTCTCTCTCTCTCTCTCTCTCTCTATATATATATATATATATATATATATATATATATATTTATATATGCATGTATATTTCCCTGAAATCATATCTATCTATCTATCTATCTATCTATCTATCTATCTATCTATCTATCTATCAGAGTCTATTCCACAATCTATCTATCTATCTATCTATCTATCTATCTATCTATCTATCTCTATCTATCTATCTATCTATCTAATGTTGTACATATCTGAATATCCATCAATCTACTAGGTGGAATGTTGTCAATTTCTCAACTCAATGGAATTCGAATTTCCTTATTTTAAAGAATAAACATAAGTCCTCCAATTTAGAATATTGGCGTGTCCGAGAACTTCTAAAAAAACCCTGGGATAGCAGGTTACATGAACATGTGAGTGGATTCGTATGTATGTATTTTTTGTTTGTTTATATTAAATATGACCAGAAAATATTGCGCATTAAATATTCATGGAAACCTATTCTATAGTTGTTAAAAGCACAATTTATACATATTTAGAAACAATAAATTAATGCCAAATTTATATAATTATTATAAAACATATATCTCTAAATACATACCAAGTTTCCTCTAGTTAAGTCACACACACACACACACATGGCTCACTCTGCCCAAAGCAATTATACCGGAGATGCCACAGATGTTTACAAATACGTCCGTGAGTTTCGCTTATATACTCTATGATAGAAGCTAGACAGGGAAGAGAGAGTAAATAGAGAAGGGAGAATATATATATATATATATATATATATATATATATATATATAGAGAGAGAGAGAGAGAGAGGAGAGAGCAATGAGAGAGACTTCACACACATACTCGAGCATTCGAATGCTATAGTATAACACTTTCTTGTAAATGAAAATAAAGCTTTGGCTATTTCTTCAAACCAGAGTCTAATTTGTTTCTTAACACCAACCAAAATTTACCTCGGATTGACTGGTGATCACGCAAAGGAACACGTCTTATTGTCAATATATAACAACCCCCGCCACGAGGGATGTATGTGGCACAAGGCCGAATTTACCGTGGGTTCTCCGAGCTCGTAGGCTTGGCCAAAATTATTCCCTTAGAACCCGTATGAATGGATTCAGGGTCTGTCTATCTCCCAGGACGAAACTCTACACTTCGGCAAAGCTTCGTCCGGGTTCCTCTCTGCTCAAAGCAGAGAGTTCGACAGAAGTCACACACAGACATTGTCAGTTTCATACGGTACAACATGAAGCAGGTATAAATATCATTCATTTACCTACATTTAAAAGAAGAAACCTCCAAACCTGGTTCATCCAAGAACAATGTTCATTGTAGACCCGAAAGATCACATCACACCAATTGTAGTATGTTTATGTTGTAGAAGCCCAACCAGGAGATATAGCAGATCAGGCAGATCACGACAAATTCGTATGACATACTAAAAACTGCCTATAAAGAATAGGAAAATCAGATCAGTTCAAAATACGGAAATTTTGAGTAATATAGAGATCGCTGACAAATAACCATCACAGCTAATAAGATATATGACGGCCCTTTTAGGTATGTTGTGGTAGGATCCACCTAATTTGCATAGTGGAGTACCGACCATATAAATATGGTTGGTACCGGGAATATGGGAGAGGAATCAAGGGATTCAATCCAGAGACTCTGCCTGACTGCGACTAAGTCAACACATTCTTCAGGAACGGTCTTCCCAGGAATATACAAAAGACTATATGTAAATATTGTGTACACTTTCTCGTTTCAATACATTTTTTTCTAAGTACATTTTCTGTTGAATTATTATTCCATGCATTAGTCAAGTTTCAACAAGGTATCAACTCTATGGAAGAAAGCGTAGTACAATGAGCTCAATATGTTACCCGAAACGGCGGATAATATAATAATATACACGACGTTCATATTTCACCCACTATTAACATTTCAATGATGCCCGTAAAATCAAAGGTGGACAGGTTGAAAGAAATGATTAAAAAATGACGCTGAGTATTAACCAATTTGTTCAAAAGATGCATCTGGATACCAACAGAGGTAAGCGCACAGAAGGGGGAGACGTTCCGTCGGAGTTTAAGCTGGTGATGGGAAATATTGATATCACTGGCGTCGTAGAATTAACGGCAAGAAATGTAGCAGATCTTTCAAATGCAATCTTTTCCGCGTCACAGACAAAATCTCTGATTTGCGATTTCTAGTCGATAAAATTATTAGAAAACACATATCTCTAACTAGACTCCAATTTTCGTCTAATCAAGGGGACCAATTTCGAAATCATGAACGCCATTATCACGGCCGTAACGACGGAGCTGAAGTGAATCTAAGAAGATTCCTTCCAGCAGTGCATAGAAGCGTGACAGAGGAGGATGAAAGAGTGAATTATACACGAAGGAGAGTAATTTGAAGGGCAAAACATGTTGCTTGTAATTGAAATATTTTATTTAAACACCATTCACATCAATTTTCAGATAAACCTCATTATATATATATATATATATATATATATATATATATATATATATATATATATATATATATATATATTATAAAATTAATTGATTTAAAATATGTTTTTTTCGCTACACAGTTCCAACCATGTTTCAAAAATAGAAGCTAAAAACCCCGAATTTAATTTTGCAATTAAATTAAAAGCATTAGTTCCATTTCATCTTCAAGCGAATTTTCAAGCGGATTTTATATCTTACCGTTCTTTCTTTTTTTATTTATATACACACGATTCCAATGGAATAAATTATGACCATGGAATATTAGTGTTTAAGCCTTTTTTTATATATATATATATATATATATATATATATATATATATATAAATCATTCAAATATATATATATATATATATGTATATGTATATATATATATATATATATATAATCATTCAAATATATATATATATATATTTATAATTATTAAAATATACATATTAAATCATTAAAATATATATATATATATAAATATATATTTATATTAAATCTTTAATATATATATATATAAATAAATATATATATTACATAATTGAATACACACACATATAGTTTTAAGGCAGGGATATTTATATATGTCTATCAGATATATATGTAAATATAACAGATGACAATGAGGTCAACACTTACAGGCGACAATCTGTTTCAGTCTTACATGCAATCGACAGACCATATGTTTTGTGTACGCCATGAGCAGTTATGAATGCACGTGAGTGATTCATGGTAAGTTGAAGTTTATAAGCAGTAAATTCGACCTTTTCAACCGAACGATCCTTTCTGGCCGAAAGGTAAGGCACGTCAGGCTATATGACGGTTCTGTATAGGATACTGGTTCGAATCCTGTCGAAGGACGAATATTTTCTTTGAAAATTTCTCGGACCTTTAGGCCGGTAAATGTTATTTAATACTGTTCATTATAAACAGAGCATTTACTTAAATACTTGTATCTATAAAAAGAATATTATACATAAAAATGTGTGTATATATATATATATATATATATATATATCTCAGACAAACTCATGTGATATGTTAGCTCTATCACTGATATTCAGCATCTCCACTAAGTACTGCACATAAAATAATATATATATGAAGAAAAATAGTTTTAAGGTGTGCTATATTTATGGGTAAATGTGTTCAATATCTGGGAAAGTGCGCCTGTAAAATATAAACCCTACACAATTGATCAGAAATTACCCCCAAAATTCACAAATTAAAAAATGCAACAAATACAATTTTTTTAATACGTTACATCCAAACTAAAAGCAAAATACTAATGGCTTATAAAATACCATCATGGAACCTACGAATATATGCACTATATTCATCGCAGTTAATGCAATATCTTTAGAAAAAATTAACACTTTAGACTAAAACAAATAAGATGACAACACCCAGCAAAAATAAAATAAACAGGAAATCTAAATAATAAACAAATTAACAACGGATGGACAGCTGAATGCAATTAAATGTAATAATATAGTAATTATAGAGCAATATTTATATAGCAATGTGATAATATATACATGTAATAATATAGTAATAATACAGTAATATTTATATAGCAATGTAATAATATATACATGTAATAATATAGCAATAATAGAGTAATATTTATATAGCAATGTAATAATATATACATGTAATAATATAGTAATAATACAGTAATATTTATATAGCAATGTAATAATATATACATGTAATAATATAGTAATTATAGAGTAATATTTATATAGCAATGTAATAATATATATATGTAATAATATAGCAATAATAGAGAAATATTTATATAGCAATGTAATAATATATATATGTAATAATATAGCAATAATAGAGTAATATTTATATAGCAATGTAATAATATATATGTAGTAATTATAGAGTAATATTTATATAGCAATGTATTAATATATACATGTAATAGTATAGTAATAATACAGTAATATTTATATAGCAATGTAATAATATATACATGTAATAATATAGTAATGTTATAATATATAAATATAATATAGTAATATTAATATAGAAATGTGTAATAATATGTAAATATAATAATATAGTAATAATAATATTGAATAATAAATTAATAATATTAATATAATATAATAATTTGTTATGAATATACTCCAATGAGTGCTCAGGATCGCCTCGTCAGTGATGTTATGACTTGGGTTCATGACAAGTATCGGGTCTTTTAACATGATAATTGTTCGCCCAAGAGACCCTACCAAAACAATACTATTCCGACAGGCAATCCTGAAGCAAACAAATGGACTCATTAAATAAATGCCACTGCTGACCAATCATTAACGAGTTACGTCGCTTCTTCCTCAGTTAAGACCATACAAAAAAAAAATAGACAGCATGATCGTCTTTTTTTTCCATCTTAGGTTCACCACGCCGAGAGATCCACATTCTCAACGAACAGTTTGACATAACAGGTAAGTAATGGCAAGAAAAGTTTCCTTTCATATGAAGCTTTACTTTAACAAAAAAAAAAAAAAAAAAAAAAGGGAAAAAAAGTGGAAAAAAAAAGAAAACAAAATGTCGAACACATTTGTTGGTCATAGGAATTATGAACGGAAAACTTTCTTGCCTTCTTTTTTCACCATTTCTTCTTTCTACTTTATTCTCTACTCCTCCTCTTTCCCCTCCCGACTAGGGATGCAATATATATATATATATATATATATATATATATATATATATATATATATATATATATATGTGTGTGTGTGTGTGTGTGTGTGTGTGTGTGTGTGTGTGTATAAAATATATAGAAAATAGGAAAAAAGCTCGTTAGGTAAATAATCCAAAAGTACTTTAGTATTTTTTGTTATTATTTATAAAAAATAGTGCTCGATACAAAAATATGGTGATGAACAAATTTTTTACTGGTAAATTTTTCTGTCAAAGTGGCATGAACTATATTGTTCAATAATTACAGTAATGTCGCACTTATTATCCAAAAGTCGCACTTGGATCAGTTATTTAAATTACGATAAACGTGCAATCAATTTACAAATACATGAATTATTCACACAAAAGCTAATGCAAAGGTTAATGATTTAAAATTTGTTCATCACCATATTTTATATGAACGCACAACTTTTAAAAATTCAAAATCAAACTCAGCGTTGCTTCTGCGCGTTCCAAAAACAATAACTCATTTTCAATAGCATTTTCGGATACAACAATACATATATTTTCGTTGTCCTCTTATTACTAAGAGAAAAAACAAGAACAACATGTATTCTACACCTGAAGATGTCTATAGGAATAGACGAAAGCTTGTAGTAAAAATAAGAACTAATACGGCAGAAATTTATATAAACAAGGGTCATTTCATTTATAACGGATTCGGAGGTTTTTGTATATTATTTGAATTGTTTGCGATGATGGATGTCTCGCCATTTAAATCATTAACCGTTGCATTATTTTTTGTGTGAATATTTCATGTATATATATATATATATATATATATATATTAAAGACATTTTTATTTATGTTTAACGTTGTTATTTTATAGATACAAGTATTTAAGCAAATGCTCTGTTTATGATAAACAGTATTAAATAACATTTACCGACCTGAATATCTGAGAAATTTTCATAGAAAATATTCGTTCATAACAGGATTCGAACCTGCATCCTATACGGAACCGTCAACAAAATGACGTGCCTTGAGCAGTTAACCTTATGTAGACAAGGTCGATTTAAGATTATAAACTACAATCTTCCATGAATCTCACGTATAAGGTTCATGGTGCTCTGAGTGGTCAAGGCATCGTCAGCGTATATGACGGTTCCGTATAGAATCCTGTTCTATGAACGAATATTTTCTATGAAAAATTTCTATTACATTCAGGCCGGTAATGTTATTTAATACTGTTTATCATAAACAGAGCATTTGCTTAAATACTTGTATCTATAAAAATAACAACGTTAAACATAAATAAAAAAATGTCTTTAATAAATAAATTTTCGGACCTCGTCCATTTCTTAACATATATATATATATATATTAAATGAACACTTAAATGCAAGTAAATTTAATAATAATACTCAATAAAAAATAATAAAGTAATCAATAATAAAATGTTAATAAACATCATTATAAAATGAATATGAACATTATGCCATAGCTACAAATGACTGCATTCGGATGCACAATTACATTTCGCATCTAGTATAAGTTAAACATAAACCGTTACTGCCCACCAAAGCATCTCTAGTATTATACAACAATAGACCTTCTATCAATAACTTGTAACTATATGTATATGTGCGTGTGTGTGTGTGTGTGTGTGTGTAAATATACAGAAAAATAGGAAAGAACCGTTTGGTTGATAATCCAAAGTGCTTTAGTATTTTTGTTTCTATTTTTAAAAAAACAGTGCACGATACAAAAGTAAAGCCTATATTATAATTATTTTAAAAAAAATTGGATTCCGTCGCTACATAATAGAAGAGATGTTTAAAAAAATATATCTAAAAACTTCAATTCAATTATAGAAATTAAATTAAAGTACCTAGTTCTGTCTTGAGGATGAAACAGAACCAGATATTTTAATTTAATTTCTATAATTGTCTTGAAGTTTTTAGTTTCTATTTGAAACATAAGAACTCTTACGTAGCGATGGAATTATATTTTTAAAAAATAATTATATATATATATATATATATATATATATATATATGGCCTGACGATTGCATCTAGCATGAAACAGACTGTCGCCTCTAAGTGTTGACTTCTATGTTCACTTTTATATTTAAGCACGCTCTATCTCTGATATTGGACACTATCCCATAAATATAGAACATCTTAAGACTATATTTTTTTCATATATATACACACACACACACTCATATATATATATATATATATATATATATATATATATATATATGTCCCCAAGTGAATATAACGAAAACTTCCTGGAATTGGAACACGGTTCTTCGATTTCCAATTCCTAGACGTTATCTATTACACCAGCCGAACATCCAAGCTGACATCACCTGAATTTCCGAAGCTTTCTTCCGTCCTGGCTCGACGTTGTGATCATACGGGAACAGTTGTTACAACGTGATATGGGCGTTAGCGTTCTATAAATGTGTCCGGGGTACGTTCACAGTACCGTGTTAAAACCTTTTTTTCTTGAAAGACGACCTTTTTTTTTTTTAAAAAAAAAATATTATAATACTGAAATAAAAGAGGAATAGCATTTTAGAAAGATACATGTCCACACTCACAGAACCAGTTCATGTACGTAATCTGAGGAAAAGGTGTCTCGCTTCCAAGCAGAGATTCGAAAGCGAAGCTTATTATTAAAAAAAAAACAATAAAAACAAACATCGACGCTAAAAACACTGCCTTCGCCATAAAATCAAATCGATCGTTTCATTATTGAATTTGTAACTAACTGACACAAAACTAAAACCCAGTCTATTGCCAAAACAAGTTTTCTTCTTTTTTTTCCAATATAATATTTTATAATTCTCTTGGTTTCTCTGTACAACATTTACGCTTTTCAAACAGGTAGAATGTTCGTCAGACGACATTATGAAACTGTCTGGTGCCGGCGGGCCTCCGTGAGACTAAGTCTTTAAATTACTCAAAGTTGTTGTCTCCATTTCTTGATAATTTCCCCCTCCTTCCTTACATTCATTTATTTAATTATTTATTTATCTATATCTTAATTCTTTGAAACAATATGAACTTAATAGTCAATATGTTGAGACTTTCCAATATCGTTTTAAAATATATATATGTGACTAATAATATCTTATGCATCTGCACATGAAATTTGCAAGAAACTATCCAAGAATAATAATAATAATAATACCTTTTCTTCTTTGATTCCTGGTGTATATTTATTTATTTGCGGTCCCAACCAGAGACCTAAGGTCAGAAATGGTATCATGGCATTTTCCACTAGGAATTTTCTGAGGAAAAAACAAACAAAAAACAAAAGAAAAAGCTCCGAACGACAGGAAATTGTGGAGAGCCATAATCGCCAACATCCTGAAGGGACACGGCACATAGAAAAGGATATGCGCTTAAGTAAATGGATGGCAGGACAAGGTTTAGGAGAGATAAAAAAAAAGAGACAAAATTTATTAAAAGCTATAAACGACAGGAAATTGTGGAGAGCCGTGATCGCCAACATCCTGAAGAGACACGGCACATAAAATTTGAAGTATGAGCTTGAGTAAATGGATGACAGAACAAGGTTTAGACGAGATAAGAAAAATGCAAAATTTATTAAAAGCTACAAACGACAGGAAATTGTGGAGAGCCATGACCGCCAACATCCAGAAGAGACACGTCACATAGAAGAAGAAGAATGGGCTTGAGTCAATGGATGGTGGAACAAGGTTTAGGAGAGCTATAAGGAAAAGACAAAAGTTATTAAGATCTAGAAAAGACAGGAAATTGTGGAGAACCATGATCGCCAACGTCCTGAAGAGACACGGCACATAGAAGAAGAAGAAGAAGAAGAAGAAGAAGAAGAAGAAGAAGAAGAATGAGCTTGAGTAAATGTATGGCAGAACAAGATTAAAGAGATATAAGAAAAAGACAATATTTATTAAAAGCTACAAAGTGCAGGCAGTTGTGGAGAGCCATGATCGCTAACGTCCTGAGGGGACACAGCACATAGAGGAAGAAGAGCTTGAGTAAATGGATGCGGAACAATGTTTAGGAGAGTTATAAAGAAAATACAACATTTTTAAAGAGCTGCAAAGGACAGGCAATTGTTTAGAGCCATGATCACCTACGTCTTGAGTCGAGACTCACAAGAAAAAGAACATTTTTTGAGATTATGTCTGTCTTCTTCAAGTTATTTATAAAACATGTACATTTACAACTATAAAATCAATTGTATACACAGAGATCGTTTATCTTGGAAAAGAAAAAAGAAAAACTGTTACACGGATAATCTCTGTTAAAGAATTGTGTCTTAATGCAAGTTATCTGCCTTACTCATAATTATAATGGATGGTGAAAAACAAGGACTTATGGATAGAAAAGTGGCTATGAGTCATTGAATTATCATTTGTGGAAGTGCCTTGATGAATCACCAAACAACTTGACGGACGGATGGACCTCGAACGAAGGACAGTGAAAGAAGACGAACGAACGAACGCAGGAGCTTAATGAAAGAATTTTGTGATGTCAACGAACACTCGTAATGACAACGAAGACTCGTTGTTATTTTTGTAATACAGATTGTAGTAGAGCCTTTGTTATCGCAGATACAACTATAGTAACGCCATTGAACAATATCTGTGCCTCCGAATAGCACTCGCATTAATAGTATTTGCTCTATAATACTCGCTCGAATAGTAATAGAGATCCGAATAGAGAAATAGTATAGTGAACAGAATAGAGAATAGCGGTCCGTATAGTAATAGAGGACAGACTAGAAATAGCGATCCGAAGAGTACAGATGACAGAATATAAATAATGATCAGTTAGATACACGCTACCTCCCATATATATGTTTCGAGTGGTCTACTGAATTCAATAATGGGATCGCCTGTGTTTACTCACTGGCGATCTATGTTCAAATTCAAGTGTCGGCAGCGACATTTTATTAAAATATAATAAAGAAGAAGGGGGCAAAGTAAGAAGCGTATAAAATAGGAAAAAATGTTTTGAAACACGGCCAGCCTGAATGGAATACAAGTGAAAAATGGTTAATGGGTAGTATGATAATGTAGTGTGCCGTCATGATTGGGTAAGCTGGTGAACCAAGCTCCCGGGCCGGAGGGTCACTTCTGAACGCTGGTCATAGGATCAGGAGAGTTGATCAGCAGTCTCGGACTGATGTGACACTGACGATCATATGTTCAATAACCGGATCGACGAGTTACATGAGGCCAAAAGAAAATCAATACGAGTTCTTTTGCAAGAACAAATTTCCGTCAGTACCCTATGTGCTGCAGATGGAGATTGTGGAAAGATAATAATGATGATGATATACATTTTATAAATCGGTTGCTTTAAAAAGAATTTTTCTCATTAGAAATAATAATAATAATAATAATAATCCTCAATCCCAGGGAAAATCGCTCCGGCACAATTGTGAAAAATCATGTTGGAAAGACATATCTGCTGATAAATGTTGCAGACCCAGGCGACAAAAAAAAAACGTCTTTGAAAACGCGTGGCCGGACATTTGGTCAAGAAACATTTGGCCGACAGATATTTGGCTGAGAGAAATTTATCTGAACGGACATTTGAACGACAGACATTTGGCCAACAGACATTTGGCCGACGGACATTTGGCCAACAGACATTTGTCCGAACAGACATTTGAACAGCCGATATTTGGCCGACGGACATTTCACCGAAAAAGTACAAGTAAGAATAGTAACAAGCAATACTTTAAGTATTTTAATTAGTAATATTATAAGGTAGAATAGGACTAATAATTTCCACTGAATTTCAAGTGATTAAATTGCTAAATTTAAATTTAAAAGTTTTCTTATTTCAATATTTGTTTATTGAAATTAGTATGTTTAAGAATATTTGAGTACACTTGGATAAAATGTAGCACCTAATTATTTAAATTCGTATTTAACAGTAAGATAAAAGTTAGTTCATCCCTTTAAGATAATGGACATTAAAAGGGAAATTGAAAAAATGTCATATTGTAAAACCTTTAAATCTTAGCTGTAGTAAAATGTGCTTTTTCTAAAAATAATCTTATCAGCTTACAGTAATATTTGAAGCAAAATATAATATATATATATATATATATATATATATATATATATATATATATATATATACAGAATAGATTTTAAAAATATTCTGTCAAAAACAAAAAAAACAAAACAAAAAACGAATAATTATAAATTAATGCAGTAAATAAATATAAATATCTGTAGCACATTACGATAAAGAGTGTGACATAGATGTAAGTACGCCACTACATTTTCGGTTAAATATCTATTGAGTTAAATGCCCGTCCATTAAATGCCCGTCGGCGAAATATCCATTCGGCGAAAAGTTCCTCGGCTAGGAGTCCGTCGGCGTAATGTCCGAGTACCTTGAAAATGTTTTATAATCTAAATAAATACAAAAAAAACCCAACAACAATGGTACAAAAATCTGGGTCGTTTCTTTCATTGTCCTATTCTACCATCGAAAATATGCGGGGGGTTTGTATCCAAGCCACGGGCATAACTTTTAGATTTATTTACATTCTATAGAATATAAATCTATAGAAACTACCGTAACCACAAAGTTAGGGATCAGTTTATATACTTATTTTTATGTAGAATTGAACCCCCACTTCATAACCACATTATAATTTCGTGTTTGTTTATCAAATTATGAATAGATATGAATCCACCTCTTCCCCTCCAGCTATGAGGTAATTAGTAAGACTTGTATCACTAAATGATTATTATTTTTAAAAAATGAATAAATTCTTACAATCCAAAATTTTCTGGATTTAAATAATCTGCAAAGGGATATTTAGCTTTAGAAAATGCAATCACTTAGCAACTATCTAACTTGAGTGGCTCACGAGCATAAGCCGAGATAGTTGTGATCACAAGTCTGGAATCAGATTTGTTGTTTCAATTTATAAATCAGAAAGTGTTAATTAGTTTGTTGCTATCAGCAGTGATGCCGTAGGAATCGATAGTGCAGGTATGGCTCGCTTTCAGATCCGATAAATTGGAGATGGAGCATTGAAAGCAATTAAATTACCAAGAAGCAGTTTCATTCGCAAGGGTAAAAGATCTGTGTCATTTCTCTCACCATCCTATTCTCCGCAAGATGTATGCGCTTGAATTCAAAATCATATTAAACGGTATAAGGTAGCGACGGAGAGTATGAAGAAGGAACTAATCATGAACTAAAAGAAGACAGAATGCATGGTCATCAGTAAAAGGATGAGAACGAAATGCGATTTGCAGCTCGGGGACACTGGAATTGTGACACTATTTAGCTATGGTAATTGGTTAACTAATTAACCATAGAAATTAAAAACGGGAAACACTTAAGGAGAGGAAGAGCTATATCGAAAGATAGACTGAGTAACATTAAAAAGAAGAATTTATTTTATTTACAAAAAAAAAAAATACTTTTCGCAAAAGACAGAAAATCCGTAAGAAAAAGCGAGACTGTGATTCTGTCAAAATTAATTAACGCCACGATAAGGGAGTGAGGCGCCAAACGAAACAGAATTCTGAAAGAAAAACAAAGCCAACCAACGCATGCGGCCATAAAAAAATTCGGCTTGGGACCACCACGGAGAATAGATATTAAGTATCTTTCAGAGATATCATTTAACTTTAATTCCTGGTGCCAGCGAAGAAAGCCATCTGATATATGCACGAATCTTGGCATGAAAAAGAAAATCGAAAAGGGAATCATTATTATTGCTTATTCAAACTGTTGACGTCAGACATAGCGTCTCGAAAATGAGCATCTGGTGATAAGAGAATTTTAATGCATGAGAAAATTAAAGAATTTAATTATCAGGTAAACACGATCACCCAGTTAAAAGTTGACTAGCGGAGAAGCCAGGTGTCGGGTTTTGACAATGATTAATGAGTCGGTAGAGGCCCGGGCTAAGTGGATTTGGGTGGCCTAGGAAAAGAAGAAGATATGATATCTGGGATTTGTAAATATTTTGGCCAAAGGAAAAGGAAAAAGAAAAAAAGTATTTTGTAAACAAAATTCTGGAATAATTCTAAGAGGGCCAGTCTAGCCTCACCCACACTGTCGAGAGATCATTAGACAAGTGGCAGCATGGGTGATAGGCTGAGGTGAATGTACGAGAAAGACGGAGTTGTTAACACTCTCTGAGGGGATTGGTATGAGATACAAATGTGAGAGAGGAAGAGTCTAGGAGGATACTCTCCTCCGACCTTCGCTCACGGAGGAGGGAGAAAACCCCGAAATGGAAAGTGATTAATCTTCCAAAAATGTGAAGTAATTAATTTTCCTGGTCTAAGAACAAAGAGAATTCTTGTTGGGAATTGAGAATTGTTAAGGAATCCAAACCACGTCAGGTCCCCACACCGGATTTTGGTCGGTGTCCATATAAACGAACGTCTCGAGGCAGTTAGACAGTTCGGAGTTGCAGTCAGTTCCAGACAGTTCTAAATTGGAGTTAGTTCGAGAAGTTGGAGAGTGTTGCCTCGCAGAAGCTGACAGAAAGATTTCCACGTCCTCTCGACTTAGTCTTCCTGCCAGAAGCATCTTTTTATTGATGAACGACTTAAAAATACCATAGCTCGGTTAAGAAACGCAAAAAGTGTCACGAATCGATAGAAACGGACTGGGAGAGAAACACACTCCTGTATTCAACAAACAAAGATAATTGTAATTTCTCAACGTATTTGAACCTTTTGAGTTTGTTTTATCATTTTTTTTACTTACGCTTGTGCGGTATCACCTTTACCCAGGATTCAGCTTGCACTACGGCCCGACACCTGATTGATTTCGTCTACCTAAGATCAAAGTCACAACGTGGGTAGGTTAGACTTGAGATTAAAGCAGTTACTTGGGTGACCAAGCGTTGGAAGCGAGCTGACAACGACAAAGCTGGTATCGAACCGGAAACGACCAGATCGACCGGGACACAGGCTGGTGGCAGCGACAAGGAGTCAAAACGTAGCTTCGTGCCTCAACTGGGAGTTGACCATGGGCCGACTGCGCAGTGTCATATATTGACGTCGCAAGTAGTGGACGTCACATATTGGCGCGGCGACCACACCAGTGGGTGTCACATGTTGGCGCTGGACCGCGACCACCGGTGGGTGTCACAGAATCATACAGACTCAGAAGCGTTTTGATAGAGAACGGAAAATGAGACACTGAGATCCGTAGACGTATTGGGATGGACAAGGAGGTATTCCAAAAGATGGACAGAGTATTAAGATACAGTAAGATTTCTCTGGTAACAAAGAAAAGAATAATGAGCTGTTACGTGACATCTGTCCTTCTTTACGGCAGCGAATGTTGGGCGATTTCATCAAAGATGAAGAAGAGACTCGAAGCGACGGAGATGTGGTTCTGCAGAAGGATGCTAAGAATATCATGCATCGAGCGTGTGAGCCATGATGAGGTTGCAAACAAGGAGAAGGCTTATGCTTAACATCATGAAAATGCAGCTGAAGTTTCTGGGACATAATGAGGAAGGAGGGACTGGAGAATCTGATACTCACGGGTCGAATAGAGAGAAAGAGAGACAAGGGAAAACAATACGTGACATACCTGGCGGGTTTAAGCAAGTGCATGACAGAACATGGTCTGGAGGAGGAAGCAGAGGGAAGGAACTTGTTAAGAGCTGCAAGGCATAGGGGGAAGGTGGAGAGCCATAAAAAGAAAGCATAGTAATTGCATATAACGATAAATTTAGATAATTTAAATATTAGATATAATAATTAATGAAAAAATTATTATTATTATTATTTTATTTCCTTCGGTTTCTGGTGTGTGTACATATTTCTTTCCGGGTCTCGCCCAGAGACCTTAGGTTAGAAATGGAATCATGACATCTTTTACTGACAAAAAAACAAAAACATAAAAAAACAAGAAAAATACACACACACGCACATATTTTACATGAACAAAGCCCTTCATGAGGTGTGGGCTGTTCTCGTGAGAACAGTTTTTTGTATTTCTTTAAGGCATGGACTTCCAGGAATCCCTTCAATTAGTCTACTGGAATCTTTTCTAACCAATCCGATGTCTCCAACTACAACAGAGATTCTTGATGTTCCCATGTGCCACATTTTTGAGATTTCTATTTCAAGGTCCTTGTATTTTGACAGCTTTTTGAATATCTTCAAAGATACATTGCAGTCAGCAGGGACTGCCATATCAATAAGGAGGCACCGTTTTTGTTTGTGGTCTTTAATAACAATAGCTGGGCGGTTGGCTTTGATTGTTCTGTCAGTGTGTATTGTGTAGTCCCATAGAATTGTAACAGGTCCTATCTCCGTAACCGGGTCTGGGTGGTGTTCATACCAGTTTCTTTCAGTTTCCTTCCCGTAGAAGTTGCAGATTTTCCAGTGCAAATATTGGCCAATTCTGTCATGCCGGGTTTTATATTCAGTGGGTGCCAATACCGTGCAACCTGATACAAGATGATCAATTGTCTTTATTATTATGATTAGTAGTAGTAGTAATAGTAGTAATAGTAGTATTAGTAGTAGTAGTAGTAGTAGGAAGCGGAGGAGGAGGAGGTATTTACCCATTGCCCCACGCAGCAAGATGTGGGACAAGGCCGAGTTTTATTGTGGGGATTCCGAGCCCGTAGGCTCGGGCAAAAATTCTCTGTAGACCTCGTAAAAACGGAGTCAGTTTCCCGAGACGAGACTCTGCCCTTCGACATAGCCTCGTTTGGGGATACACTCTGACCTGTGCCAGGTAAGTAGTAGTAGTAGTACATTAGATATAATCTGAATTATTATTATTAAATTATTATTATTATTATAGTCTAAATTATTATTATTATTATCAGTAGTAGCAGTAGTACTAGTAGTAGTATAGACAATCTAAATAAATAAACGGTAAATTCTGTCTCTGTGTCCATGTGTCTGAAAATCCTCTAACTCATGCCACACTCGCTCTACTAGGAACTGAAGATCTGACCTTCATATGATGCTGCATCCAGTACGAATCTTCGGAGGAGGGAGGGAACATTTAAAAATTAAATTCTTAACATAACTAGAAAGGTTTTATTTTAAATTCAGTTTAATTATCTCCCAGTATTTCTCAATTGTGGAAATCACTTTTTATTTCTGCAAAATACCAAGGAATTAATATTAAAGTGATAGGTTTCGTGATGTGAAGTTTTGAGGTTCCGAAGACTTTGGGATTGTGTCAATTTTAGGCCTGAATTGAAATTTCGGTTAAAATCAGACTTTCGGCCGAACTCGGTCTTTTTGTAGGAATTCGACTTTTAGCTTGAATTAGAGTTAAAGTTAGGTTTTGATGCTTACGATCTTAAAAGTCCACACGTAGTGTGGCATTTAAGCTAGTAAAAAAAAAATGTTGAAAAGTCATGTCTTCTGATAGATGCTTCAGATCCAACTGACAAAAACATATCTATGAAAACATTTAGGAGACTAAATAAATACCCACGAGATATAAATCAGCAGAATGTGACAGCTGACTTTATAAAGCAACTAGCAGCATGGCCCGGCGTTGCCCGTACTTAATTCAAAAATCTTACGAATCATACAGCAATCGCTATCACTTGACTTAAAATATTTTTGCCCTTCCTTGCCTTTAAAGGAGTGCCCTTTGCCGTGCTGATGTTGCTACATGCCTTACTTCTTGCCTATCTCACACTGCGAATTTTTTCTAAGCTCTATACTAAACATTAAATCTGTTACGAAAAAAGAACTAAACAAAATGAACACAAAACGATCAGCTTTAAAAAAGGACTCGTAACTGGAAAAACCGAATGAAAAAAGAATGTTAACAACAAATACTTTTTCACACCCAACCCACTTCTGCAGAATCAGAATCAACGTTGAGTTTAAGCAAGCGAATGAGCCAATTGGAGTAAAGTGCCATGCAGATTTAAATTTGTCCCACTTGTGACGAATGCAGCTATCGTTTTTTTTGCATGCTAGCATGCTAGTTAACATTCGTATCAGTCAGCTGTTGGCTCTCACGCTGGCCAATAGAATCTTCCTGCCTATTCGTGGCAGCCAGCTATAGGCTCTCACTCTGGCCAGTAGAAAATGGCCACAAACTACATGAAAACTACCGTAGAAGCATGAAAAAATCGATTATTTCCACCATCGATGGGAGTTGGGAAATACAACTTCAGTCTTGGCGTTACCGCTAACTTGGAGCATGTGCATGTAAATTTTGGTGCAAATCCGTCGAAAATTGCGGCCATGCATTCATTACACACACACACACACACACACACACACACACACACACACACACACGCACACACACACACACACACACACACATCCTGCCTATTATATACATATATATATATGTTTTTATTCTTTTCATTACTCTATACTTCTTTAATAAGGGTTCCACAGTACCAATCTCGAAGACAAAGCAAGATTATGGGGAGTTTTTGTTGTTGAAAGTGAGGACAAGCTTGAAATGGCTGAACAACAGCTAAGCACAAGCACTTGTACCTTGTCGGCAGATCTTGGTCCTTCACAAAACACCATCAATCGATACCCACCCCAGAACTTCGATCTTGTAGACAGACGCTGTCGAAAAATTCCTCATGATAATCAAAGTTATTTCTTTAAAACTTTCATTGCCCTTTCCTAAGTTGGACCAGAGGGGCTTTTTGTTTTGATCCGGAGGCCCAAATCGTTATCCGCAGAAGATAGCTTAAAAGTCCGTACGGCGGGCGGTTTTTACGCTAGAAATAAGTAATGTTGAAAAGTCATGTATTCTGATAGATGTTTCAGACCCAGCTGACAAAAACACATCTATGAAAACACTTAGAAGACTAAATAAATATAAGACCCACGAGATATAAATCAGCAGAATATGACATCTGACTTTATTAAGCAATATTATCTGTCGTTATTGTGGTTTTGGTAAATGATGTAAAAAAAAAAAACAAGCAAATAAATGGATCAAATTCCTGTCAGCTTCGAAATAGGTTACTTGCAAAAGATCATACACATGCATAATGTTCTAATGTTGCGGAGAATTCTTTCCAGACAATGAACACAGGGACAATATTTTTTTTCTTTGATTGTATGGAACCTAAACTATTTGCAATCTGATGCAAAACAAAATTCGGTTTTCTTTTGAAGTCTCTTGTTCTAAATTGGGGACCGATTCGAACTACATTAAGCAAAAGCAAAACACTATATTACATTATTTATATTACTCGGACTATTGTCCTCATCTTTGTCGCCATATTTATCACAACGTTTCGGCCGTTGTACGCTCCAGCCTTCTTCAGGTGATTGAAATGTCGAACTGAACCCTTTATTTCGCTCACTGTTTGATGGATGTCAGCTATCAATTATCTCCAGTTAATTTTCCCGCTGAAAGTTCTCCACTGACTTAACCGGGTATAGAACTAAAAGGAGAAGGTCACATGGCACAGTGGATGAAGGCGTTGGTTAGATCCAGTGACAAGATCCAAAGAGTGTGAGTTCAATACCCGGTTAAGGCACTGGAGAACTTTCAGAGGGAAAATTAACAGGAGGTAATTGATAGCTGACATCAATCAATCATGGCACGTTGAACTAGAATTAAGTGATAAATATGGCGACAAAGATGAGGAAAATAGTCCGAGTAATGTAAATAATGTACATAATACCTCATCTCAGAAATATAGACAGACTATAATATTAATATTACTGATCTCCCTCTCTCTCGTTTGTGGTCAAACAACGTTGAAAAACCAGTTAAACGGTGTCGAGTCTGTTCAGTACTGAGATGAGAGATCCTTTGCTAACGCCAGCTACTGTAACCGACCCCACCCCTAAAATCTTCAAATAACCAAGAAAGGGTTGATAACACTGGAAACACTGAAATGATCTTCGGCTTCAAATAACGCTCAAGGGCTTGATAAGCTTAAAAGTAAAA
>CAHIKZ030001068.1:1232500-1255000 GCA_903632075.3 Acanthosepion pharaonis | reverse complement strand
AACCTAAATAACTCAGCAAAGTTTCATCTTCCTAGTCAAAATTTATAAGCCTTGGTAATTTTTTTTATTGCCATTCTAATTATTGAATTTATTTTTTTATAATTATGAAAAATATTTGATCTCCTCACACTAGTGAACACTTTTACTGAACTTTTTCCATATTAACCACGACTAACCGCGTGTACATTCAAATCAGTGGATATCTTTGTGTATGTGTCTGTTTGTGTGACGGAGAGAAAGAAAGCGATAAAGATAAAATGATTGGCTATTTTTGATAGAAGTCATTAAACTTTACTGGATTTCTTCAACTCCAACGGCGTCCGGTCTACGGATACTTCGTCCTCACTGCTTCAGTAAGGAGCCAATTAATGGCCAGCGGCAAATAGTTGCCATTCAAATTAACAGCTTTTCGTATTCTACTCTGTATTTTTTTCCCTGTCCATCACACTTTTGCTCCGTCGACCTCCGGGTAAATTGTTAATAAAGAGGTAGCCGTTCTTTTCTACATCTGTCCCTCGGGTTACACTCCACGACAATATCAGATTATCATTCAGATTGCATAATCATTTATAATTCGCTGTGGCTACAGACATGAAAATAATATTTTGTCAATCAAAACCTCTTGAATTCTAGCAGAGCATGACTAGAAGCAAACGGCTTGCTCAAAATAGAATCGACTTCTGTTAAATGAACTCTTTAAAAAAGTATAAAGACAAACTTATAATGATTAAACTATTTAGATTATTCGGACTATGGTCCTCATCTTTGTTGCCATATTTATTACAACGTTTCGGCCTTTCAGTATCTGTCTATATTTCTGAGATGAGGTATTATGCACACTATTTACATTATTTTTTTTTTTGGTGACCGACAGTTTATACGCACTTTCAATTCTTGCCTTAGATTTTCAAAAGGATTCAAGTCAAGACTCATTGGGGCCATGGCAGAAATGTAATCTTCTTTTTCTGAAGTCATGCAGTCACTGATTTAGACGTATGTTTGGTGTCAGTATCTTACTGGAAATTGAATAGCCGCCCTAGATGAAGATTTTGCAACAATGTGACATGATTTCGTTGGTTTCCATACAACCCATTTCTATTTAAACAACGTTGTATTGTGCGAGTACTTACACAGATGCCCATCGAAATGAGTTCCGGGTTGACATTAATTCTAAACCCTAGTGAAATTACCCGTCTTCTCCTTCTTGTGACGGCATTCACCCGGTTCCAATATTGGAGTTTCATGGGAATTTGGAATTCACAAGCGGTCCCCATGTCCCGCATGTATAGCATATGAGATTTGATTATAGTGGTGAAGGTTTCGTGCAGGACCATCCACACTTTCTGAAGGGCCGAATACAGAGACCTGGTGCACTACGTGACAAAAGGTCCTCAAACGACCCTCTGCAGGTTTTGAATTCAGAGTTGTCCTTCTTCTAGACCAGTTGCCATCCAAGGCTATAGAACCCAGTCTTTACTGCTATTTACCCATAGCTGGAGGGAGAAGAAGAGGATTCACACCTTTCCCAAGGGTATTAGCACGTAAGTGAATGTAATGGATTCCACTGGAATTGCCGCTGCCACAACCTAATTTCTTTTTCTCCTGTACTAAATTTCTTATAACTGTTCCATATATTGATATATTTAAAGTATTTAGGCGTTACTAATTCTACAACTTGAATGTCTGTGATAGATTCTGGGCATGTGATATCATTGATTGTATTCAAATTCCAAATAATTCTTGAGCCATATTGTTTTTCTTGCATCGGTACTAAAGTTGAATTGGTTAAATCCAAAATAAAATTCCAGGATTTTCATCCTTTGTTCAGTTGTATATTTTTCCATGGATATTTTCGCAATTTTTTTTAAGTTCTTAAAAAGAAAGACAAAAAAAGTATGTAAATTTGTGCATGTTACGACACCGTATCTGAGTTATCATGTGCTTGGCATTTTCTGATGCATTTCCATTGTGGATGCCAACCAGTTTATTTCAAGTAATATCTTTAGTGGGAAAACAATGTTAAGACTTCAGTTAAAGTTATCAGTTAACATATACACTTTTAATTTTTGTTTGTGTTGGTTATTATAAAGTCGGCACTTGAAGTCAGATTTTGTAATTGACCTCTGGCAGTCAAAATGTTAAATACCTAGGTGTCTTTTGGGACACAATGTATTTATATGTTGCTATTTCGTTTCTAGTTCCGTTCTCTCTCGTCATAATTTTCTATCTATTTTGATTACAGCTTACAGAAGTGAATCCATATAATTATTTTGTTACTTACTTTAAACAGAGTTCACGACATTTCAAAATTGCACTACGAAAGCATTCCTCTAATTAAATATCGCGAATTGAATAACTCTAAACATACAAGTGTAACATTTTAAAACGAACTGTACATATTGCTCAGTCACTTTCTTCTCCATCACACTTTCTATTATATTTTCTGTACTTTTCTATTTTTTGTGATTAGATTTGTAAGAGCATTTATTTAACTTTTCATTTTTCCCTTCAGTCTTCTCGCATTTACATCTACACACTGAATTACAAAATGTTTTTATAAATTGTAAGTATGTTTAAAAATCATTTAACACTAGATTATTGTTGATCAGGGATTTGCAGATATTCAAGTAAAGCTAACTTTTAAGTTTTAATATGCTTGTTGATTATGTGATTTAGAATTAAGCAACAGTCCGCTTCATCAACTTATTTTTCTTTGTGTTGCGTCTGTTTATGGCTCTCCACAATCTCCTGTTCTTTATAGATGTTAATAAATTTTCTCCTTTTGTTATCTCGCACAAAAACCTTGTCCCGCTCTGCATTAACTTAAGCTCGCTAGTTAGGTCATGCATTGTTTTCATCTATCCTTCTTGCCTTCAATTTGTCTTGTGGGTATCAATATTTCCAAGTTCACCTTTCTTATTATGTAGTCTAAAAATTACCACAACCTCTTTCTGAAGCAAAATAGAGTGTCCGTTGTGTGTCTATTGTCTCTAAAACCTCATGTTTTTTCACATGATCAGTCCCTGGTATTCTCAGCAGCCTTCTGTATAACCACGTATCTGTTGCTTTAAATCTCTTCTTCGTCGGTAAGGAGATTGTCCAGCATTTCGTGCCATATAGAAGGACTGAGATTGAATAACAATTTAGTACTCTTTTCTTTGTTTCTGTTACTTCAAGTCTCTTCTTCATCTGTGAGGAGATTGTCCAGAATTCACTGCCACATAGGAAAACTGATATTACATAACAGTTCAATAGTTTTTTCTTCATATCTGTTGATTCAAGTCTCTTCCTCATGTATGAGGAGATTGTCCAGCATTCACTGCCATATGGGACTGATATTACATAATAGTTCAGTACTCTTGTTTCTGTTGCTTCAAGTCACTTCTTCATCTGTGACGAGATTGTCCAGCATTCACTGCCATATTGAAGGACTGATATTACATAACAGTTCAGTCCTCTTTTCTTTGTTTCCCTTGCTTCAAGCCTCTTCTTCATCTGTGAGGAGATTGTCCAGCATTCACTGCCATATTGAAGGACTGATATTGCATAACAGTTCAGTACTCTTTTCTTTGTTTCTATTGCTTCAAGTCTCTTCTTCATCTGTGAGGAGATTGTCCAGCATTCACTGCCATATAGAAGGACTGATGTAAAATTACAGTTCAGTACCATTTTCTATGTTTCTGTTGCTTTAAGTCTCTTCTTTATCTGTAAGGAGATGCTTCAACATTCACCGACATATGGAATCATATTAGATGGAAACATTAATATACACTTTCAGTACATTTTTCTTTGTTTCTAACGAAATTTTCTTAATACTAAGCTTAGCATTTGGAAGGCATCTTTCGCAATGTTCAATGCGATAAACTACATCCGACAGCAAGGCCTCTGATCTGAAGGTTCTGAGAAGCGTGGAACCAACTCTTGAATGCTGAATCTCCCAGGTCTAACCTGACCCGGGTCGGTAGAACCTGTTATAGTCCCAAATATGAGCAAATAATAAACTAAACACTATGAAAGTATAAACATAGATTTATATAGTAAAAATACCAATAAATATTTGAAAAAAAAAATTCTAGCAATATATTTGATTATCGACAAAAACCCTCTTTACAAAAATATGACAATGAAAACTGATCTACAAACTGATTTCTTACAAATACTTATTGTATTCATAAAACCTATCCTAATAATCTTGACGGCATAATATAACTCATTGAGATATGACGTAAAACAAAATAAGCGAATAAACGAAAGGAAATTTTTTTTTCGATTTCATTTACTAAATTCTGCAGAATTTCCTGTAGATTAATTTCTGTGTTTGCCAGAATCACAGTGTCATCTGCTTATCTTATGTTAAGAATGTCACCGCTAATACCTGTCTATATTTCTCAGATGAGGTATTATGTACACTATTTACATTATTCAGACTATTGTCCTCATCTTTATTGCCATATTCACCTTCAACATCTGTCTCTGTTTCTCAGATGAGGTATTGTAACTATTTACACTATTTACATTATTTGGACTGTTGTCCTCATCTTTATTGCCATATTCACCTTCAAAATCTGTCTCTATTTCTCAGATGAGGTATTGTAACTATTTACACTATTTACATTGTTTGGACTGTTATCCTCATCTTTATTGCCATATTCACCTTCAACATCTGTCTCTATTTCTCAGATGAGGTATTGTAACTATTTACACTATTTACATTGTTTGGACTGTTGTCCTCATCTTTATTGCCATATTCACCTTCAAAATCTGTCTCTATTTCTCAGATAAGGTATTGTAACTATTTACACTATTTACATTGTTTGGACTGTTGTCCTCATCTTTATTGCTATATTCACCTTCAACATCTGTCTCTATTTCTCAGATGAGGTATTGTAACTATTTACACTATTTACATTGTTTGGTCTGTTGTCCTCATCTTTATTGTCATATCCACCTTCAACATCTGTCTCTATTTCTGAGATGAGGTATTGTAACTATTTACACTATTTACATTGTTTGGACTATTGTCTTCATCTTTATTGCCATATTCACCTTCAACATCTGCCTCTATTTCTCAAATGAGGTATTGTAACTATTTACACTATTTACATTGTTTGGACTATTGTCCTCATCTTTATTGCCATATTCACCTTCAACATCTGCCTCTATTTCTCAGATGAGGTATTGTAACTATTTACACTATATACATCGTTTGGACTATTGTCCTCATCTTTATTGCCATATTCACCTTCAACATCTGCCTCTATTTCTCAGATGAGGTATTGTAACTATTTACACTATTTACATTGTTTGGACTATTGTCCTCATCTTTATTGCCATATTCACCTTCAACATCTGCCTCTATTTCTCAGATGAGGTATTGTAACTATTTACACTATATACATTGTTTGGACTATTGTCCTCATCTTTATTGCCATATTCACCTTCAACATCTGTCTCTATTTCTCAGATGAGGTATTGTAACTATTTACACTATTTACATTGTTTGGTCTGTTGTCCTCATCTTTATTGTCATATCCACCTTCAACATCTGTCTCTATTTCTGAGATGAGGTATTGTAACTATTTACACTATTTACATTGTTTGGACTATTGTCTTCATCTTTATTGCCATATTCACCTTCAACATCTGCCTCTATTTCTCAAATGAGGTATTGTAACTATTTTTACTATTTACATTGTTTGGACTATTGTCCTCATCTTTATTGCCATATTCACCTTCAACATCTGCCTCTATTTCTCAGATGAGGTATTGTAACTATTTACACTATATACATCGTTTGGACTATTGTCCTCATCTTTATTGCCATATTCACCTTCAACATCTGCCTCTATTTCTCAGATGAGGTATTGTAACTATTTACACTATTTACATTGTTTGGACTATTGTCCTCATCTTTATTGCCATATTCACCTTCAACATCTGCCTCTATTTCTCAGATGAGGTATTGTAACTATTTACACTATATACATTGTTTGGACTATTGTCCTCATCTTTATTGCCATATTCACCTTCAACATCTGTCTCTATTTCTCAGATGAGGTATTGTAACTATTTACACTATTTACATTGTTTGGACTGTTGTCCTCATCTTTATTGCCATATTCACCTTCAACATCTGTCTCTATTTCTCAGATGAGGTATTGTAACTATTTACACTATTTACATTGTTTGGACTGTTGTCCTCATCTTTATTGCCATAATCACCTTCAACATCTGTCTCTATTTCTCAGATTAGGTATTGTAACTATTTACACTATTTACATTGTTTGGACTGTTGTCCTCATCTTTATTGCCATATTCACCTTCAACATCTGTCTCTATTTCTCAGATGAGGTATTATAACTATTTACACTATTTACATTGTTTGGACTGTTGTCCTCATCGTTATTGCCATATTCACCTTCAACATCTGTCTCTATTTCTCAGATGAGGGGTTGTAACTATTTATGTCCCTGAGGACACATGGTACAGTGGATAAATTCGTTGGTTAGATCCAGTGACAGGACCCAAACAGTGTGGCTTCAATACCCGGTTAAGGCAGTGGAGAACTTGGAGAGGGGAATTAACAAGAGATATCTGATAACTGACATACATTAAACATGGCACGTGGAACTAGAACAGTATACACCAGTGAGCGAAATAAAGGGTTCAGTTCAACATTCTAAACACCTGAAGATGGCTTAGCGTACAACGACTGAAACGCTGTATCGAATATGGCGACAAAGATGAGGACAATAGTCCGAATAATGTAAATAGTGTGACCTCTAATATTAAATTCTGATAGTAATACTAATTCTCCCTGGATTGCCTTAAAGTAAAAATCCGAACGTGGGCTGATATCTGTCGCGGTGACATTTTTTTACGATTTCTATAAGAATTCTCAACTGTTACGTGATATCTGTCCTACGGTGTGGTAATTTCCACAAAGACGAAAAAGAGACTTGAAGCTACAAGTGGTTCTACAGAAGGATGATGAGGATAGCATAGAATGAAAATGTGATCAACGGCTAGGGTTTACAGAAAATGGAAACAAAAAGGAAACTTATACTTAACAGCAGGAAGAGGTAGTTGACATTTCTGGGCTATATAAAGAGGAAGGAAGGCTTGGAAAATCTGATACTCACAGGAAATGTTGAAAGCAAGATTAACAGAGAAAAGCAACACATAACTTAGTGAGCTTGAGTACATGGATGACGGAACAGGGTCAAGAAACAGGAAGTTGGAGAGAGCCATAATCGCCTACGTACTGAGGGGAAACGGGACATAAAGAAAAAGAAGTGAGTTCGATTCTCTCTAAATACTTTATACTTTTTGCCCTGCGTTACATTTAAGCTACAATTATTAAACTGGAATTAGAAAAGATTTTGTTTTTGATTGGGTGTTCCATACTTTCAACCTTTTGCCTGATGAAAGCTACGCTTACTAAATCGCTATAAAAGTATTTCTAGTGACAATTACAATCTAGAGCGCTCCATTAAGTTGGCCTTTTGCCAGGTAAAGTTAAGCTTAGTGAATGTCGTTTACAAACGGTTGTGTTTATTCTGTCGAAGTTTATTAATGAAAAATCACAAATCAGACAAGTGTCCCACTTGCGTCAGTGAATTAAAGACCTCGTTTCTGCAAATAAAGAGAGTAGACTCTCATTTAACCTGAAGCATCTAATTTATTGGCTTAAATACTACAGGCCGATAAAAATGGCGGTTTATTTGTTTCGAAGAGATCAACTAAACTGAATCACTTTTTTTTTACTCTTTTACGGAGTTTACATTGGCAAACGAGTTTGAAAGCGCATTTAGCTGTTCGACTCTCTTCTTGCTATCATTAATCATTTTGTTTTCTTTATTTTTTATCTGGTTAGTTTGTTTTTTTTCTTCTCTGATTTTCGTTCTTTTTTAAATGTTCTTTGAAGCTTTCTTTATCAACTTTGGTGTTGTTTTTCGTTTTGCTTTTTTTTCTTTCAAATCTTTTATTAATCTCTTTTTATATATATATATTTTTTTCTGCTTTTATCATTCATTCATTTAAAATTTTATTCTTTCTTTCTTTTTCTTTTGTTTTCCTTTCTTATATTTCATTGGGGTTAATATTATTTGTTTCTTCCTCTTGTGTTTTCTTTCTTTCTTATAGAATTTGATTCGTTTTATTTGCATTTCACTTTTCTTTCATCTTTGTTTTTTTAGGTTTATTTACTTTTTTCTTTTTCTGATTTTTTCCAACATTCTTTTTATCCTTCTTTTCTGCCATTTATTGTTTCCAGTTATTTTATTCTTTCTCTTTTTTTCTACTTTTAATTATTGTTTATATTACACTACCATCCTTTCGTTCTTCCTTTCTTCCTTTCTTTCTTTCCTTCTTTCTTTCTTCCTTTCTTTCTTTCTTTCTTTCTTTCTTTCTTCCTTTCTTTCCTTCTTTCTTTCTTTCTTCCTTCCTTTCTTTCTTCCTTTCTTTCCTTCTTTCTTTCTTGCTTTCTTTCTTCTTTTGTTTCTTTGTTTCTTTCTTTCTTTCTTTCTTTCTTTCTTTCTTCCCTCCTTTCTTTCTTTCTTTCTTTCTTTCTTTCTTTCTTCCTTTCTTTCTTTCTTTCTTATTAATCACGTTATCCTTTTCTATTATTTTCTTCCTTCTTTTCTTTAGTTTTCTTTCTTTCCTTTTTTCTTGTCTTTCATTGCTTTCCTTTTTACCTCGTTTTCTTTCCTTCCTTTTTTTCATACCATTATTTTCCTCTCTTCTTTCTCTTTTTTCTTTACTCTTCTTCTTTATAACTTTTATCTATTTTCTTTTTTTGTTGTTTTTTTTTCTTTCCTTTTCTTGTTTCAGACATTTATTTCTTTACTTTTTACTTTCGTTATCCCCCAGAAAGTTCCGATTTTTGAGAAGATTTCCGATTGGAACGCAATTCTTGCAAAAGAAATACGTAGAGAACAAGGACAATTCAAATCTGTGAATGTAGCAGGGTGGGTCTGGAGTAAAAAGTTTCAGTTACTGGCACTAAAGGATATTATACATCTGAATAATTGTTATGGGATTAGCGAGCATAGTAGTAGGTTTCGTCTGTGAGATAGGGGTTGCCGGTTGGAAAAAAACATACAAGACTTCATCAAACAGTACAAAGTCTACAATGGTAGGAAAGTGAGTATAGGACATCTTCAGTCCAGATTCTCCAATCTTTATTCTTAAAGATAAGAATTATCTGGTTATATGTGTCAGTCATTTTTAACGACATACGATAGCATGACGCCAAATTTGTCTATATAATGATCGTCTTTAAGCATCTAAATTTGACAGACGTATAAATATAAAAGAAAACTGATAACATGATAAGGCGTATGGCAAAAAATATGTTGAGATAAAGCCGAGCGCACGAGCGTGACAAATCATACATTAACATGACGTGTACCCACCCAAAACGCTGCAGAGTAATTGGCTATGGTTAAATATAATTGGCAGAAATGCCCAACAAACAGAAGTGACAAAATTTGCAATAAACATTAAAAGAGAAAGAATAGAAAAGAAGACGGTAAAAAAACTAATATTAAGCAAAGAAAATATGTAAGACAAAGTAACATTAATAAGCCAAAAAAATCACTAAGAATGGTGTTAATATACAAAAGGGATACAGACAAGTGATCACAACTTTTAGATTTCATGACAAGGAACACCGGAAATATGGCAGATGAAAACGAGAAGTAGCCTATCATATTGACGAGGAAGAAATCCCGGCATGCATCTGTACGGGTTGTCTATAAATTTGGGAAGGGGGATGTTTTTATAGCTATTTCTACCTTATTAGATTAGAATCAACAAACACCTATACTTATTTCAGGGGAGTTGAAAACAGGCAAATCGTCACTTGTATTCGTTCTTTTAATTATTCTATGTAAACATCATCTTGAGTTTTTGAGAGGCTGAATTTATCACAGACATTTTAGGTTATTTGGATTGGAATTTTATAAGAGCTCCGAGTGGGGATAACCTCCATAAATATTACAACATGGCGAGGAGAGAGAAAATGGAAATACCTTACAAATTATTTTACTCTTTAAATGTTTGGAAAAGGTTTTATGTCAACTGTACATGTGAATTAAATGAAAATTAATTAATATTTTTTATCCGCATTTTGCATTATTTCATTCCAAGTAAGGCAACAGTGTCACTAAGACACAAGGGGGTTACTATGAAGGAAATGTGAAGAATAGGCATTAAAAGAATAGGTTTCAAGAATACAGAAGATAGTGTTTGAAGTTGTATTTAAATTATGTCTTATGCTAAAAGTCGAGATGGCTTCCATAAATGAACTGCAATGTCAAATGATGTTTACTATGAAAACGCATGATTTTGACAATTGAAAATTGATGTAATGAATATGCATACAGCTGGGTTTCCCCTCACAGTAATATGATTGGCTGGTGTCAGCCATAAATACAGATTGAGGTGGAGGCTCAGGACGACGCCTATTGAGGACGCCGATTGGCTACGTATAGTGCCTATGCCTATTGTCTGCCAGTATGACAAGGACCAGTCCATTACGGTTACCTGCTAGATTGTCCTACCCTGTTACAGTAGTCCAAAACCACTGGTGAATATGGCAATAAAGATGAGGACAACAGTTTAAATAATGTAAATAGTGTAAATAGTTACAATACCTCATCTGAGAAATAGAGACAGATGTTGAAGGTAAATATGGCAATAAAGATGAGGACAACAGTCGAAACAATGTAAATAGTGTAAATAGTGACAATACATGATCTGAGAAATAGAGACAGATGTTGTAGGTAAATATGGCAATAAAGATGAGGACAACAGTCGAAACAATGTAAATTGTGTAAATAGTTACAATACCTCATCTGAGAAATAGAGACAGATGTTGAAGGTGAATATGGCAATAAAGATGAGGACAACAGTCGAAACAATGTAAATAGTGTAAATATTTACAATACCTCATCTGAGAAATAGAGACAGATGTTGAAGTTGAATATGGCAATAAAGATGAGGACAATGGTCCAAACAATGTAAATAGTGTAAATAGTTACAATGCCTCATCTGAGAAATAGAGACAGGTGTTGAAGGAGAATATGGCAATAAAGATGAGGACAACAATCCAAACAATGTAAATAGTGTAAATAGTTACAATACCTCATGTCAGAAATAGAGACAGGTATATTTCGTCTTGTAGAACACTTTTTAACCACGGGTTGATTTTCTGAAATTTTAACTTCAACTAATTGGCTTCCTATCTGCTAAATATATAGCATATTCTTACAAGCAAATATCTTGATAACCTCTTTTAACCATTTAAACCGTCTCAGAGTTATGTTCAACAATCCGGCCTCGTTTTCATATTTCTTCATTCTTTTTCTTTTTATTTATTTTGTTATGCATACTAAACTAGTCTCGAGTTTGTATTATTTCCCTTTTCTCCATTCACCCTTTTGACTTTTCTGCTGATATACAAGATTTTAGCTTCAGAGTTTTGATTGCCGACTAGCGTTTATCGTCCGAAACGGACACGTATGGACAGGCAGAACAGACATATTAACATTTCGAATAAGTATTGGCGAAAATATCCTCAATTCGTCAGATCTAGTCAGCAATTTGGATGTCAGACATGGAATCCAATGTGTATCAGAAATATCTGAACTATCACTGACATGAAATCGTTTTCGCAAATCAAAAATTTAAAACGGATTCTAGCGAATGAATACTGTAGGTTTTAATGCAGAGAAACCTCTTTTCTATCGTATAGACTGGCGCTGCACAATCACAATCAAAGTTCTCTAAAATATACGAAAGAACGCATAACTTGAAGACTTCCAACTGCAGCAAAATGCTACCTATGTACTATAATGGGCATATCCCTATCCATATATATATATATATATATATATATATATATATATATATATATATATATATATATATATATATAGGGTACAGGGTCCATAAAGTTCGTTGGACTTTAAAAATTTACAACTTTATTTGTATTTGCGATAGAAATAATCTGTAAAAAGAATTAGAAAGAAATAAATCTATATTTTTTAAGGTTTTATTGAATTTTTATTTAAGTTTCCACATGTCCTCCATCATTAGCAATACAAAGAGTAATACGATTTTGCAGTTCACGGAAAACATTTGCCAACTGATTTACAGTAATGCCTGAAATCACATTGTTTTAGCTGTAAATTGTTTTAGCTGTACTTAAAATTAGGTACGGTGTAACCCGGATATAAGAGACCCGGATATAAGAGAAACCCGGATATAAGAGAAACCCGGATATAAGAGAGATTTTCTCTGGTGCCAAATTAGAACCTGTGTTAATGTAAACAAAATAGACCAAACCCGGATATAAGAGAAACCCGGATATAAGATACTTCTTCTCCGGTCCCGACAACTCTCTTATATCCGGGTTACACTTACATTAAACTTTATAACATTTTTCTACAGATTATTTCTATCGCAAATACAAATAAAGTTATAATTTTTTGAAAAAGGACACGAACTTTATGGACACCCTGTATATATATATATATACAGTAGAATTTACTGTATGTGGTAGTGATATGGATTGACTGTAGGAGATCATATGCTGTCTAACTCATATTGCCTTTTTTCATTAGTGGATTTGCCACTAGCTTGAGACCTACGGCTGTTTGATAATCACTTGATTTTCTGAACATTTTCAATTTTTCTGTTTTTTTTTTTTTTGCTTAAATGTTGGTGCATATTATTTGTACCCTATTTCGTTTCTTTTCCATTTTCTATTTCCCCTCCCCGTTTATATTTACCTTTTTTCGTATTTGTTTGACTTGATTATAGTCTTTGGTTAGCCAAGTTCTTGTTTCGGCTTATTTTTGTTTATTTTTGACTGTTTTGCTTTTCCTTTTTTTGTTAAATAATTTAATAAAAGAAAAGAAAAAAGAAACCACTTATTTGTTCGACTGTGGTGCTTTTTACACCATCGTGGTTGACAAAAATGATAGTGCCGATACACTGTTACCAAAACCGGTGTCGCCAGCCGAAACGGCCTGGAACGAAAGTAGGCAGTTAAAAAAAAAGATGGTACCTTCTATGAAAACCAGCGAGTAAAATTTGAGCAGTCTTTCAAATACAATGTATTCTTGACCATTGCGAGGCACTAGATGCAGTAAGCTCACGCATCGTATCCCTGCTGACTTCCGATATTAAAACCCGGAAATTAATTGTGGTCAGCAGGGAAAACATGGAAGAAGCGCTGAAGGCATTGCACATCAGTCCAAAAATACTTGCGCGAAGAACGAAGGCCTTATGGGATATTCTCCTACAGACCGAACAACAGTTCAAGGAATTAGCGGAAGTGTCTTGAACACGAAGACTCTACGCCTACAAACAGAATATATGGGCACCCGTAGGACAAAGGTTACCTTCGATGTGGTGCCTGTAGACATCTCGGACGACAGAATGAGGGCCTTTTTCGCAAAATACGGAGAAGTTAACGAAGGCTCTCATTATTAAAAGTGGCATAGAAACGGGTGATATGGAAATACATATCACATTGAATAGAAAGAAGTTCCAGGGACAGGAAGATGCTGGTAGTTGTGGAGGGCAGGAGATCCTGATATTGGTCATGTGGGGCTTTGGGGCACATGGCGAAAGAGTGCCCCAATAAAGGTGTACAATCTCCAGCACATCCAGCAACGACAACAACAACAGCAGCGCTGCAGGCAGAGGAGAGAACTTCAAAGACAAATGACTCATGTAAGGAGTTTAAAAGGAGCCGGAAAGCGTCAAACGTTCCGTCTCCTCCGAAACAAGACATACCTCAATCACCACCGCAGGAGCGGCCAGAGAAGGAAGGGTGGTGCGGTCAAAAAAGGCGTTGCAACAACCAAAAGAGGCGCAGCAAAAACAGCTACACCTAAAACAACAGCAAGAAACACAACGGCAAAGAAAGAAGCAGCAGCAACAGATAGAAATGTCAATGGAGGTGAAAAAAATGCCTCCACCCCAAGCTGCGATTTTGAAAAGTAGTAGGGAGGATAAAACAAAAGACGAACCACAGCAAAGGTACCCTTGCTGTGGTTGAGCGGAGGGGGGGGGCATGGACAGAACCAGGTCACTCTCCGTCCCTGCTTCACCAAAAGAAGACTTTAGCTCACCAAAATCTAGGAGCCTCCCTATTTCCTTTTCTCGTGCTCCACCACCCTCTCCCTCCACCTTCTCTCTCAGTTCATTATCTACTCCACCCCACACATCCACTTTTTCCCCTCTCCACCTTTCAAGGGAGAAAAAGAAAAGGAAACTCTTCCCAGGCCCGGAATCCATATGCAAGGTGGACAGGGAAGGTTAAAAAAGGGCGTGTCGAAACAAAAGAAGGCCCTCTTAGGGCTACTGTTCAAGATGAACACCATAGAAAGAAGTGGAGGATCCCCGAAACTTTCCACGCGCACCGGAAGTAATTACCTGCGTTAGGGACACGAGGGGGGGTATCTAAAAGTATGGAGCCAACTATTCAAGGTTAAGGAAGCCTACCTAAATATTAGAATGTTTGAGTTGAATAATACCGACTTAAACTCCGCCCCCCCCAAAAAAAACCCAGACATTTTTGTGCTGGGAGGGTCCCTGTTTTGATCTATTCCTCCTTATATAGGGCAGTCATGATAACCCACCCGACGGACGTCAACGGGATTGCCCTGGGTGGTCAGAATGCGACAGATTTGGGAACAGGACGCCTGAGACAATCCAACGAGGTCCTTTCTTCTGCAGATTTCCGCCCGTTATGTGAGTAGGTTAATTCTTATTTTTCTACTTGCAGGATTTAAAAGATGTCTATCAAGTTAGCCAGTCTGAATGCGAATGGCCTGAAGGATTGGGGTAAGGCTGCCCGCCTGCTTCGGGATCTCTTGTCTTTCGGTGTTGATGTCGCAGCGATCGAAGAGACCCACTTTGTTTTTCAGCATCGATGCGTGTATGCGACTTTATTGTTTATTCAGCATATAGGGACCGACATGCCAGAGGAGTTTCTCTGCTGATTAGACGTACCCTGGATTCCATAGTAGACCTTGTTCATATGGATGCCAAAAGCCGGTTGATCGTGACCGATATTGCCGTGAAATTGGTTTGTTCCGAGTCGTTGCGGTTTATGCCCCCAACGACCAGGAGGAGCGGGTGTCGTTTTTTCAGCGATTGGGGCCGTTCCTGGTGGATTCAACGTGCCTAGTTTTAATAGGGGACTGGTGTACCATGCTGGACTCCAAGTTAGTGGCGGGGAGCTAGCGGTAGAAGGGGCGATCGTAGCCTGGTTGATCTGATCGAAGAGTTTGGTCATGTCGATAGATACCGGGACGATCACGCCGGGTGGGGAAGATGTAGACGTGGGGTCTTAATTGGCATTCTACCCGGGTGCTTAGCTACCTGGATAAAATGTTAGTTAGAGGAGCCGGCATAGACATGTTAGGTTGTCCCACATTCTACTGGGTAGGCTATTCGGACCACAAACTCGTTTGTGCCCGGATGGCGTTAGATTGTAGCCTTAGAATGACTGGTTACTGGAAGTTGAATCTGTCTTTACTGGACAGGCGGGACTTCCAGGAGCAGCTAACTACCTTAATGAAGAGGGGGCTAGTGGGGGCGGTTATCGGATATGGTGGTGGGACAGAATAGTATTAGGTCCTTCACCACTGATTTCAGCAGACGGCTCGCCCTAGATAGACCTTAGAAGTTGAAGACGCTTAAGGCTAGTTTTTCCCAGGCGGTGGCGGTGAGGGGGATACCCTAGAGATAGTCTTAGCTAGGTAGGCCCTGGAGTGTTTGACTAGCGAGCACTACATAGGCCAGGTAATTAATCGGTTAAGCAAGATGTCTTCCGAAGCGGTGAACATGGGCGCAGATTTGCGCAAGGAAGAGATCTGTCGAGGTTCCGGTCGGCACATCGGTAAAGTCAAAAGCCCGGAGGGGCAGACTCTTCGGGCCACTGACGACATGTGCGAGGCGGTTTCGGCGACATTTTGAGAGCCGGTTAACCAAGGAGCCCGGTCATCGTGATAAGAAATTTCGCAGCTATTTAGCTGACTTTCTCGGCTTACGGTGACTGAAGGGGCTAGCTGCGAGGGAGTGATCACGGAGGGTAATGTCTACGTAGCATTGAAGAAGGTTGGCAGAGGCAAGTCGCTCTGTCTGGATGGTTTGCCCTATGAATTGTACTTCAGACTGTGGCACATCTTTGTCCCGATTTTGTCGTGTTCAACAACTGGTTACGGCAGAGGTCCGTCCCGGAAGGTTCACCAGAAGTGTGAAAACGCTGTTGAAAAAGGGCAAGAGTTTTGGGCGTGAATTAGATAATTATAGGCACATAACTCTGCTAAATATAGAGTTAAAGATTTGAGCCAAGATCCTGCAGGAGCGTTTGAAGTCATTTGCCGAGCCTCAGTTGGGTCCTGAACAGATTGCGCTGTGAAGGGCCGAACAATTTAGAGCATCTGATCCGCCGATGAAGCCGCGCTGATCTATTTAGATCACTCCAAGGCATTTGATAAATTTGACCATCGCTACCTTGCTGCTGTCTTGCAGGGCGTGCAGTCCGGCCCTACGTGGAATCACCGGCCCTGGAGGGACTCGAGCTAGGGTTTCCGCGTACGCCGATGACGTATTTACATTTGTGTCGTCCCACAGCGACATTAGGGTGGTACTGAAGGCGCTTGATCGGTACGAAAATGTGACAGGAGCCAGGATAAACCGAGACAAGTCGTCTGGCCTGCGGTTAGGTGCCTGGAAGTGAGTCGATCTCCCGGGGCCCTTTCGTTGGACGGACGGTCTTCTTCGCATTCTTGGTGTGTGGTTTGGTCCCGACCTCCAGTTGGAGAAAAAATGTTCAGAAGAACGGGCAAAGGCCGCCGCTACCGGTCAGACTTGTCGCCGACGGAGGTTGTCCGTGAAGGGCAGAGAGAAGGCGTGTGTCATTTACCTTTTCGCACTTATCCTTTATCGCTTGTCCGTACTTCCTCTCTGTAAAGATCATAAGAAGCTGCTAGAGCCCTCGCTATCCTCTATTACATGGAGGGGGCCCAAAAATCAGGTCGACAGAGAAATCTATGCACAACGTCCGTACCGTTCTGGGAATGTCACAAATGGCGAGTCACAAGCTCGCCTCGAGGCTGGATTTCTTACGCCGCTCGTTGACAGGAAATTCGATTATGGCGGGGATTGTAATGGATGCCTTCCCTTTGCTTACTATAAGTCCTCCCATCACACGGGTTGAGCGCCGTCGTAAACCCAGGAATCAATCGGATTTCCTTCACGAATGTCGATATGCAATCATTGCTCGGTCCAGTGATCTTTCTTTCCTAGAAAGGTCTTCTATCGTTATTTAGTGGAGGGGATCGCGATCGACTTGGCGGAGGAGGAGTTTCGCTCTTTCTGGTCTTGGGCGCCAACGGCGGATTACCTCAGTAACCCTGAGTTTTCGCTTGCTTGGCGATTGGCTCGGAATAGGCTGCCTCTCAATGACAAGACCTTCATAAGGGGCTTGACGGATTTGCCAGACTGTGAACGATGCGACTTTGGTTTAGAAGAAACGGCTTCGCACGCCATCTATAATTGTCCTCGTGTCCGCTCCTTGAGCGAAGATGAAGATTAGAACTGACAGAAAACGCTTTAATTCGACAGTCTTTGGCGAACGGTGGGTGATTGAGGCGAGATTGGTTCATTTGAACGGGAATGGCCTTGAGGTATGGCAAAAGAGAAGCTTCAGGCAGCGGGGCCTCGTTCCCCAACAACTAAAACAGGCAAAGGCACGAACAGCCTCACTCCCTCTAGCAGCTCCAAGAGTGACTCTACGACCAGCTATTCCGAAAGAATAAAAAATATCAACCATCCTACGAAAAAAAAAAAAGAAAAGAAAAATACAAAAATTGAAAGAATCCCTTACATAGAAACGTCTAGAGGCTGAAAAATTAAGTGGCTCATGTTCGGCCCCAGCGTCTCCATCTTATAAACAGCAGCATAAGGCTCCACCTCCTATAACAAAAATATTGACTCCCAATCCTTCCAAAATGACTACCCTCAATAAGGCTTCCGAAATCCTTAGCCTAGAAAAAAACCTATCCCTTCCCATACCCCTAACCCATCCCCTGTCCAAATTCCCATCAGCTCCCTACAAAAAACAGAAAAACAAAGAAAGAAAAAGTCCGTCAACGGACGAGATAGAATCTGTTACCAAAAAAAAAAAAAAAAATGTCAGCAACTCTATTTGCGAAATATCGAAAGTACAAGAAGAAAGGTTAGCGACGCAATTTCCGAGTCTTACATATTGAAAATTCTAAAGATTTTCGAAAAAGCAAAGAGGAATTTTACTGTTATCAGAACTGGTGTTACTGTCTAGCAGATATGGCCCATGATAACGGAGCCAAATCGTATCTTTGGCATGTTTCCTCCTTTAGCATGTTTTGTTCTGATAGTTCACCCCTTTACAGAGCATTAAAACTTATGTTCCCAGTGGACATTGGCGGCGTGTCTCCTGATGGCACCATCAGGACTGAGATGGTTACAAGATTGTTGAGAGAGGCCGTCGGTGTCCTTACCCCGACCATGTTCAATGCAGGAGGGCAACCCTGATCGGTTTGAAAAATGTCTCTCCGGTTAGCAAGTCTTGATTCCCGAGGTTTGAGTTCGGAATCTCACATGGCGAGGAACTCTCGTGACCTTCAGCGTCTCGGGGTGAATATATGTTGTGAGCAAGAGACCTATTTTCCTTCACAAGATTATGATGGCATTCTGTCACTCTATTCAGCATGTTTTGATGGGCGCTCGAGGGGTGTCTCTTGTCTGGTAAGCAAGTCTTTGAAGGCTGCGTGTGCTCTTGTCTTCGCAGATCCGACGGGCACACTTTGCGCGCTGGATGTTATCATAAAGGATAAGACTCTTCATCCCTCTGGGGTTTATGCGTCGAATGTCCATCCTGAGCGGCCTGATTTGTTTCGGGAGATCGGGCCGTTTTGGAGTATTGGAATGCCGTCCTTGATCCTGACATAGATCGTATAGGTTCATATTCGGGTACTAACAAGTGGGACGTGAAACCATTTCATGACTTTATCGCCGTTTGATCTTGTCGATAAGTACCGGAATTAACACCCCCGGGAGGTAGTGTGGACTTGGACTAATAGTGGCTGCTTGGCTACAGAGGTGCATTCTAGCTACCTCGACCGAGTTTTAGTTAAGAGAGTCGATGTAGGGCCCTTAGGGTCTCCATGTTTATTACTAGAATATATTAAAACGCATATAATATTTAATACCATTTTATATTTCTACTAATTCCCAGTCACATCACTCACATTGGAACGCTTTCTTTCGTTTTTTTTTATAAAAAAATTCCTACCTAAATATTTGAATTTTAAAATAATTGCAAAAGATATTCTGGCGGACTTTTAAAAATCACCTTCACAATAGAATGCAAATTTTATCGCAGTTACAATAAGTTTGTCTTTGCAATTTACCCCCGAAAATGATCTTGAAAAGGATCCAATGTACTTGGGTGAGAAAACACTACAGGTGCTTCCTTGATGAAATTCATCTTAACATCAAGTAACTGACAATTGGAAAGCATTAGAATCTGTCTATATTTCTGAGATGAGGTATTATGTACAGTAGTTACATTAGTCGGACTATTGTCCTCATCTTTGTCGCAATATTTGTCACAACGTTTCGTCCGTTGACTGTGAGTTCAATACCCGGTTAAGGCAGTGGAGAACTTTCAGAGGGAAAATTAGCAGGAGATAACTGATAACTGACATCCATCAAACATGGCAAGTGGAACTATAACAGTCTACCCCAGTGATCGAAATAAAGGGTTCAGTTCGAAATTCCAACCACCTGAAGAAGACCGGAGCGTACAACGGCCGAAACGTTGTGACAAATATGGCGACAAAGATGAGGACAATAGCCCGACTAATGTAAATACTGTAGAAAGCATTAGTTTAAAAATAAGTATACTCAATATGTCTATATTTGTAAAATGTTTGAATGAACATATGCTGCCTTCTTATCCATATAAATATAAAGTCTACTTTACGTCAATGTGTGAAAGTGAATGAAACCGAGATGCCAGATCAGGACTAATAATATTGCTGATTCTAGTTTGGATTTTATCAATAACTAGCAGTAGAGCCAGGCGTTGCCCGGGGATGTAACAGTAAGAGATAGATCAAGTATCGACCATCATAAAGACTGAAAAATAAAATTGACAAAGATTACTGTTTAAGGTTGACGGACACGCATGTCTTAATTAGTTTTTTTTTGTTTTTTTTTTACGAATTGGTCAAACCCAAACTCAAACAAAAACATTGTTTTCAATCGTTTATGATTCTACCGATTGAATAAAATTTTATTATAAACAATTGTCTTGTAAATGGAATTTTTAAAGCATTCTGAATGTAAAAATAAAGAAAAAAGTGTGTAAAACAATAAGAAACACTACCTGCCAAAAAGAAAAGTTTTGTTGAAATTTGTTTAAAAATTTTAGGAAATCCGATCTCATATATAAACAAACACACACACACACACACACACACACACACACACACACACACACACACACACACACACACACACACACAAACAACCTGGGTTTTTTAATAAGTATAACTCGATATGAGTTGTCCCCCTTTCATTCTCGTGATGCCTCTTAATCGTGTTTTCAAATTGATTTCATGCAAAAACAATTGTGTTTTTCTAAATTTGGCGCTGTCAGAACCGCTGCAAGGTAATTTTACGTAGTTCTGTGAAATTTTGTTGAAATCGGTTGAAAAATGTAGGAAATCCGATCCAATATATAAACGTACAGACACACACACACACACACACACACACACACAACCTGGGTTTTTATAAAAAGTATGATCTTTACATATATAACACAAGCACAGGACCACATGAATCAGAATACATTTAAATTTCTTGTTTTAATTCTGTCTTTTCTTTCTTTCGTTTTATGTGCCATGTCCTTTAAGGACGTAGGCGAACATGGCTCTCCACCCCTCTTTATCCCTTGCAGCTCTCAACAAATTCCTTCCATCTGCTTCCTTTCCCAGACCACGTTCTGTCAATCACTTCGTTAAGCATGCTAGGCATGTCACGCGTGGTTTTCCCTTGTCTCTCTTTCTCTCTATTCGACCCGTGAGTATCAGATTCTCCGGGCCCTCCTTCCTCATTACGTGTCCCAGAAACCTCAGCTTCCTCTTCCTGATATTAAGTATCAGCCTCTTTAAGATCTCATATTTGCTCACACGCTCGGTCCATGTTATCCTTAGCATCCTTCTGTAGAACCACATCTCTGTCGCCTCTTCTTCATCTTTGAGGAAATCGTCCAATATTCGCTGACGTAACTGTTTATAATTCTACGATTCGGGCTTATTAGTCACAGAATTAACTGTATTTATAATTTTTTTCTACTAATAAACGTGGTATTATCAGTAGTAGTATTAATTGACGTATTAGTAATAGTAGTTGTATTTTTATCAAACGTTAGTGTGTTTAGCGATCCGTAGAGAAAAGATAAAAATTCCAAATCAACAATCTGGAAATTTAAACTTCATTTTCTACTGTAGAATTAATTACACGGTGTAATGCGCTAGAAATGATGAGAAGAAAATTGGGGTGGACATTGTGTGATGTATTTGTAGTTGGTTTCCTTATCACTGGCCATAATTCATTGGCTCTCTTGTTAAAGAATAACAGTTTCTATTTAGTTGGTTCCTTTTCTTTATCTTAGACGTTAAATGAAATTCATCAGCCCAAATATTTTCTTTCCGTTAATTTGTATTTTTTTTCTTCTTTTAATCATTTAATTTATTTCTTGTTCCAGTGTTCTTGTTCATAAAGGAGGGCTTTAAACAAATCAGTGTGAAATTTGTTTTTAATGGACTGCCTGGAAAAAGAAAGCAGTGTCTTGATATTCACCCAGTCACCAAGAGCCACATACGGGATTATTTTATCCGTGAGATAGCAAAACCTTAACACAACGCAAGGGACGAACAGAGTAACGAAAAAAAAAATTAATTACCAAAATATTTTATACATGAAAATGTATCCTGTACAACAAAGATAACATTAGTATATATAAATCTATTTTCTTTCTCTCTCTCTCTGTCTCTCTCTCTCTCTCTTCTTTCTCTCTCTCTCTCTCTCTCTCTCTCTATATATATATATATATATATATATATATATATATATATATATATATATATATATAGATATATTGATAATATTAGTGGAAAATATACTGAAATGTATCTTTATGCATTAGACATCCGTCAACATTCATTTTTTTCTCTCACTTAAACCCCTTCCACTCACCTCTCCTAAAATTCTCTCTGTTAAGGTTTAATCTCCCTCCTTCTCTAGTCTGGTACCCCTCTCTTTAGGTCTAACATTCGTCCCACTCCCTCATACTTACACTCTCTTTTATTTCCGGAGTTGTTTTTTTCTGTTTTCCTTTAGAATTTGTAGGTCTGATGAATT
>CAHIKZ030001068.1:1125000-1230000 GCA_903632075.3 Acanthosepion pharaonis | reverse complement strand
TATTCACCTTCAACATCTGTCTCTATTTCTAAGATGAGGTATTGTAACTATTTACACTATTTACATTGTTTGGACTGTTGTCCTCATCTTTATTGCCATATTCACCTTCAACATCTGTCTCTATTTCTCAGATGAGGTATTGTAACTATTTACACTATTTACATTGTTTGGACTATTGTCCTCAACTTTATTGCCATATTCACCTTCAACATCTGTCTCTATTTCTCAGATGAGGTATTGTAACTATTTACACTATTTACATTGTTCGGACTGTTGTCCCCATCTTTATTGCCATATTCAACTTCAACATCTCTCTCTATTTCTCAGATGAGGTATTGTAACTATTTACACTATTTACATTGTTTGGACTGTTGTCCTCATCTTTATTGCCATATTCACCTTCAACATCTGTCTCTATTTCTAAGATGAGGTATTGTAACTATTTACACTATTTACATTGTTTGGACTGTTGTCCTCATCTTTATTGCCATATTCACCTTCAACATCTGTCTCTATTTCTCAGATGAGGTATTGTAACTATTTACACTATTTACATTGTTTGGACTGTTGTCCTCATCTTTATTGCCATATTCACCTTCAACATCTGTCTCTATTTCTCAGATGAGGTATTGTAACTATTTACACTATTTACATTGTTTGGACTATTGTCCTCAACTTTATTGCCATATTCACCTTCAACATCTGTCTCTATTTCTCAGATGAGGTATTGTAACTATTTACACTATTTACATTGTTTGGACTGCTGTCCCCATCTTTATTGCCATATTCAACTTCAACATCTCTCTCTATTTCTCAGATGAGGTATTGTAGCTATTTACACTATTTACATTGTTCGGACTGTTGTCCACATCTTTATTGCCATATACACCTTCATCATCTGTCTCTATTTCTCAGATGAGGTATTGTAACTATTTACACGATTTACATTGTTTGGACTGTTATCATCATCTTTATTGCCATATTCACCTTCAACATCTGTCTCTATTTCTCAGATGAGGTATTGTAACTATTTACACTATTTACATTGTTTGGACTGTTATCCTCATCTTTATTGCCATATTCACCTTCAACATATGTTTCTATTTCTCAGATGAGGTATTGTAACTATTTACACTATTTACATTGTTTGGACTGTTATCCTCATCTTTATTGCCATATTCACCTTCAACATCTGTCTCTATTTCTCAGATGAGGTATTGTAACTATTGACACTATTTACATTGTTTGGACTGTTATCCTCATCTTTATTGCCATATTCACCTTCAACATCTGTCTCTATTTCTCAGATGAGGTATTGTAACTATTGACACTATTTACATTGTTTGGACTGTTGTCCTCATCTTTATTGCCATATTCACCTTCAACATCTGTCTCTATTTCTCAGATGAGGTATTGTAACTATTTACACTATTTACATTGTTTGGACTGTTATCCTCATCTTTATTGCCATATTCACCTTCAACATCTGTCTCTATTTCTCAGATGAGGTATTGTAACTATTGACACTATTTACATTGTTTGGACTGTTATCCTCATCTTTATTGCCATATTCACCTTCAACATCTGTCTCTATTTCTCAGATGAGGTATTGTAACTATTTACACTATTTACATTGTTTGGACTGTTGTCCTCATCTTTATTGCCATATTCACCTTCAACATCTGTCTCTATTTCTCAGATGAGGTATTGTAACTATTTACATTATTTACATTGTTTGGACTGTTGTCCTCATCTTTATTGCCATATTCACCTTCAACATCTGTCTCTATTTCTCAGATGAGGTATTGTAACTATTTACACTATTTACATTGTTTGGACTGTTATCCTCATCTTTATTGCCATATTCACCTTCAACATCTGTCTCTATTTCTCAGATGAGGTATTGTAACTATTGACACTATTTACATTGTTTGGACTGTTATCCTCATCTTTATTGCCATATTCACCTTCAACATCTGTCTCTATTTCTCAGATGAGGTATTGTAACTATTGACACTATTTACATTGTTTGGACTGTTGTCCTCATCTTTATTGCCATATTCACCTTCAACATCTGTCTCTATTTCTCAGATGAGGTATTGTAACTATTTACACTATTTACATTGTTTGGACTGTTGTCCTCATCTTTATTGCCATATTCACCTTCAACATCTGTCTCTATTTCTCAGATGAGGTATTGTAACTATTTACACTATTTACATTGTTTGGACTGTTGTCCTCATCTTTATTGCCATATTCACCTTCAACATCTGTCTCTATTTCTCAGATGAGGTATTGTAACTATTTACACTATTTACATTGTTTGGACTGTTATCCTCATCTTTATTGCCATATTCACCTTCAACATCTGTCTCTATTTCTCAGATGAGGTATTGTAACTATTGACACTATTTACATTGTTTGGACTGTTATCCTCATCTTTATTGCCATATTCACCTTCAACATCTGTCTCTATTTCTCAGATGAGGTATTGTAACTATTGACACTATTTACATTGTTTGGACTGTTGTCCTCATCTTTATTGCCATATTCACCTTCAACATCTGTCTCTATTTCTCAGATGAGGTATTGTAACTATTTACATTATTTACATTGTTTGGACTGTTGTCCTCATCTTTATTGCCATATTCACCTTCAACATCTGTCTCTATTTCTCAGATGAGGTATTGTAACTATTTACACTATTTACATTGTTTGGACTGTTATCCTCATCTTTATTGCCATATTCACCTTCAACATCTGTCTCTATTTCTCAGATGAGGTATTGTAACTATTGACACTATTTACATTGTTTGGACTGTTATCCTCATCTTTATTGCCATATTCACCTTCAACATCTGTCTCTATTTCTCAGATGAGGTATTGTAACTATTGACACTATTTACATTGTTTGGACTGTTGTCCTCATCTTTATTGCCATATTCACCTTCAACATCTGTCTCTATTTCTCAGATGAGGTATTGTAACTATTTACACTATTTACATTGTTTGGACTGTTATCCTCATCTTTATTGCCATATTCACCTTCAACATCTGTCTCTATTTCTCAGATGAGGTATTGTAACTATTTACACTATTTACATTGTTTGGACTGTTATCCTCATCTTTATTGCCATATTCACCTTCAACATCTGTCTCTATTTCTCAGATGAGGTATTGTAACTATTTACACTATTTACATTGTTTGGACTGTTATCCTCATCTTTATTGCCATATTCACCTTCAACATCTGTCTCTATTTCTCAGATGAGGTATTGTAACTATTTACACTATTTACATTGTTTGGACTGTTATCCTCATCTTTATTGCCATATTCACCTTCAACATCTGTCTCTATTTCTCAGATGAGGTATTGTAACTATTGACACTATTTACATTGTTTGGACTGTTATCCTCATCTTTATTGCCATATTCACCTTCAACATCTGTCTCTATTTCTCAGATGAGGTATTGTAACTATTGACACTATTTACATTGTTTGGACTGTTGTCCTCATCTTTATTGCCATATTCACCTTCAACATCTGTCTCTATTTCTCAGATGAGGTATTGTAACTATTTACATTATTTACATTGTTTGGACTGTTGTCCTCATCTTTATTGCCATATTCACCTTCAACATCTGTCTCTATTTCTCAGATGAGGTATTGTAACTATTTACATTATTTACATTGTTTGGACTGTTATCCTCATCTTTATTGCCATATTCACCTTCAACATCTGTCTCTATTTCTCAGATGAGGTATTGTAACTATTTACACTATTTACATTGTTCGGACTGTTATCCTCATCTTTATTGCCATATTCACCTTCAACATCTGTCTCTATTTCTCAGATGAGGTATTGTAACTATTTACACTATTTACATTGTTTGGACTGTTATCCTCATCTTTATTGCCATATTCACCTTCAACATCTGTCTCTATTTCTCAGATGAGGTATTGTAACTATTTACACTATTTACATTGTTCGGTCTGTTGTCCTCATCTTTCTTGTCATATTCAAAACGTTTCAGCCATTGTACGCTATGCTCTTCTTCGGTGAAGAAAATAAAGTGTTTGTTTCGAAATTCGATCGAATATCCCTCGAAAAAGACCAGAGCGTTCAACGTCCGAAATTATCAAACCTCATCTCAAAAATGTAAGCATGTATTTACGGAAGTAAAATGCAAAGAAAAATAAAAAATAAAAAAATTATAATATTTGATTAAGTTGTTCAATCATTATCTACTTAAAATATTATCTTAGCATCAAAATGTGTTATATTATAAAAACCTAGTTTTTATTAACCGAATTTCTTTTGTTCGAAAAGTTGATAGAATCAGATAAATAGATATTTAATGATGAAAAGATATCATTGTTTTGTCATCTTTAAAACTTTTCACTTTACTCATTGATATGTATCTAAGTTTATTCCTATCTATCTATCTATCTATTGGTCTATATCTATATCTATATCCCTCTCTCTCTCTCTCTCTATATATATATATATATATATATATCAGCCTGCCCGTCTCTATCTGTTAATTTTTATGTCTGTTCTATCGGTCTGTTTATCTTTGTCAATCTATTCGTATCTATCGAGCTATCTATTCTATTCTATCTATCTCAGTCTCTTGATATCTATCTATCTATCTATCTATCTATCTATCTATCAGTATATATATAATTATTTATTCGAAAATTATAACTTAAATATGTGATTTTATAAAATATTTATGTTATAAATCCTATACTTGGGTATATATATATATATATATATATATATATATATATATATATATATATATTAGTCTGTGTGTGTTTGTGTGTATGTATAATAATACAATACATTATTTTTAGCACTATGCCGATTGGGGGAGACGTTGGTCACCGTAACAATCCCAGCTTATCTAGTTCGATTTAACTCCGTCTCTTTCTAATACAATTTACATAATCACATATATAATGTCATCCTTCGCCATTCGATTCAAACAAGCTCGAAAATAAAGCGTTTTCACAGGGGAACCTAATAATATCATTGTATAATCCCCACTTCAGTATTCTGTGTGGTTTTGGTCACTGCGCCAAATAATACAATGTTGCATATCCCCGTTGGTGCGGGTGGTCACTTTCTTCCTCCACTAGAGGGCAGTTTCCAGACTCGAAAATCAACACGTCTACATTGCTTGACGTGTAAGGTCCAACTCACTTAAAAACCTTTCTATGTCTCTATCATTTCCACGCTTGTTTAGCCAATCAAAATCGACTTCCTTGTCTCGATTTCTATTTGATCCCTCAGGTCAATCTCAGGAAATCCGAGCAAAGATCCTGTTCCCCATAAAATTAATAGTCATGTAAACTATTATTTAACAAAATAAAAAAAAAAATAACATTTATGAATTTTATTTCCACTATGTTACTATAAACTCCACTCTACTTTTTCGTGTAAGAAAAGCGTGCATCTTTTCCTCACTGGGCCTCGGGACATGCCCCCGCCGGCATAAACATTTACCATTCTTGAAAAAAGAGTGAACAAACAAATGTTTTTTTTTCACGCTTCACAAACATTTTTTAACAAACAATAGAATACCGAACAATCCTTATATATAGTAACAAAAATGTTCAACCCATTAACAGTACACAGAAATCACAATGAGAATGCCCCATCACAGAATGCGGTCAGTCTTTATTTTTCAAACGAATTTTCTACGTATTTGTTACGTATGTGAATTCAGGTTTCCACGTGGTACATGAACAAACTTCTTCAAAGATCACCATTTATTTACCGGTCAAATTTCCTTCTCCAGAAAACTTTCTTTCAAAAGCGAAACTTTCGCCGACAGATTTATCTATAATAAAATGAAAAAAAATCAGACTGACAGACACAAAAAAATTAAAGGGTATCAATCAAAATCAACAATCGATTTTTGCACATGGTTCTAAACCTTCGAAAAAAAAATCCGTCTGTCACTAAAATGTTTCATCAAAATTGATATTGTAGCACCAGTGTGCATCCGTAAGTATCACTGTTCAACGTGTCATTTCTTTCTTTATTTTCTTTAGTCTTCCTTCGTTTTTCTTCTGTCCATCAAACCCTGTTCGCCTACAGTTTTTAGTTATTTTTTCTTTTCATTTTTTCATCATTACTTCCTGTTTTGCTTTGTGTCATGGGTCCTTATCTATAACTGCAGAATGAACTCTTTCTAACACTATGTATACTACGCCTCTCAAGAGAGAGGGACGAATCAAGTCGAGCCGATAGTAGTTCACTCCAAACCAGACTGACAGTCATACTAACACCTTCCACATCTTGTATTATTATTTAGTGTAATATACCTTCGTTATTTCTACTCTTGTGTTCATGTTGTTCTTCCTTGGTCCTAACCTGGACCATAACAGTTTGTTGCGTAGACAATTACCCAGGACTACTTATCATGAATCTGATGCTCTATTTGTCCCAGTACCGTTTTCTTATTTAGACGCCTTTTACTCATGTACACTCTGTTATCACACACAATAACTTTCTGATATATATCTAGATTACAGCATCTTCCTACCCTTACTTTACATTTTTTTAAGCTCGAAATAAATCTTTTTTCGAGGGTTAAAAGCAGTTGTCCTTTTTTTCGGCCTTTATTTTTTTACTCAGCACCAATTTGCCATACACCAATCTAATTTTCCATTAGTTCTCTCGGGGGAAATACCTGATACTGTGTCACTCGATGTACACGTAAAAACTATAATATATCCTTACTTTCACCTCCATTGGTTTTTCTATTGCCATTTTGAATCTATCAACAAAGCGTTCTGCTTGCTCAATTGATCTTGGATGTTAGTGGAGAGATTTGATATGTTGTATCGCAATTTTTTTCAAAGACGTTGGCCGTGAATTGCGTGTCAGTGTCCGAAAGAACAGTATCCGGGATTGCGTATCTATTAAATAATCCATACAATAAGTTTATTGTAAATGTAGAAATTTGATTTTAGCAATATATATAATCTGGCCATTTGGAAAAAAAAAGGCGACTACGATTAGGCAGTTTACACCATTTATCGGTTCCGCAAAATAGATGTGTGGAATTTAACCTTCGCACGCTTTTACCAATTTCTCTATGTCTTTGTCCATATTGGACAAGTAGACATAGCTGCACATGAGGGATTTCATTCTAGAAAAGACCTGTAAGAAATTCTTTCAATATCATTTTTTTTAAAAATGCAGGTATAACCACTCTTTCACCAGACATTATGACCTCATCGCAGATTAAGAAAATATTGTCACCGTCAATATTTGATTGAATTTTATTTTTCTCCTTCAGTTTCCACCTTACTTGCTTTTTCTATAGCAGAAATTCTATTTCTGAGATGAGGTATTATGTACACTATTTACATTATTCGGACTATTGTCCTCATCCTTGTCGCCATATTTATTACAACGTTTCGGCCTTTCAGTATCTGTCTATATTTCTGAGATGAGGTATTATGTACATTATTTACATTATTCGGACTATTGTCCTCATCTTTGTTACCATATTTATCACAACCTTTGGGCCCTTCAGTGTTTGTCTATATTTCTGAGATGAGGTATTATGTACACTATTTACATTATTCCGACTATTGTTCTCATCTTTGTCACCCTATTTATTACAACGTTTCGGCCGTTCAACCTCTGTCTATATTGCTGAAATGAGGTACTATGTACACTATTTACATTATTCGGACTATTGTCCTCATCTTTGTCACCATATTTATTACAACGTTTCGGCCCTTCAGTATCTGTATATTTCAGAGATGAGGTATTATGTACACCATTTATATTATTCGGACTATTGTTCTCATCTTTGTCGCCATATGTATTACGGCGTTTCGGCAGTTGTACGCTCCGGCCTTCTTCAGGTGGTTGGAATGTCTAACTGAACCTTATATTTCGCTCACTGGGGTAGACTGTTCTAGTTCCACATGCCATGTCTAATGAATGTTAGTTATCAGTTATCTCTTATTCATTCCCCTCTCCAAGTTCTCCACTGCCTTAACCGGGTATTGAACTCACACTCTTTGGGTTCTGTCATTGGATCTAACCAACTGTGCTATGTGTCCTTGAGGAATAAATTAATTAGCTTTTCAGAGTTACTTGAAAAAACATCCACTTTATTAGAAAAAGTAGTTTATGAACAAATCCCATAAATTGAACAGTTGCATCCAATCTGTTCCGAACAAGTTGAAAGTTCTTTCCATAACGGATGCTTTTAGTCTTTGCCGTTTTCCCATAAAACAATAAATCTGATGTGAACACATCTTTAAATTTAAATTTCTGTCTAATAACATCCTGGACATATTTTTGGTAATGTTAATGTTGATTTACGATTCTTTCCCAGGTTTCTTTGTTTTTAATAGTCAAATCTAACCTCGTATCTAGTTAACAGATTATAGTTTTTCTGTTTATTTTTACGATTATAAACCTTTTTTTCTACCCATGTCTACGTTGTTTGTTGTCGACGCTACGTTTACAGTTTTCTTGAATTTTGACTTTTATGCTTTTTTTGAAATTTACAATGCGAACTCTTGTGTTCCGCGTTTCCACAGCCGAAACATTTTTTAAAAGACAGTTCCCCTTGAAATGTAGTTCGCCGAATCCTTAATATGGATTTGATTTTGCAAAGTATTTTGTTTTTCCCCTAAGCTTTGGAACGAACCGAATTTATGCCAGATTTATCTCTTTCATCCATTTTACCCGGATTGTATCATGAGTTCACTATTCTTTGACACTCTTCAGCTTGCAAGGTCAGATTTGAGTCCTGTTCAACCAAAGTCAAAATTCTTGAACGGATTTCCTCATCCTTATTTCCTGTCAATACTTGTACAAAGATCAAGTACTTAAACATATCTGGTATTGGTCCGTTTAACTAGAACTTTTCAATTCCCTGTTAACGATAATATCCTGAGATGTATAACATTCATATTCTTTTTCTACAAAGTGTAGGCATTGTCAATATGAACTGAACAATGAACACTGAAAATTTTACTTAACAAAATAATAGATTCTTAACACGACAATTCATTTGATTTTTTTCTGCAGTATGTAATTTACGTATCTTTCATGTTCTCTGAACTCTAAATTTCTTAGTATCAGGCGCAAATTTTCTTGTCCGACCAAATTACACATTCTTTTTTAAAGATTTCTTCACAGCGTCTGTTGTATGCTGCAAATATAACCCCTTCACCAGGGTTGTATTTAAATTCGCCATTTGCATTTACTTCTGAGTTCAGTGAGAATAACATAGACGTATTTTCGCTATCTTTACTCACCATAAAAAAAGCTCTAATATTTTTTATATTTTTTGTTGTCTCAACAATGTTTGTTGTAACTGTTCTTGTTGTTATTGTCGTAGTTCTTGCTGTCGTTTTATTAATTTCAACATTATTGCTTTCAACTTTTCAATTTTTAAATGTATGACTTAGAAATTTGATTCCAATGTATATTTCAACTGTTTTAATATTTCCCTTTTTTACGGCGTAAGTTTTTTTCGACTTTCCGATTTCACATGTTGAAAACAAACCGAATCTTTGTCCATCACTATTATAATGACCATTGAATCATACTCATCTCCAACTGTTGTGATGTGGAGTCAGTTGTGAGAGTCGTATCCGTACTCGGCTAGACAATTCACTGCAATAGTCTTTCTTCTAGACAATTACCCAGGACTACTTATCATGGATTGACTGGTCCGTTCATGATGTAAAGGACGGTAAATGCCTCTTGACACAAAATACGGTGAGAGATAGATAGATAGATAGATAGATAGAGAGATAGATAGATAAGAGACTCCAACAGATAGATAGATAGATAGATAAGAGACTCCAATAGATAGATACATAGATACGATGTTAGATAGATAGATAGATAAAAACAAAGAAGATTGATATAGAGATATATAGTAAAAATATAATATAGATCGATAGATATGAATATACTTAGGTAGGTAGGTAGATAGATAGATAGATAGATAGATAGATAGATAGATAGATATGAGACTCCAATAGATAGATAGATACGGTGATAGATAGATAGATAAAAACAAAGGCGATTGATATATATATATATATATATATATATATTGATATCCGTATTTACGATTCCAATGGAATAAATTATGACCATGGAATATTAGTGTTTAAGCCTTTTTTATTATATATATATATATATATATATTAAAAGTATAGATCGATAGATATGAATATACTTAGATAGATAGATAGATAGATAGATAGATAGATAGATAGATAGATAAAAACAAATGAGATATAAAGATATATATTAATTATATAAGATAGATCGATACATTGGTATGAATAGGCTGAGATAGATAGATAGATAGATAGATAGATAGATAGATAGATAGATAGATTGACTGACTAACAGACAGTGGGCTTAATATTTTATACCTGGCAAAATACAGTGATGGGGTTTAAACTATTTTCGTCAACAAATATCCAACTGTCCATGTCAATTTGATAATTCTCTCTCCTGATTTAAACTAGAACACGAACACCCACCGTTGGCTCCCTTGGATGTATTCACTCCTGCGTCATTGTCGAAACTGGGTAAAGACAATTGCAAATAGGCAGTTGTTTACTAATTTATTTAATACAGAACGAAATGTCTGAAACGATGCGAACTTTTTTTAGCATATGCTTGAAAATCTTCATTCCGATACTCAGTAAATAATGGGAATCATAACAGAAAGGAATATAATACTTTATATATTCAGTACAAGAACCTGGGCAATTTCTTTCTGCTACAGTGGTAGCCTTATTCTTTTGCCCAACTGTGTGACATTCCAAACATGTGCCCTCTCTTATATTGATTCGATCTTCTGGGAAGAAGATTCGTCGAAGTTCCAAAACCATCTCCCTCTATTCATTTCATCCAGGGCGTATAATGCAATTTTCCAACATAGCGGCGGTCCCAGGTGGCGCCAAGGTTTGCTTCCATTAAGGGCTTAGTTGTCCGAATTCAGTCGACAGGAAAATAGTTATGTTAACTGGGAAAATAAATCGATCAGGGAATTGCAGTTTGAAATCTTATTGATGTAAGGTCCTAAGCCCTTGGATTCTGAAGTTCCTACTTCTCTTACCATTGTAAAAGAACTGTGCTCTGTCCTCGCAATCTAATGTCTTCGCACCTGAAGCAAAATCTTTGTATTGAACACCGCCAATACTATAATGACAAACGTAATGAAAATCACTATACTGCATCCATTCTTTTATTGGAGGATGATGGGTTAATTAATACTGACTATTAATTAATATCAGTTTTCATAGCAGAACGAGAAAGTCTGTGACAGAGGTAGTTTCTTCCAATAATCGAATTTACTAAAAAAACAAAACAAAAAAACCCCAAAAAAACAAGACATTAATCTGAAAACTCTAATCATTATCTTTAAATAGCGTCTTCAGATTGAGACAAATTTTTGATCCATTCCTTCTTGACAAGTCGTGAAATGAAAATTATTCTGAGCGGTCACTCTTTAAGATCCTTTCGTAATAATACAGGTGTCATTGGGTCTACTTTGTTTTTAATTTGCATTAATGACCTTCCCAATTACATCAACTCTTACCTTGGTATTTACGCTGATGACGGAACCATTTACTCCTGTCTCAGGGAGTGAGTCCGATCATCCCAATAAGTTTAAAATGGCGGCCGAGGCACAAAAAAAAGAAGATATTCACTCTGTTGTTAATCGGGTCAAAGAATGGCTTATTAATTTTAATGCTTGAAACTCCTCTCTGTTAATCATCTGAGAAAACCTTTTCTGCCTTCCATCAGCCTGTCTGATGTTGACTTCCAGAAGAGTGACTCATTGCTGACATGGAGTGTAAATATTACATTGAATTCATTTCGAGGTCAGCTGCTAAGGTTTGTTCACTGTGTTACTCGGGATAGTTTGTCTCTCCTGTCTCTGTCTTAAATATCCACCATATACCATGATTAGTATTCGTCTATGCATAGAATATTGCTGCCACATATGGTCTGGTACCCCTGCTCTATATCTAGAAATTCTTGGTGAGATATGTGTAATGTATATATATATATATATATATATATATATATATATATATATGTATGTATGTATGTAGTATGTATGTATATATTTGTAATCTTATACTGCAGCTATACTCGTCCGGCAAAACCTTACGTCTTTTAGCTTGTAAATGAACAAACCAATACCCAAAGGGAAAAAAGGGGGAAAAAAGAAAGAACTAAGAACATGTACTTCCGGTGAAAATAATCATCTAGAATGAAAGTTCAGAGTCCAAAGGAAAAAACCTCCAACACAAGTAAAGTAAAAATAACAAAGCAAAGTTCTCAATACGCTAAGTAGAGCAAACTAAGTAAACCTACCTAGGTTTCACCTATGCGGATCGTCAGGGTAAACTGGTCAGTTTACACTGACGATTGGTCAAAAAATAATAATTTTGTACTTAAAATAAGAGAAAATTAAAAAAAAGTGAGACATGTTTATTTATTGAAAAATTTATTATGAAAAAAAAAAAAAAAACCAAAAACAAAAAAAATACACACACACACACACGGAAAACACCACCACTCTCCACTCCAAAATATCTTGGAGCACACTTTTTCGTAATAAAATGAATATTGCAGTCGAGTTGTAAGTTTCGTTCTTTTTTATATTTTCACCAATATATATATATATATATATATATATATATATATATATATTTATTAAAGACATTTTTATGTTTAACGTTGTTATTTATAGATACAAGTATTTAAGCAAATGCTCTGTTTATGATAAACAGTATTAAATAACATTTACCGGCCTGAATGTCCGAGAAATTTTCATAGTGCGTTATTGATACATGTCTAGTTAAATTGACACTTTTAAGTCACGTCATCACGAACAACATCAAGTTACGAATATAAATTTAAGATATAGTGAAGTAGACAGAGAGATATTTTTAGCAAGTGATCTCTAGTGGGATTTAGTTATTTTCTATATATTTTGAACCCAAATTACGATACTTATTATATTGAATGGGGAAATATTAAAGTTGAAAAATCAAAGAATTAAATAAATATTATATGGATCGTTATATATTAATAAATTAATAAATATATAATGGTAATGCATAAATTGTATTAAGTATATTTTAATGTAAATATACAATTCCTACAAATTACTGTGAATTCATTTCTCTGATTTAGGAGATTATTATTTTTAGTAAACTTAATAATATGCAGTTTTCATGACACAGTGAGCATGAGTCATTTAAGGACTTACAAATTTTCGTAGGCAAACAATAATATGTGTCGACCGAAAGATGTCTTTTTAAATTATGCTATTTATTGAGAGTTGAATATATGTTTTGGAGGGAACACTTGTTCAAATCGATCAAATGTAATTTTTTTGCATGGGGAAAAATTACGCCCTGAGATGATAATTTGAATCTGTCAAGTGTCTTCCATCTGACAACAATTCAAATATATGGACCTTATTATTCAAGGAATTGATAGTAAGGTAATGTTTCATAAAGTATTTTTAGCGAATTGATTTCGCAATTATACACATTAACATTGCTATTTATTTCTTTGTATAAATTGTTTCTTTATGATATATATATATATATATATATATATATATATATATATATATATATATATATATATATTTGTGTATTTAGGCAGCAGTCCTTCTTTCATGCACATTTCATTGAATACAAGACAACGCGCTTTTATTTAGTTTCCATACATAAATAATAATAGCATCATCTACATGCTAAAAAATGGCTAGAAATAATGGAAGCCTTATTAATACACACATATATACACATGTATATGTGTGTGTTGGCACCTATTATGTATGAGTTTGTGTGTATGTGTGGTTATGGAAACTTTGATATGTCATTACTGTTTTTATATATGTGAGTATGTGTGCATAAAAATGTGTGTATTTATGTTTATATGTATATGTGTGTGCATGTGTACTTGTGATCATAGATATGTATATGTGCGTATATGTTTATGTTTATATATTTATATGTATGTATTTCTGTATGTATATGTATGTATGAGTGCATGTTTATGTGTGTTAGTGTTTGCTGCCGCGTGTATATATATGTATCTGTGGGTTTCTTTATCCTGTTTATCTTTGCCTAATATATAATGAAACTATTATCAACTTATATGATTAAAATATATTTTTATTGATATTTGTGGTTTTGTAATTTTCGTTTTAATATATTAAATAATATTATTTTTAACCATTTTTATCTTTGTATATTTGCTCCCTTAAGTTATAATTTAATAAGTGGTTAGCATTTATTTAATGATACGTTAAGTCTTAAATATTTGTTGGTTGTGGTATCTGATTGTCTAGGTCATTGTCTGTGGATGTGTGGACGTGTATCTGTGGATGTGTGTACGTGTATCTATCGGTGTCTATGTGTATGTAGAGTGTATTCACATTTAATTGTGTGTGTGTATAGGTGTTGATTTCCCCGTTTCCTTTTTTCATAAAGGGTTGTAGTGATGTTCCTGTCTCGTCGCCTTTTCTTTTCCTTCCCTTTCTTTTTTTTTTTTTGTGTGTGTGTGTGTGTGTGTGTGTGTATCTAAATATGTCTGGGTGCTTATGTATTATAATCTGATTGTGTTTTTGTTGTTTTGCGCGTGAGTTTAAGACCACATTCACACACTTTAGAATAAAAAATATATATGCATGTATTGTCAAATGACCGGATATATTGTAGCGTCTTGTCGAACGTAATTTCAACGAAGAAATAAATTGAATAAACATATATATTTTTTCTTTTCTCAATAATTTTGTAGGTTTTAAACTTAATAGTGATTAAATTTGGATTTTAAAATAGCCAGTTTTTAATTTTAATATTAAATTTTATCCTATAATTTTATAATTATTGGTTAGTATAAATTATTTTTAATATTACACGTATTTTAAAGATCTGAATAGCTATTATAACATGATTTCGTTGTCAAGCTTTTGAATCTTTCAATATTTGGTTTTTGATTGGTTATTCTAGCTTTTGTAACAATGCTTCCCCTAGTGATGGATCGTTAATTAATCTGAAACTTTTAAAACCATTTATTTTATCTTCAACATCATCACTTCATAAGACACCGAGTGTGTTGAAACAAAATGGCTATTTTTGTAGTGATTTTATAACATACTTATGTTATATTTTTTATAAATAATATATATATATATATATATATATATATATATATATATATATATATATATATCTCTGTACATCTATCTGGCTCGTTAAATCTTGTTTAATTGTCTTATCACTTCCCTAATCATGTTTCTTATATTCTTCCACAGAAAGTAACCCCCTTTGTGTCTTTATTGCCTTGCTTGGGGTGAAATGATTAAAAAGAATGTAATCCATTTTTATTTGTGTGTGTGTTTTTTTTTACTTTTACTTTTTTCCTTATTTGATATTGGATACTCGACACAATTTCTCATATCGCATATTAAACTAAAAGTTATTTATAAGTCCTTTTTTTACTGACATCAACAAATGATGGCAGATTTTATATGATTGCTCTATTTTCTTAATTATATTTCTCCCTCTTGCTTTTTATGTCATTAAATATAAGATTATTCCTAATGAGGACATAGGGCTTGGAAACTTCAACACTCACAGGACGTACTGAATGCAAGATGGAATCAGAGAAGGAACGATTAACCTATTTAACGAGCTTAAATTAATAGAAGAACAGGGATTAAGAGAAATAGAAAATAGAGAAATATTGTTAAGAGAATAGTGAATTGTGGTGAGCCCTGAACTGCCCCGCCCTGAACACCTTCACCCTCAAGAAACACTTCACATAGAAGAAGAAAAAGAAACGAATGCTATTTTATTGATTAGATTACTTTTTACATTTTGTTAGTGTGTAATCTGAACTGACACCTCTTCAATAATTCCTACCTGGGATTTCTTGGGCTAATTCAAATATGACATTAGGCCGTTGAAAACTCACATTTACGGGAATACTTTTCGACACTTTCTCCTTGTTCACTGCTCACCAACTGACAACAGAACGGCATTCAATCATGTTGATTAAGAGACCATGCCGGCTTTCTGTCAACTGATAGTAAATTTACATGGAGAGATTCATATCATTTGGTTCATTTAATTTCCCGTTGTACAATAGTGTTCCCGAACACTAACGAAGATTGCACGACTGATTAAAAATTCCAATGTCCTTTTCTTTGTTTTATATGAACAATGCAGGTTCGATTCCACCAAAAGTCCCCCAGGTATCTTAACACGTCACTTTGATAAACGTGTCTTTAATAAATTCTGCACATTTCTCTCTCAGGGTAGCTTGAAGAGAAACTGTTGTGGCCTGTTTAGAGGCCAGAAAGAAAGACACGGAAGACGAAGGTAGGTTGAATAAGGGTATTGAAATAACAGATATATATATATATATATATATATATATATATATATATATATACAAAGCAAGAGTGTTAGTAATAAGCAGATAGAAGTGTACGCCCGAACGGTAGGTTAAAACTGCGTCTCGGCTGCCGAACGACTCTATATTTAACAGTCCTCCCACGAGGAATGTATCTGGCACAAGGCCAAGTTTAACGTGGGTCTCTCCGAGCCCGTAGGCTCGGCCAAAAATATTCCCTTTGAACCCGCATAAGCCGGTTCGGGATCTGTCTACCTCCCCGGACGAAACTTTGGCAAAGCTTCGCCCGGGTTCCTCTCTGCCAAAGCAGAGAGTTCGACAGACGTCGCACACAGTCAGAGACTGAGTGTCGACTGTCGATATTTAACAGTCCCACCACGAGGAATGTATGTGCCACAAGGCCGAGTTTAACGTGGGTTTCTTTCAACCCGTAGGATCGGCCAAAAATATTCCCTTAGAACCCGCATAAGCGGGTTGGGGATCCGTCTACCTCCCCGGACGGAACTTTGCCCTTCGGCAAAGCCTCGTCCGGGTTCCTCTTTGCCAAAGCAGAGAGTTCGACAGAAGTCGCACAAAGTCAGAGTGTCCTACGACTCTACACTGGGAAGTCTCGCAGGTTAGTATTTATGAGAGGAGGAAGAGTTCATTCTACTGTAGGAGGTTTTACTACAACAGTAAGCAATACCCAGATTATATTTACTGTTTCACACTATCTTCTATTTGTCATGTCTCTTCAGGCAATGGATTTTCAAAGATCTCAACAACTTCCTATCTTTCGTGACACTTAGAAAATGTTTCTCCTTCTGCTAAACCTCCACCCCTTCTGTTTTTCCTCATTCATTCACGTAGATCTGTCTGGTGAGTGGTTAGCTATCCTATCACTATTGCCCTCTGTTTTCCCTGTGAATGTCATGTTTTCCAAACACTCTTTCCTCATTATGTACACAAGTAATTTCAGGTGTCTTTTTCAGTTTCTGAATCTAAGTGTTCTTTTGATCACGTTGAAATACCGGTTCCCGTTCAATTCACCGAGGTTAAGCAATGCTGAACTTGGTCAGTACCTAGATGGGTGACGGTCTGAAAATACCAGGTGCTGTAAGTTTGGATTTGAGTGTGGCGTAATGACTTAAAGTTCTTAATTGGAGAGCCGAGTTCCAATTCTCAATTGAGAAAATATGAATCTATCTCTTCTCCCTCCCCAGCTATGGGTTAATTAGTAAGATGTGTAACATTAGACATTAATATCTAGGAAAAATTCTTAGAAAACTAAAAATATTTTCTGGGTTTACATAACCTTTAAAAAGTGGGGGATCTATTCTATATGACAATCAATACATAAACTGATCACTCACTTCGTGGCCAGGGTAGTTTCTATATCTATATAACAAAGAATGTAAATAAAGAGACATACCTGTGTAGCTAATTAGTATGTCATTGATTTATTGATTCATTTCTTCGGATTATTAACATTCTGCAGCTTATTTAAAACCATAAAATATTTTTGAAATTGTAAAATAAACAGATATCTTACGGTAAAGATAAATGGGTTATTGGGCGATCAACGTAAATAAATTCCAACACATGGGATTCAAGACAAAACATATAAATTTTGTTTCTTTTTCTAAATTAATTTAGATCATTATTTTGTGTGACCAGACATATTTTCTAGAGATAGTGTAGTGTAAACAAACTTCCGAATTCTAGTTTCTCCCATTCTGATAAATTCGAGCAACACGTTCTCTTTCTCTTATCGACGGGAACTGGGTAGGTTTGTGGTTCTTTCTTTTTTCTAAATTTCACCGAATCTTCTCTAATTAAATCTAAGTTTGAGTCTCCTGCGAACTGTTCCTAATTTCATTTTATTTTTAAAACGTAAATTTTAACGCGTTTCGTTTTTAATTTTCTTTTCAACCATTCAACCTACTCTCCTGAGAATTTTAATTATTATTATCCAATTAGTAATCCATTGAAATAACTATCCTTTAATTTCAAGCATTGAAAGGTTTAAACAGGTTCAGTGTCCTGTTAAAATGTCATGTATATAATAATACTCATAACAAGAAATAAAAATGGAAGAATAATCTTCTATCGTTAACCCATTATCTGGTAGGTCAGCCTAGAGCTATAGCTCCACCCGACGAGACATGATATTAACCCCATTATCACAATACTTCAGACCCTAGAGAGGGCAACACGTGGCCTCACAAAGGGGAACGGAATTGTATACGTGACAATTTGTAATCCATGTACGCTAGGCAGACAACTGTAAATTCCTCAGTGCATCACTTTGGCGTACGAAGCTTAGATGTGGACATTGTAATTTTTTTGCAATGTCCACATCTAAGGTAACATAATTCAAACAATACCTCTTGTTCAGCTGAGACATAAGGTTAGACCCTGGTGATCGAGCGCCAACGGGGAACTGTCTTTGATGCTTGGGGAGTGTTTGACCCTTGATAACTGTACACTTGGTCACATATTGTAAACACGACATTGTTTTTAAGGTTGTTTCATAATCCAAGCAATACCACACGCGCGGGTTCAATCCCTGGTAAAAGGATTAATCCCTGATGACAGAAACAAAGGAAAAATATCGAGATGGGCATCTTTTGGTCTCTGGTTCCATCTATTCAGAAGTGTGATGGATTTTTTTCGTATGGTCGCACCAAATTACATTTCTTGTACATTTCTTTTTCGTAAACTTTTTCTAAGGGTAACATTACCACCAGGTAAATTTTCTCTAGGGTTAATCTCTAGTGACTATAGAATTAGCAAGTGCAAAGCTGTGGAAACTTGAATATTTTTGGAGTTGGACATTCTCAGAATAGCCGCAGAAGAATTTTGAGACAGCAGAAATGTGGTTCTACAGAAGGGTGCTGAGAATACGATGAAATGAACACGTGAGCAACGATGAAGTTTTAGAGAAATGGGAAAAAAAGAACCGAAAGATGACGTTGAAATTTCTAATGCCCATAATAAGGAAAGCCAGCTTGGAAATTTGACACTCACAGGATATAGTGAGGTCAAGAGGGATAGAGGAAAGCAGCGCATTACGTACCTAACAAGCATGTGCAAATGGTACGCAGAACAGGGATTGGGAGAGATAACAAAACGGTAAATTCTTCTAAGGAGTAAAAAAAAGAGGAAGTTGTAGAGAGCCATAGCTGCTTAGGTCTTGAACGAACACGTGCATAGAAGAAGAAAATAACATAATCATCAGGATCAGTAACAACAGAATTCTGATCCTTGTAACTAAATACCAATTCGTTTTTTTTTTCTTCTAGGGAAATTCCTAGCTGCTCTAATCAACTCCAAAATGGTTGGACATCTAACTGCGCAGAGTTTTCTTTCAGACAAGCAAACAACGTGGCTTTCGCTTCGCTAGTTTAACTACTGATGTGTTAACTGTTAGTGCTAAAAGAGTCTGATGAGTACTCCTGGGTATGACAATATCCTACATCCGGCAACAAGGCCTCTGATGGAGAGGTTTTGAGTAGCATGGAAACACCTCTTAATTGCTGTTGTTCCCTGATGTGAGGTAGTAGCACCTTTTAGGGTCCCAGCTATGGGTAAATAGCGAACCACCAAACAAAATCAAAGCACTATGAAAGTATTAAAATACATTTTTATATAATAAATACCAACATGTACCTCTTTATATTAAAATTACCATTATAATGGAAAAGAGCTAAGGTGGAAAGATTTATTCTCCCAATTCTATTTCTCCCGTTATAAGCATTAGTAGATGTGTGATATGATAACACTATATTTCACGGGCGGAACTGAAACAGAACGAGAAACATACTTTGTTCTCAGAGAGACTTTTATATTACTAAGATGATATTTATCAATTCACCCACAGGAATTGAATGCGGCGCAAGGCCTTTTTAATGTGGGTATGTCTGAGCCCGTAGGCCCAGCCAAAAATAAAACCCATCTAAACCCGTCCAAGCGGGCTAGTTCCGTCAACCTCCCCAACGAAACCCCACCCTTCGGCGGAGCTTCGTCCGGGTTCCTCTCTGCAAGCAGAGAGTTCGACAGACACCCGACCCGGCAGCTCACAAAGCGCAGATACTACACTTTGATCCTAGCCACCGGGCCGAGCGGGTATTCTTTTTTTATATTACTAAGATGCCCACAAAATCTTATATAGATATATACACATATGTCTCACGCGGAGAATAATATATCCCGTGTATCTACACAACAGAGCAGAACGTAAGGAGAATTAAAAAGAAATATATAATACTGAGATACACCTGTGGCTGGAGAAGCCATGTTTAGAGCCCCAGATTTCAGATTCATCTATGTCCCAGGCGAGGACATAAATGAACGGGAAACAACTAAGATTGCGTTTTAACAAATTAAGTACTACTTTATATGGGAAAAATATATTCTCAAAGGGAAACAATAACATGGGCTTGTAAGCTGCAAGGGAGACATATTTAGCCTCCTCTCGGTCCAAAGAAAGCAACCTTTACTGAAATTTGACTGCCGCTTTGTAAGCGGTCACTAAGCGGTCGTCAAGTGATCCATGTGACTTATTTCCACCAAAAGAAGATAATTATCTTCTGTTTCTCTACACCAACGAAAAATATTTCTTGTATGCATTTAGTTGAAACTATAAAATTATATTCAAACTATTTAGATTTCGGCATTAAATAACCCATAGAGGTGTTGATATGCCGCTAAACAAAATCAACCTACTTTAGAGGAGAAAAATTTATTAAATTTTGAAAAGAAGAATCATTTTATTAGCTCGATGTTTTTTTTAATATTAATAACAATTCTAGTTATTTAAGTGATAAAGAATATTTCGAGGACTGCATTTGAAAACAGGCTTACCTATAAGCATTTTTAAGTAATGACACAACTGAATCATCAATTCCCATTTTGCCGGAATAAGTTAAAAACAAATACTCTTCGTAAAGCGATGATTTAGAATTAATGTAGGCTTCTCTTTTAATCTGTTTTTCTGTCGTATCGGATTAAGATTATCTTCCTCAGATTAATGGCCAACACGCTTTGAATAATTTCGAAAAACCCTCGCGAAATAACGTGTCTCCATTTCTTTAACACGCGACGACAGATTTTGTATTCGTTATTCATTACAAAAAAAAAACAAAAAAAAAACGTGCAAATTAAGATGGATTATTTCCAGAAAATTCGCGACCTTCTTTTTGTCGGTATTTCGACCGTACACTAAGCCTTTTATGGAGATGATTTTAGTTTCTTCTCAGTTAATCGGTAGTTTGATATGAGATTCGAAACGAGAAAAAAAGGAAAATAAACAAAAAAAGACGATGATAATTTTGTTCACACCTATCTAATTTTGTTCATATCTATCTATCTATCTAATTTTGTTCATATCTATCTAATTTTGTTCGTATCTATCTAATTTTGTTCGTATCTAATTTTGTTCATATCTATCTATCTATCTATCTATCTATCTATCTATCTATCTATGTTCATATCGATCTAATTTTGTTCATATCTATCTATCTATCTATCTATCTATCTATCTATCTATCTATCTATCTACCTAATTTTGTTCATATCTATCTAATTTTGTTCATATCTATCTATCTAATTTTGTTCGTATCTAATTTTGTTCATATCTATCTATCTAATGTTGTTCGTATCTAATTTTGTTCATATCTATCTATCTATCTAATTTTGTTCATATCTATCTAATTTTGTTCATATCTATCTATCTATCTATCTATCTATCTATCTATCTATCTAATTTTGTTCATATCTATCTAATTTTGTTCATATCTATCTATCTAATTTTGTTCGTATCTAATTTTTTTCATATCTATCTATCTATCTATCTATCTATCTATCTATCTATCTATCTATCTATCTATTTTTTCGTATCTATCTATCTACCTATCTATTTTTTCATATCTATCTATCTATCTATGTAATTTGGTTCACATCTATCTAATTTTGTTCAATTCTATCTAATTTTGTTCACATCTATCTATCTATTTCACTGTTCATATCTATCTATTTATTTATTATACAGTATCTGTCTATAATTCTATATATGTGCAGATGGTATAAAGATGTGTTGGTGCAGTAATGAATAGTGGTTCAGAGTAAGAAATCGAGATCCAAATACAAATTGCAAAAGTTATGTTTAGCGAAAACCTTGCACAATTTTTAACAATATTTTTCTTCATTTGGACAGAAAGCATCATTGTGTATCACAGTGAATTTTGAATAAACCGATATTATTATTTTTTTTTAAAATAATGATATCATCACGATGCTGACGGTCATCGCTACCTCGAACAAAATATTAGTAAGGAACTCCTCCCCCATCACTACTGCAAAAAAAAAAAAAAAACGATGACAGTTACTGATTATGAAAAATATTTCAAGAGAAAGATTTTATAAATTTCATCTGAAAGTGTCAACGGGCTGCACGGTGAATGAATGAGGAAACGACTACTAACGTTACCATTAGAAATGAAAACATATACTACACTTTGATCGAAGCTTGATGGCCAGCAAGAAACGAAATGTGTAAGTAGATGGTTGCTCAGACAATGAATGCCGGATATTTCCTTATACGGAAATGTTTTATATTACCATTAGTATTAAATCCAAGCAGAGCGAACTGATTCTACACTCTGATTCTAAGAAGTGTACTGAATATTGACACTTTGACCCTTCGTAACTTTCGACTATTTGCATTATTTACATTATTCGAAAACTTAAGGAATCAACACGTATGTTAGGCAACAGAAATCTCCTCTACCAACCAAGCACAAAAATGAATGCAATATAGGAACCAGTAATAAGGGGCGCTGCAGCAATGAAAAAAGAAAGAAAGAAAATAAAACTGCAATATAAAATGGTAAAACAACCACAACAACAACAAACAAAAATAAACAAAATAATAATAACAAAAATTGCGATGTGAGAACTGGTAAAAAATGTTTGCTATGGCATTAGGTTTCTAATGCAAAAGGAAATTCTTGTGTCGCTACCTACAACCAATTCATGACTCCAAATACGAAAAAAAAAACAACTAATAACCCTTAACCTAAATCTAATAAACTTTATTTATATCTTAAACTATGAGCACTGGTAAAAAAGGTTGCTGAAACATTAGGTTATAAGTCTTAGAAATTCATACACAGATGACCCCAAGGACACATAGCCTAATGGATGAAGACATTGGTTAGATCCAGTGACTAGAATAAAAAAAGAGTTGTGAGTTAAATACAAATCCACAGAAGGGATGAACCAAACTCAGAGGGTGGAGTTAAATAAAGAACGAAAATTCCGATGAGGGTAACAGTACGAGTAAAGTAATTAATGCAAGTAATCATAATACCTCATCTCAGAGATATAGACAGATATATAGAGAGACATAGACATAAAGGCTGGAGCGTAAAACGGCCGAAACGTTGTGAATATGGCAATGAAGATGAGGACATCAGTCTTAATAATGTAAATAATGCTAGTAACCATAATACCTCTTCTCGGAGATATAGACATATATATAGAGAGACATAGACATAAAGGCCGGAGCGTACAACGGCCGAAACGTTGTGAATATGGCAATGAAGATGATGATAACAGTCCGGATAATGTAAACAATGCAACTAAACATAATACCTCATCTCAGAGTTATAGAGGCCGAAACGTTGTGAAGATGGCAATGAAGATGAGGATAACAGTTCGAGTAATGTAAATAATGCAACTAAACATAATACCTCATCTCAGAGATATAGACAGCACTTTCGCTTCTTGTCAGAACGTAAATGATTTCTGTGCATATTATGTTTGTTAAAACTGCAGGAATAATTCATTATTAAAAATAATTATAATAAATATAACAATGCCACCGTGATTTTTTTGGAAAGGAATAATTATTTTAGACGTAGAAGAGGATGCTGATGGCCAAAGTATACGGAAAAAACATGTTCCCATTCGACCAGCGAATTTAAGCAGTGGCGAACCTGGTCAATAATTAGATGGAAGCAATTTGGAAACAAGAGGTGGTGTACGCGACCCTCTGTGTTAAATAACCCACATAGGTTTCATAAGCCGTAAAAATTAAACAATCAATCAATTAATCAATAGCACTAGCATATTCTTATAAGAAGCAAAATCTTGTACTTGCTTAAAACCTGTCAATATTATGGAATATTATGAAGAAATTGTGAGAGTAATCGAATTGGGTTACGATGCCAAAATTCTTGCAAAGAATCTGGAGAAATCAGAGACCCGAAGAAATTTTATTTTTGTTACAGTATCCTGTGACTTTCATAGTCTTGCAGACGTTTCAGTATCGGGAGACTTTAATAGATTTGCAACCGTATGATCTCTAGTGTTGACCATTAGATATATCTGCTGTGAAAACATTGGAATAATGTTAGTTTAAAAAATATATATATAATAGCAATAATAATAACAATAAAAATCTCAAAATATGACATGAAAAAAATGAAAAAAAAAATTTGGCGCGCTTTTTTTAATTCCAAAAGGTAATTAATATTTAATCAAAGTGAGCATGCGCACTGAGTTTCACGATATTAATTACTTGGTTTCAAAAAGATGTCTGTTTGATTGAAGTCAGATTGCTCTGATGTTTGTGAAAAAAAAAAATGAGAAAAAAGAGAAACATATTTTTTTTTTGTCAAGATCTTTTTGTATAAAGCAAAAACCAAGCCCAGATTGTTTGATTTGAAGTTTTTGTTATTATTTCTTATATTTAAAACCAATGCAAACCGAAAAGTGTAAAAAAAAAACATTCTTCAAAGACGAAGATTGAGTGAATTGGTGAAAATTGAGCACCAAGCAACACAGTTGGTAAAAAAAGAATTAAAAGAAAACAAAAATGGAAAATTAAAGGGAATAATAATTGGGTGTAAAATGCGAAGAAATATTAACTTGTAACATATGAGCGATCGTATTGATAGTAATTCAAATGATGCTGCCAGGAGGAACTAAGTATTTTACTAGCAGGGTCACTCGGTTTTGCCCCCCAGAATAAAATAAGATATAATAATCCTGTAATACACAGCAAATTAAAATAATAAAAAAAAATATATTTGAAGCAGACACATGCACACTCCCTACACACTACAATGTTAAACTCTTCAAGTTAAAGGTCAATTTTAGCTTTTTTTTAATCGATTTCAACCTTCGAAGAATTAGATAACAGAAACATTAATAATGAGCGGGAAGAGAAAAGAATAACCAGGAAGACAGTAGATAGCGATTGATATTGTATTTTAATTTTAACTGATTAAAATTAGCTGGAAAACATGGAGCCGGAAGCGAGCTCCACAAGCGAGAAGTGCGAGATAAGAAACTGTTGGCATAGAACTTACGGTCCCATATAGGCAACTCCACTGTAATATGATGAGATCTAAACGCCAGTCTTTGCTTAAATTCATAATGTTTGGGTACCATAGCGGAGAGCATTATTTATTCGTACAAAAACAAAATGTGGCAAAAAGCCAAAATGGAGAATGGGAAAAGGACGGTTTTCTTCTGTCTTAACCACAAACACTGACCCAAGTATACCACAATATTCTTTACACCGAAACAGCACATTTTTTCTTACCTTTCTGACTACATTCACCGTAATACCTCATTGTCTCCATGAAAGTTTTAACGAAACCCCATATGTGCAATTCATTGTCCGTGGGGGTGATAAAACATCAATAGCGAAGAGCTCGTACGAACATTTACCATAAAATATTTATAGAAAAGACGCAGAGTTAACGTTATGGCAGTGGGAAGTGGATTGAAACCGAGCTAACATAACAGGACCAATAATATTGCTGATTATTCTTTGGATTTTATCAAGGAGCTCAAGGCAAATAGCAGGGAAATTGAACCATAAATAGCAGCAATATTCTAAGCATGGGCGAATGCTAGACTTATCATCGTTATTCTCATATTTTTTTTTTACATATTATCACCTACACTTTCACTCGTATCCCGCCTCAACATCATAATCGATCTGTTATAATTTTGGCTAATCAGCGTCACCAAAATGCTGTAAATTTTGGCTTAGCATCGTCGCCAAAATGTAACCTAAGGAAGGTTACTGAATAGAATAATCAGAGGAAGGTTGTTAATGAGCGATAATACTTAGGACAAGAACAACACATATAAGTGCATGCCTCAATGAATCTCCAACTCTAGGATATCTACCAACCATCCCACACGGTCAGATGTGGCACAAGATCAAATTAAATCTGGGGTATACAAGCCCGTAGCCTCAGCCAAAAATTCCCCGTAAACTCCGTATAAAACGGGGTTGGGTAGCTGTTTCTCTAGACGAGACTCTGCCCTTCGACATAACCTCGTCTGAGGATCATCTCTCCCTGGTAACAGAGATTTTGGCTAGCACAGCTGGAGACGAATTTCCAACTCTAAATCACCTATAGTATTCACTACTGTATTTATGGGAATGTGGGCATACCTATTATCGTCTGTAGGCATGTTACAACACAATTAAACAGTAACTTTCTACCTTGAGTGGCTTTTGAGCCAGGTATTATGTGTATTTTAGTATAGAAACTCAGCCAATAATGCTGAATGCTGTCTATTAGAAGTCTATTATTGTGAAGCTGTGGCTCTAAGGTGGCGAAACTATGGCTCTAACGTTGAAAGAGAGTTTAAAGGATTAACAAAAACAATCAATATTTGGCTTAAAAAGTTGGTTAACATTATGAAGATTAATGGATAAATATATATATATATATATATATATATATATATATATATATATATGACTCCGTGGTCGGGTTTAGCCCGAGTAGGTCCATATGTATGTATACCTATTTCACAGCAACACAATTTTTTCATAGTGCGTCTTTTTCATTTTTGATTTAAGCTGGATCCAAAATTAATTGTTTTATCTCAGTGCCTCAAAATATTGACCGAAATACATTTCGTTGATATTGTTCATAATAAAATAGAAATAAAGAAGAAAGAAAAAAAATGATGAAATAAAATTAACGTGGCTAGTCGGATTGTGTAGAACTAAGTTCTACCAGTTTCACCATACTTAATACTCAATGTATTTATTTTATAAACAAGCTTTTAAAAATCTCTAATGCCCAGTTTTTCAAAGAACACATTTTTATTTCAACTTATTGTTTTCAAACGTCTATTTTAAATAATTTATTCCGTACAGTATAAGGTTTTTAGTGAAATGTATCAATTAAAATGCGCAAATTAAATTCCGCCTGACTTAAATTCGTCGAACATAAAGAAAATGGCACCCTTAACTCATCGACTGAAGGGTTGGGATGTGGAGAAATAGGGGGTGGGGATTATGTAAGTATGATACCAGTCACCTATTCCTATATCTATCATCAGTGACTTGATAACCATGCTATAAAACAAGAAAAAAATTGGAAAAGGAGCAATAAACAGATAAATATATTAAAGACTTTGTCCTCACGTTTTTTCTTAGATATTTGGCATTCTTTTTTAAATATAAATCTTTATTTTTATAGAATTATTACAATTTGTATTAAATTAACAAACTGTGTTTTTCTAAATTTCATACACAAAGATTTAAAAATAATATATATTTTATTATTTTATTTCGAATAAAGAAATTATTTCATCATTTAAGTTATGCCAGTAGTATATTTTGTTAAAGATAATATTGAGCCTAACAAACAATGATCTTCTCGCCACTGATATATATATATATATATATATATATATATATATATTTATATATATATATATATATATATATATATATATATAATAAATTCAATTTAAATAGAAAACAGACAACCTGAAGGATCTAGTGGTTATAATTTATTTCCCCAGGTATATGGGTTTTACCTGGTTCATCAGACCACGTTTCCAAGGGCGAAAGTTTGTTTTTTTTAAATTTACATATAATTTTTATAACCTTTTGAGGTGGAGTTTTAAGTTGATGTAAGGTGATATAGAGAGAGGAGGATTAGGAGTATGAGAGATATGGTCGAAATTAGAGACGGAAGTGAGAGATAGGAATAATTTTAAATTTATTTTTATTAATATACTTAAGAGTAAAGGAAGGGTAATGATCAGGCATTGACCTATTTAAAAAGTCATCTCACAGGAAATAATTAATAAACAATTAAGGAGTAAAAAAAAATAACGATCTTCCTGATATCTACCTGATGTCATAGGTTCCCACGTAGGCATCTATGCGGACGACACTACTATTTACTCCTGCCTCAAATACAAATCGAGTGTCGCCGACAAAACTAACCTGGCCGTTTGTCTCGAAAAGGACCTCCAATCGGTTGTGGACTGGGGCAGGAATTGACTGGTTAACTTTAATGCCTCAAAAACAAAACTGCTCTCTATTACTCACCACAGAGAACCACTCCTGCCCCGACCCCATTAGAATGTCTTACACTCAACTCCACTAGGGCACCTCTTTGCGACTGCTCGGTCTCACATTGTCTGCTGACCTCAGATGGAACGAATACTTTGAGTCAATAGCTTCGTCCACAGCTAGGAAAGTTGGCTACCTGTGCCGCGCCAGGAAATTTTTCTCGCCGGTGTCAAACATTCAAATCTACAAATCAACCATTCGCCCTTACATGCAGTATTACTGCCATATATGGTTTGTAGCTCCTTCTGTTTGTCTCAAGGTCCTTGATAAAATCCAGAAACAGATATGCAATGTAATTGGCTCTGATCTGGCATCTCGTCTGCAGCCGCTCTCTCACAGACATGCCGTCGCCTCCCTCTGTTTTTTTTTACAAATACTTTCACGGTAAACGCTCCGATGGGCTGCTTTCGCTGGTTCCCACACTTTATGAATTTAAGCGTTCAAATAGGTTGGCATCTCGCTCTCACTCTTTCATTATCGAAAATGTAGCCGTCTATTCTACTCCAATAGCTTCATGTTTAGCACTTCTCGCCTGTGGAACTCCCTCCCCAGTTCTTGTTTTCCTGATAGCTATAATCCCCAACTATTCAAATGTGACGTCAATCGATGTCTCCACATGCCCTGATCTATCCCCTAACCTTCTCTTCATCCGTTCCTCTATCACTCCACGTTGTTCTCGCTCCAAATCTCTCTAACCCCTTGCGTGCTAGTGGCTTCCCGCCTTGCCTGGGGTTGAATGCTTATAAAAATAGATATTAAAATCTAATATTCCAAGTTTTAAATTTTGAATCTTCAGAAAAATAATTTGAAATGGAACAAGATATAAAAATAATAATAATATGATTTTTAATATTGTAATAATGATAAAAACATATAATAATAATAATTATAATTATAATAATACAAGATTACATATGAGATGAATAATGATAATAATAATAATGGTCGTAAAAATAATAGTAATAATAACAGTAATCATACCAATGAGACGAATAACGGTAGACCAAAATGAGGAAATGTCAATATTAGATCAGTTATAACCTATTTAACCTATTTAATAATATTTTTCGGTGTCTGTGTATAGTAAAATGCATGCACATTTCATTGAGTATGTGCATTCATTGTGTATTGTGTGGTTTAATTTTTTTTTTAAAAAAACGTCGTGCAAATATTTCCTGTCTCGTCACTTTTTGGGGGTATGTATATATCTAAATATCTCTGCGTGCTTATGTATTATAATCTGATTGTGTTTGTATTCTTTCGCAAGATGTCATAATCCCATGTATGCACTTGTATCTCATTAAGTTAAGGGCAGTTGATCTTAACGTTTATTCCAACGTAATTTCAATAGAAACAAAATGAATAGACTAACATATTTTTTTTCCTCAATAATTTTAAAATTTTAAACTTAATATAGATTAAAATTACATTTTTTATTTTAATTTCAAATTTTATCGTACAATTTAATTCTTATTAGTTAGAATAAATTCTATTTTAGTATAAACCCAACTTTAAACCATTTAATAGTTATTATGACCTTATTTCGTTGTCTAGTTTTTTGAATTCTCGTATACTTGTATTTTGATTGGTCATTTCAGCTCATGTTACAGCGTTTCCCCTTACGAGGGGTGGTTAATTAATTTGAACCTTTTAAAACCTTTATTCTAAATTCTACGTTCAACATCATCACTTGATAAGACACCAGAGGTGTTGATACAAAATGGGTATTTTGTAGAGATTTTATAACATATTTATGATATCATTTTTAATTAAATAATCATATTCGCTCTACTCTGTATTGAGCACTTTTTTAAGTATAGTAATTGTTGGTTATTGGAATTTATTCCGTATACACCAATCATATACTTGTGTGTATATATATATATATATATATATATATATATATATATATATATATATATATATATATATATATATTCATATACAAATACTTATACACCCACACACGAATATATATATATATATATATATATATATATATATATATATATATAGCAATACTGGGTACCCTATGAAAAATTCGAAATAGAAAAAAGAAGAACTAAAGGCATCAGAACATGACGAAACAAATCGCCAAGTGCTTTAAGTCCTTAGTTCAAAGAAAAAAAACCCTAACGAATAGGTAGCTTTGCCTGGCTCCTTACGATGCACACATCCACATATATATACATACATATACATACGCACATATATACCCATATATATTTACCTATACAAACATATACACATATAAATACATATACATATATACATATATGCATACACATCTACATACATATACATACACATACATGCACATATACACACATATATTCTCAACCACATATATATATCCATATATATATACATATGCATATATATATATATATATCTTTACATACATACACATACACACCCACAAACGCATACAGCGACATACACACACACACACACACACACACATATATATATATATATATATATATATGTGTGTGTGTGTATTTATGTATATATATCTACGTACATACATACACGCACATAGACGTAAAGTAAATACCTCCGTATATAAAGAGCTACATGTACATATACCAATATATGTGCATGCTTATAAGTAACATAGGATCACCTACAAATGTTAACATAGATATAATTATACATATAAACACACATATGGCCATATACAGATACGCATATAATTTAAGCGATTAATCCTATATAGAGAGACACCAGGTGTTATTTCAGATAGATAATTTAAACTTCTAGAGTTTCCATGGATAGGTCTTCCAAATATTAGATGTAGCTTGTTATTTTGAGACACTGTCTATGTCTGCATTTAAAGATTAGTAATTCCCCACGATCATTATGTTTGATTATTAAGATTTCTCGTTAATGCGGAGGTAACATCTGTCCCTAAAGTTTCTAGGAGTTCGAGCTCTAGAGATAATTCTCTATTTCACCTGTGGGACGAAGCTGTTTTCCACCAGATCCGAATTGTATTTCGATAGCGCTTTTTCGTGTTTAAGAGATTCATTAGTGAAGGAATGGCGATGATTATAAAAGCGCTGTTTCCAGTTTCCAGCAGATATTACAATATAAATCTTTTTTTTTTGTTTCGTATTCTCTTTGGTGGAGATGGTGGCTTCGTACACCACGTTTTCAGTCACGCAAACACACAGGGGAAAACTGTATCTCAAAGTGGAGAAAAATACTTGGGACGCATTTTGTTTTTCAGGATTCGTCGGACTCAATTTGTTATGTTGGTAGGACTACACATGCACACGACAGAGGTGCTGGAAATTATTCTTTTTTTTATTTATCCGAATTCATTTAGAGTCTTTTTCTTTCCATTTCTTTTGTAAGTAGATATTCCACATTGTGATATTAGAAGATCTACCAGCAATAGTGAAATGTTGTAAGAACCAGGACGCAAATTTACTGTAGATGACCTTACGATTAGGACTCTCTCTAGACATTTATGTTATACTCAATAATTTTCTCCTTTGATCAGAGTAGCATATTTTGTCGTATTTTTTTGTAAAATATCTCTTTCGTGTTCATATAATCATTTATTAGATTCCTTGTGGTTTATCCTATGTATTTTTGTAGCAGTTATTACAGGTGATACATTAGTTTACTCCTGCAGGTTTTAACTTATTGTTTTGTTTAGTATTGACGAAGCCATTTATTGTTTTAGATGAAGCTGTAACAACTTTTATATTGAGTTCAGATAGATTCTTTTCGATTGTAGATGTGACAGAGTTAGTTGGCAAGAAATATATTCTTTTAGTTCATTGGGCTTTTCAAGAGGAGTCGGGATTTTGTTTTGGAATATTTTGTGGGCCTTCGCATTGAATATAAAATAATTAGGGTACTCGAGAAGTTTGAAAGTGACGTATTTCTCCACTTCGTGTAAATAATCCGGGCTGCATATTCTTAGTGCTCTTGTGTAGAATCCGATGATTATGCGGGATTTTATTTTATTGTAATGGTGGGAATAGAAATTTATTAGATCGCTTTTTTTGGTTGATTTCCGCTGGACACCGAGATTTAAATTTTTGTTAATCGGTGTAGCTTGGTATCTAGGAAGGGTAAGGAATTTTGTTCTTCCATTTCTTATGTAAATTCCATTATTTGTTTGATTTGTTTAGTTGATCTAGTAGGTCAGATCTACTAGGTCAGATGAATCAATATCTCGAAGATATATGAGTAGAGCAGGGGTCGGCAACACATTCGAGCCCGCGGGCCGGATCGTTTTATAATGACGGGTCGCGGGCCTGACGAAGGCCATTAATGAAAAATTAAGGAAAATTACATATGCAGACCCCCCCTGTCAACCTAAATATTTAAAACCATACTGAAAATAAACATTGAGAAATCAGAAAAACAAAAGAAAATCTAAAATTAAAAAAATAAATACACCTAACAAAAATTACTTTTCCTCAACGTACAGCAAAATACTTCAAAGTGAAAAAAATCAACCGAAGTGAAATGGATGAAATTATGACGTGTAGGTTTGAAACTGTTTTCAATTTGCAGAGTAATTAAGCTTTAAAAAGCATGACATATTGCCCCTGTCGAGCCAGGCTGCATGCAAAAAAATCAGTGAAGTAGAAGAGGGGTATGATAAGATAAGAACATGGCCCATTGAAAGATTCCAGCAACTTACATAGATGGCAGGGGTAAGCAATGGGGGGTCGCTGTTGGAGGAATGAAATAGAAAGCCGACTGAGACAATATTGTCCCTTTGAAGCTGTCGCCGGTCGGTCAAATTGGCTCTCAGTTTGTTTTATGTTTATTTATTGATTGGGTTTTGATCGTGTTTTTTCGGTCATAATATTAAAATTCGGTTGTGTGGATCAGAGGAAGATAGCAGTAGGCCTTTTGTCTTATTCGAAAGCCTCATCGTTCATGTTAAAAATAGAGTCATTGGTAATCAGGCTCGCGGGCCGGTCAAAATGTCTTCCCGGGCCAGATTCGGCCCGCGGGCCGTAGGTTGCCGACCCTTGGAGTAGAGCATCATCAATATATCGGAGGTATGTTGATTGTTTGGGTAAAATATTTTGGAAAAGTTCGTATTCAAGAAATTCTAAGAAGATAGATACATGCCATTACTCCACTGAGAGGTGATCCCATTGGCAATCCTAATTTTTGTTTGTAACACTCATTACTAAATGTGGATTGTTGATGAGACGGCAGATTTTTATTATTTTAGCTGTTGATAGAGAGAGCTTCACCCCGATAAACGCTTCAAAACCAGATTTTTTTTATTTTTTTATAGCAAAATGAACAATGCAACAGTAAATAAATATAAAGATACATTTTAATAGTAAAATTACAAGCAAAACATTTTACGATCTACAGTCTATATATCTAAAAAAACATACCTTTATTCTGACAGCATAAAATTATGTACAAAATATCTGTAGTTGAAAGCATAGAATATGAGAATGTCTTTTTATATTAAAATTAACAACAATACATTTTATGATCTGCAAACGATATATTAAAAAAAACGATATATTAAAAAAAACATGCCTTAACACTGAGAGTATAAAATTATGTACAAAATATCTGTAGTTGATATCAGAAAAATTTCCTACAAAATATTTATATCTCGGCATTAAATAACTCATAGAGGTTGATATGTCGTTAAACAAAATCAACGAACCAATTTAGACTCGTCTTTTAAAAGCTAGAACTTCGTAACCAAATTCTTTAAAATCTCCCTTCATTTTGCCTGTTGATGAGAATCCCGCAAGTATTTGAGTCAATTTTATTTGCATTCTGGGCTCTAATTCCGTTTCGCTCTTGGGGACAGCTTATTCGAAAGAGCGTAGAAAAGCCCCCATGTTTAATCGATGTTGCAGATCCCTTTTCTGAGTGACACGTCACTTAAGAGGATTAGTCCGACAAGAAGGAGAATTAATTTAACTTTCACTTTCATAAGGTTGCACCACTTTTCAAATTTTCACGGATCTACAACATGGAGTGTCGCTTCAGGCTTTTAAGAGGGAGCGATTTTTGCTTTTATATTTGATGGAGCCACACCATTGCCACTGGCGAAATTGTCATTATTCGAACACTCGTGTGGGTACGTTCAAGTTTATAAAATCCGTAGACAACGATTGATTAAAACTCCACAAGTCTTCGGCTTATATTAAATTTTAAACTGAGACAATCAAGCACCGAAAACTAAGTGAAGTCAGTAATTTTCCCGTGTCATATTTTCCAAAAACGCATAATACAGGGTGCAGTAGAAATACTTCCCACATATACTTCCCACATAATGGTAATGTAGTCTAGTGTAGTATAGTATAGTCTTACCGATTCATTGGAAGTAGTATGCACTAAACTGACTCATGGGTAATAGTCGTAGCTATTTATAATCTTTTCGATCTTCCAGCATGTGATACTGTCTTGTAGCATAGTACTACGGAGAAATGTTTCTTCTTTCCGTTATACGCATGTTTTCAGCGCCCCCTTTTTTTTTACAGTTTTTACCCTACTTTCTGCTAATTCGGTACGGTGGGGGTGATAAGCTTTGCATCCAATTTTGTACAAACATTGATATAGTTCCTTGTCATAGAACTCTGGGGCGTTGTTAGATAATACTGTTTTCCGAATTTCGTTTCTTGAAAATACGATCCATAATTCTTGTTTCACAGTAAAAATTCTTTTGTTGGAAACGCGTATTACTCCTGGCTAGCCTTAGTACGAATCTACCAGTATTAATAATAACCCCACTCCATTATCTTGGCCATGATACATATGTACTCTGTTCCGAGGTTGGGAGTCTTTAGGCCATGTATGTGTTTTTGCCTGTCTAAATTTTCTTTCAATGCTTACTTTCATCGTTTCATGTATTTTTCTACATCTGTAGAATAGCCTGGCCACCATGCATCTAGCCTTTATCTCTTTTGCGTAGACGTTATTTCGCAATGAATATCGTCATGTCTACATTTTATAATTTTACTCCTTTGCGTTGCTTGCGGAAACACTACGTGTCCATTACAAATTACACCTACAGATAAGTTGTGTTTAACCTCTTTAAAATAGCTGGGGAGAAGAAGAAGAAGATTCATACCTTTCTCAAGAGTATTAGCACGTAAGTGAATGTAATGGATGCGACTGGAATTCGAACTCGGCTCTCCAATTTTTCAGCATATCGTATTTTCTTATAGCTTAACAGCAATCTAGGAAAAATGTTTCTATCTTTTCTTTCCTTTGTACGCATATTTTCAAACTGCTTTTATAGTTTCCACCACCCTTTCTACTAATCCATTTGAATGCGAATGGTACGGTGAGGTACTATATATTTTGCATCCAATTTTGTTCAATCACTGACAGTTTCCAGTCACAGAACTCTGGGGCTTTGTCAGATACTAACATTTTCCGAAATCCGTTTAATGAAAATATGATCATTAATTCTTGTTTCACAGTCGAAATTCTTTTGTTAGAAACAGGTATTACTCCTGGTCAGTCTGAATACAAATCTACCAGTATTAGGAATATTCCCACTTCATTAACTTGGCCATGATACATATGTACTCTGTTCCGAGGTTGGGACTCTTTAGGCCATGTATGTGTTTTTGTTTGTCTAAATTCTCTTCTTGCAATGATTATTTTACACTGTTTTATGTATTCTCCTACATCTGTAGAATAGCCTGGCCACCATGCCTCTTTGGCGTAGATGATATTTCGCAATGAACATAGTTATGTATGTTTTTTGATAATTTTGCTTCTTTTGTATTTCTGGCGGAACCACTACGTCTCCATTTCAAATTACAAACTTTTAGTCTAACATTTTCAAAACGTTTTTCTGCGCATGTGCAATTATGCCACTTGTTTTTTTTTTTATCCTGAACACTATACTCTTCAATATGGAATCTTGCTTCGTATCCTCAACTAATTTTTCTATCAGTTTCGACCGAGTGTAAGAAAGTATCTTCAAATTCTCTTCCTCTTTCGTATTTTCATAACGAAACTCGATTTCGACAAAGCGTCTACAGGCAGAATGGTATTGACTTTCATGGACTCAATATCAAAGCCAAACACCGTTAACATTAAAGCCCATCTTAGAGTTCTAGAAGACCTTACCTTAGGATTTTCCTTCCTAGTATTAAATATGAATTCTAATGGTTTATGGTCCAACCTTAGTAGGAATTTCTTTCCATTCAAAAAATGACGAGATATTTGTCGTCTATGTCATGTCCGACCCTTCTTTTCAATATTTTTAAAAATTCGATGTATCTTTTGAAAATAGTAATAAAATTCGATGTATGTTTTGAAGAAATTGCGAAGGTGCAATTTCTTCAAAAGATACATAATAGGATGACCATCCTGAGCTAATATTCCTGAAAGTGAGTGTCCACTTGCGTCAGTTGTTACTACTATATTTCTTTCTAGGGTTGGACATTCTTACGGTTGGCTTTGGTGCCAGAACAGTTTTTAAACTTTCAAATGCCACTCGATTGTCCAAATATTGTGTCAATTCGGAGTATCGCTCTACTTATCGTCTGCAGAAATTTACAAGTTCTAAGAAAGATTCCAATTCTTTTTGGTTCTTAGGTTCTTTCAACTTTTAATATTTTGTCAATTAGCGGTTGGTCTGGTGATATGCCTTCGTTAGATATGGAATGTCAGAAAAATTATATTTTTCTCGTGTTGCGCACATATTTTTTCGTTCATTGTTAATCCAGCATTTTTGAACGTATTCAATACCATACTGGTTTTCCATTTTAATTCTCCGTCATTAATAGCACCAACAAAAAATCTCTTCCTTGTATTTTTATATCGCTATCAATAACTATAGCGCTTTCATAAATCGTACTTGCCATTTTAATTTCATATGGCATTCTTTTCCATCTTAATTGGCGTTTTTGTTGTTATAATTTCTTTAAAGTATTTATCAATAGGTATTTGATGGTATGTCTGTTACGGTTTTGTGTGTATATATGTATGTAACTAGCGAGCGAGTCAAAATGACTTAATTCCCTTTATAGCCGACCAATAGAAGGTTGACCAATCAGAAGCCGCACAACACTGTATCCGTCGTGTATAAAGGCGGCCATCTTTGTTTTCTTACTGGAATGACCAGAGGAAACTTGTCCGGCGAACATGACAGACGGAAGAACTACGCTTTGCTACTTTGCTGCGATATCCACTGCGAACCTGCACTACGCTTTCCTACTGTCTCCGAAATATTCACTGCTAACCTCTGGATTCTATACTCGAAGACGACCGTCATGAAAATGTCTAACAATGTCGACTTTAGATCAATTTTAGTGTATATTTTCGTACTCTCAGGAGAGTACAAAAGCCATTCTATATTAGGGATAGGATATGAGTCTGTATATTTTTGTCTTTTAGACCTATCTTGTAGTCACCATAAATGTACAGATACCCATACTTTCTTAAAATTATTAACAGGAAGGCATAGTTGCTTTCTCCTGGTGAAACTCATTCAAGTACATCTTCTTCCAGTAAACATTTTAGCTTCTCCACAACTATTGACAGTAGATAGACTGACATTTTTCGCGCTTAAAAATATGACGAGACATTTTCCTCTAGTTTTAACTTTGCTTCATAGAATTTTTTTTTTTAATTCCAGTTTTTTTTTTGCCTTGACTTTGTTTAGCAATTTTGCCGAATTTATGGTCAGTAAATCATTTCCTATTAGACCATGATTCGTTTCAGTTTCCCGCTTTTTCGTTCGACTTAGTCATCAAAATAGCCGAATGTTTTATCACGTATCAGACGTATTAATTAACTTGCACAAGGCTTTACTTTAATCTTTGTTTTCCTAATTTCTTTCAGAAATTTCTGGGTATCAACGTCACGTCACATCCCGTATCTAGTTGCATGTCAAATAAAACATAATTGAATAGAATCTTTAATAGACACTTTTCTTTTTTTTTCTGCAAAGAAAAGACGTCCATACTTATTTCCTCATCATTTTGTTCGACCGTCTGTATGTTTTTCTTGTTGGATTTACACATGCGTTTAAAATGACTCATTTTTAAACACATTTCACAGTTTTTATATGCCGGACACCTTTTTTTTTCTCTGATGACGATAACTACAAAAAGTACACATTATTCAGTCTTTTACCATTTCCTCTACAGGATCTGTAAATTTTGTTCTATTAAATTTTCGAATTAATTCTTGTTGCTGAGCAAATTCGACACACTGTTCAAGTGAAAAATTTCCCAGTTGTAAATCCTTCCTTTTTATGTGCTGTGTCCCTTCAGGACGTAAGTGATCATGGCCCTCCACTTCCTCCTATCCCTTGTAGCTCTCAATAATGGCCACAGTGCCAGCAGTTTCCAAGAACAGATCAGTTATTTGGTTTTCTCCTCCTACATTCGTTGGTTTTAAAATTGGAATCAGACATGATATTGAGGACAGAAAAAAGCAGCAACCTACTGCGGGAATATCTTCTGCCCAGTCAGACATAAACCGAAAGAGACATGATCGCCCAATCGTGCATCACGTATGGCATTTAGATGACTGACTGATTGAGGGCGTAGCATCTTTACCACTAACCTGAAGCGTCCCAGAATTTATTTGTGATACCAGTGATCTTTGTTGGTTTTTTGTCTTTGTGGGACAATCTGATCCAGTCCTGCTTGTTTGTAATCAACCAAAGTTAATCTGATATATGAAGACGGAAGTGGAAATGACGCCTCGGTACCGGAATTAAAAAAAGATATGCATTAGTGTTGTAGAGTAGTTTTCACAGTGGAGGCTTGTATTTCGCTAAGTCAGTCCTAAAACGAGTCCGACGTACAAAACGTTAGGAACTTGAAATAAGAGTTAATGACGCAGCAATCTAGTTGTGATGGTTGATACTTCAATGTCCGACATCGACTGACTCACTCAACTCCACTGAGCTCAACTGGCGACCGCTACTACTACTACTACTACTACTACTACTTATTATGTGTGGGAGAGTCTATTAATAATAGAATAGGTGGGTTCAGGTATGACAATTAGTCTTAAAGCCAATATTTATAAACATCGCCAAGGCATAAGCCAAATATATAATCCATTCACTAATAAATATGGTATTAGTTACAAGAAACAACAACTTATTCGAAAATTGAAAATGAAATACAATGAATCATGTAAACAGAGAGACCTTGCCGATCCTTTCAAATGAAACTCGTTTGTATACTTGGCATCTCGACTTCAGTCACTTTCGCACCAACATAACGTAGCTTCCCTCTGCCTTTTCTAAAAATATGACGACCTTTTTTACCCTGGTGTCCCGACTGCATGATTTTAAGCGTGCTACTAGATTGATATCTTGGTCCTGCCCTTTTACTGTTGAAATAATTAAAGTGTAACCGCCACTTCAAGTATCAGAGACAGTAGATGGTTTCAGTGAAAAAAGAAAGAAAGAAAGAAAGAAAGAAGTGTTTAATATCTCCTGATAATACCTCATAAATAATGAACTATTTCGTTTTGATCGCATGGAAAGACAAAAAAGGCATACAAATGCTACTTAATTTCACTGAAAGAAAGAAAAAAGAAAGAAATAAGGGGAGTTAGGAATGTATGACGTTTCCTGCCAATACATTATAAATAATGGACATTCCGTTTTAGCCGATTGGACACCCAGGAAAGGCATATCAGAGACGCTACTTGGTTTCAGTGAAAAAATAAATGAAAGAAAGAAAGAGAGAAAAGAAAGAGGGAAGGTGGAAGTGTTTAACGTCTGATTCAGTGAAACTTAAAAGTTGTAAATTTAGATTTAGCTGATAGTATCCTAAATCACACTTGGACTTATCCATAATTATCCAGTGTTAATTGTACGTTAGGTTAATTAGATATCGTGGGGCCATTGTAGTGTAGTATTGCTGACTCACGGTAAGTAGTATATTTATCTATGTAAATAACTTACAAAAATTATGCTGAATGCCGAAGTGGAAGTGGTGAAAGACTGGACTTCGCTAACTATCCTAGTCCTAGTTAATCTCAATCACGATCCATTTATTCATTACAATATATCCAATCACTTCAAGAACTTACCATCACTTTTCAATCGTACATATGCCACAATACAACATATTCACAGGGGACCTATACTGACTCACGGGCAGTAGAAAGTACTCAACTGCCTTATGGGTAATAGCTGTAGCTATTTATAGTCTTTGTGACTTCATATGTAAATGGGTCACTTCAGGTAATATATTAGCTACATGAAGACACCATTGACATTAATGGGTGTTATTTCTGTCCCATTTTGTATTAGCCCTCTTTTATAAAAGTTGGTCAACCTTGAGCAAAATCCACAAGGTTTTTTTTTGATTGATTGATTTGTTTTATTTATTTATTTATTTTTACAGCTCATCAACTATTTGTGGGTATTGTAAGAATAATTTTTTTTTAAACGAGTGAATAGTGGATGAATGATTATTAAGAATAACAATAATTTTACAGATAGATGTCCTACTATTTAAGTCATATCTGGAGGGAGAAGATGAATTCGTTGCTTCACGAAGGATATTTGCGTCGTCGAATTGAATACAACGAAACCAGACCAGAATTGAAACTGTGCTCTCCAATTTCACATTCTGAGGTCCTACACATTACAACACCTGCAACCATGATTCACATGTTGATTTCTGTTTTATTTAACCAACATTAGATTAAAGCACCTTATTCTATTTAATTCTATGTTACCAAAATTCAGATGCTTCCTCTATGTGCCGTATCCCTGAAGGATGTTGGCGATCATGGCTCTGCACAATTTCCTCTCATTTGTAACTCTTAATAAATTTTTGACATTCTGTTATTTCTCCTAAATCTTGTTATCTTTTCTAAACCTTGTTCCGCCATCCATTTACTCAAGCTCAATTAGATAATACGTTATTTTCTTGTCCATCTGTCCTTCAATCTGTGCTGTGTGCATCAGATTTTCCAAGCCCTCTTTCCTTATTATGTGTCCTAGAAATTTGAACTTACTCTTCATGATGTTTCTAAGTTTCCTTTTCCTTTTTTCTTTATGCGCCATTTACATTCAGGACGTTGGTAACAATGGCTCCCCACAATTTCCTATCCTTCGTAGCTCTTAATCAATTTTCTCATTCTGTTATCTCACCTAAACCCTGTTCTATAATACATTTACTTAAGCTCATTCTTCTTCTTCTATGTGCCATGTTCTTTCAGGACGTTGGGGATCATGGCTCTCCACAATTTCCTGTTTTTCGTTGCATCTTCAAAGATATTGTCTTTTCGTTATTTGTCTTAAGCCCTGTTCAGCCATCTATTTACTCAAGCTCATTCTTCTTCTTCTTCTTCTTCGTCTTCTTCGTCTTCTTTTTTTCTTCTTCTTCTTATTTTTCTACTTCTTCTTTTTTCTTCTTCTTCTTCGTCTTCTTTTCTTCTTCTTTTTCTCTTCTTCTTCTTTTCTTCTTCTTCTTTTTCTCTTCTTCTTCTTCATCTTTTTTCATCTTCTTCTTTTCTTCTTCTTCTTCATCTTTTTTCTTCTTTTTTTCTTTTCTTCTTCTTCTTCGTTTTCTTCTTCTTCGTCTTCTTCTTTTCTTCATCTTCTTCTTCGTCTTCTTCTTCTTTTCCTCTTCTTCATCTTCTTCTTCTTCTTCGTCTTTTCTTCTTCTTCTTCTTCTTTTCTTCTTCTTCTTCTTCGTCTTCTATTTTTCTTCTTCTTTTCCTCTTCTTCATCTTCTTTTCTTCGTCTTCTTTCTCTTTTTTTCTTCTTCTTTTCTTCTTCTTCTTCGTCTTTTCTTCTTCTTCGTCTTCTTTCTCTTTTTTCTTCTTCTTTTCTTCTTCTTCTTCATCTTCTTTTCTTCTTCTTTTTCATCTTCTTTTCTTGTTCTTCTTCTTCTTCTTTTCTTCTTCTTCTATGTGCTGTGTCTCTTCAGGACGTTGGCAATCATAGCTCTCTATGATTTCCTGTCCCGCTGTTTTCCTCTGTCCATCTTGCCTTCAATCTGTCTTGTGGGTATCAGATTTTCCAAGCTCTCTTTTCTCATTATGTGCCCTTGAAATTTCAACTGCCTCTTCCGGATGTTTATAAATTTCCTTTACTTATTTTTCTTTATGTGCCATGTTCCTTCAGGACGTAAGCAATCATCCTTTGCTTCGTAGCTCTTAATCAATTTTCTCTTATCGTTTTTCTCCTAAAGTCTGGTATGCATTTACTCAAGCTTACTCAGGAAATTTTGCATTGTTATCTTTTGTCCTTCTTGGATTCGGTTTTTCCTGTGAGCTTCACTTCTTCCAAAGACAACATTCCTCATTATATGCCCTATAAATTTCAATTATCTCTTCATTTTACTTCATATTTCCCCCTAAAATTTTGTCGTTATCTCACCTGTTCGATTCATAGTATTATTTGCATCTTCATGCGGATTCATGCTATTATTCAACTACAAGGAGATTACCCAGCATTGGTTGCCATATCGGTGGACTGATATTACGTAAGAGCTGAGGACTCTTCTTTTTGACTAAAGAATTTTTCCTGCTTCTAAATATTTTGCTTAGCTTCTGGAGGGCACTTTCCCCTATCATAATGCAGGTTAGGATTTTAATGTCGCGCTTTCTGTACTCTGTGACAACACTTGCCAGATACTTACATTTGTGTATTTGGTAGATTTTGGTATATCCAATTTGTAATTTACACGTTGAACTTCCATTATCTAACAATTGATTGAGATTTCTTATAATTAATATATGTTCCTTTCTCTTAAGCTTCCTTCGTTGTTTTCTGTAGGAGTTCTGCAGATTTTATGCTATTAATATTGTGACCGCCAATAATGAATTCAGGTAGGACTTCTAATTCCCTAAATCATAGAATTATATATGTTGAATGAGTTCGGTTAGAAAACACATCATTAACTTAGACCTCTTTCTAATTTTGTATATTGGACTCCATTTTCTATCCTTATGCAAGCAGTTTTCGTCAGTATAGATTCTGAATTATGCTAATATCTTTCCCAAATAGGTTATCAAACAGTGGAAGCAGTTCTTTGTGTCATTTTAAATACTTTTCCATACTTTATAAAACACAGGTACTCATTGGAGTATCGTATTCAATATAATTCTATTCTTCAGTATCTGTCTATATTTATGAGATGAGGTTTTTATGTACACTATTTACATTATTCGGTCTATTGTCCTCATCTTTGTCGCCATATTTATCACAACGTTTCGGCCGTTTTACGCTCCAGCCTTCTTCAGGTGGTTGGAATGTTGAACTGAACTCTTCCTCAAGGACACATTGCGCAGTGGATAAAGGCGTTAGTTAGATCCACTGACAGGACCCAGAGAGTGTGAGTTCAATACCGGGTTAAGGCAGTGGAGAAATTTTGAGAGGGGAATTAACAGGAGGTAACGGGCATCCATTAGACATGGCACGTGGAACGAGAACAGTCTACCCCAGTGAGCGAACTGAATGGTTCAGTTCGACATTCCAACAACCTGAAGAAGGCCGAAACTTTGTGACAAAGATGAGGAAAATAGTTCGAATAATGTAAATAATTCTATGCTTTATTACAGAATGTAATTCTATTTCAATTAATTTAGCCTATCATCCGCTTGAATTTTTTAGTCCTAATCGTGGGGGGGGGGATACTGAAGCTACACTGATTCTCCTCCACGACAGTCTATCAACTGTAGCCATTAGCAATTCTGGTAGACTCATACCTGAATATTGTTTGACATTGTCCAAACAGTTTTTACGTTGACGTCCTCTCTGACGTCCACCTTCACCGGTGCCTTGCATGATGGTCTTCCACAGGCCTTGTAATCTGCCCAAACTACGCCATTTTTCTCCGTTTGACAATGGTAAGAAGCAGTTCCTGGCGTTGATATACTGTTAAAAAAAATCAACCAACCAAGCAAAACGAAATTTAGCCTATCATCTCTTGCCTTTTGTAATCGTAGGGAAGGATCTGAATGCAGAAGCCACACTAAATCTCCTCCACAACAACGTGTCACCGGCAGCCATCAGTAATTCTGGTAGAATCCACTGGTTGGACATTGTCCGACCAGTTTTTACGTTGGCGTTCTCTTCTACGTCCACCTTCACCAGTGTTTCCATGATGGTCTTGCACAGACTGCCGTGCCTTGTAACGTGTCCAAACCATGCTATTTTCCTCCGTTTCTTCTTAAATATATCAAGGTTACCAAACAGTTGAAACCGTTCTTTGTGGCATGCGTTTTTAAATGCTTTTCCATAATTTATAAAACACAGGTCCGCATGAGAGCATCGTAATCTATATAATTCTATTTATGATGAAAGAATGTAATTCTTTTGCATTTTATTTAGCCTAAACCATAATTACAGAATCCATCCATTTCTCAAGATACATTCTTGCTGCAAAAAGCATCTCCATTGAACCAATTTCAATTGTTCAGCAAATCTTTTATATGTATATTTATACAGCTGGATTCATAAGGATATAAATATTTCTCTGGATTACATATATAATCAGTGGACATATGCCTACAGTTCAGCACTATTTAAATTAACAGGTGCCTTTATAAGCAAAAATAGGCAATAGTACTTAATTTTTATTCATTTATGCTCATTAAATAGACATCCTCAAGCCCCGCTAATGCCTAGAATCGGAATATATTGATTTGATTTAATAATTCTAGAAGGGGACCTTTTTGGAAACGAAAATCTTTTTCAAATCAATACTCGACATTTTAAAACGTTGTCTTTACAATATTTTAATTCTTAACTCTATGTCTTAAACTGTGGTTACATTAATGATAAACACAATTAATAAAAGGAATCATTATTTTTATTTGCCAATCGCTGATTCTTATTTGATTATTTTTTTTTAAATTAAGATTCATCATTTCCCCTGAAATCCGACGAATCGAAAACATTTTTTAATTCGACTTTTGTCGACCTGAGATATTTCTGATACGCCTGACGGCAACGTAGCGATGAAAAAAAAAATAAATAAAGAGATAATATCTCGAATGATTTCCGATTGAATATCAGCAAAGAGCCACCCATGAACCTCAGGCAGAAATCGGGATTCAAAGAAAAAATATTTTAGATAGGTCTTGGATTTTAGTGTCGACAAAAGTGTCTTCTAGTAGGATCAGTTTATTTCTTTTGTTTTCGTCGCTTTTCTTCTAAGATTCCTTAATTTTTTGGTCGACTGCATTTAGAACACTAAAGAATCTCGACTTTAATTTTATTCGATTTTTTTGGATTTGCTGATTTTTCCTATCGGAAAAAGTGCTTATGTTTTTTTTATTTTTTATTTTTTTGCCTTAAGAATCTTTTTCTTTGTTCCCTGAATGCATACAATTATACTTCTTGTCAATTACTTCTGTTCTTTGAGTTTATACTTATTTTTTCTTATTTTTTTCTTCCTTTCTTTCCGGCTTTCCATTTAGCGATTTCTCTTTCTGTCTTTACTTCTCCTTCTTCTTCTGTTTCGATCTCTATCTTTCTTTTTTTCCCCAGTTTTGCTTGGACTTCTTTTTCGCCTTTACATCCTTAACTCTTTGATTTTCATCGCCAGAAAATGTTCACAATATTGCTGCTTATCTTCTACGCTTTTTCCAACGAAGCTCTTCGTGGCTGAGTTGGCTAAAGCACGTCGAACCCAAATATTCTTTTTATATATTCTTCTTCTTCTTCTTCTTCTTCTTCTTGTGCTGACAACTTGGGAATACCAGATGATTTAAGCTTGGAAGTGCGGGTGGTGTAATGAATAACAATCTGGAATTGGAATTCGGAGAGTTGAGTTCCATTTTCAGTTGCGTTCGATGTATTCATTTATGCAAAAATATCATTGAGAAAGGCATGAACCCGTCTCTTTTTTACCCAGCTTTTGGTTAATTAGTCAAATTTGTATCAGTAAATCATTAGTATCTTGATAAAAAAATTCTTATAATATAAAATTATTTTAAAAGGTTGATGATCCGTAAAAAACATATCAATCGATATTCTTCTGCTTCTAGTGATTGTTGTTGTTTGTGTTGTTGTTCCTTTTCTTCTTCTTCTCACGATTCATCGCGAACAATTCAAATAATATACAAAATCTTGTATTTAGATTTTTAATTTAGATTTTGTTCTTGTTTTTACTCTCAAAATCTGTTCCATACCTGAGGATGTCTGTAGGAACAGACGAAAGCTTGTAAAAATAATAAGAACTTATGCAACAGACATTTTGAATAACAAGGATCTTTTCATTCATAAACAGGTTCGGGGTTTTTGTATATTATTTGAATTGCTCGCGAAGATGTATTTCTCGCCAATTAAATCATTAAACTTTGTATTTGTTTTTTGTATGAATAATTCATGAATTTGTAAATTAATTGCACCTTTATTGAAATTAAATATATATATATATATATATATATATATATATATATATATATATATTGTTGAAGCTTGAATAAGCATGGAATAATAATAATACAACACAAAATGTACGTAACAAAATGTATTGAAACAATGAAAAAAGGTACACAATATTTACAGGTAGTTTTGGTATATTCTTGGGAAGACTGTTCCTGCAGAATGGGTTGACTAAGTCGCAGTCGGGCAGAGTCTCTGGATTCGATCTCTTAATCTTCCGTCGTCTTCCGGTACCAACCCATATTTATATGGTCGGTACTCCACTTATGTATATTAGGTGTATCATACACAACATATATATATATATATATATATATATATATATATATATATACCGGAGTTACACGAATAGTAAAATATAAAAGAGGATGAATACAGAATTAAGAACATTATAAAAAATGCATAACACCAGTTGACAATAGCAAAATAATTAGATTAATTATTTATTATAAAAAATTTAAAACCTCTAACCTTTTAGTTAAGAATAATAATTCACCTCCTAGAACAAAATTAAATAGACCAAATATTATTTACGAATTCAAATGTCCATTAAGGAACTGTATTCTGCAAGCAACAATCAACTTTCTTGAATAATTATATAGGCCACACTACAACATGTTTAACACGCAGATTCACTCTACACCTTTCTGACAATAGTTCAATTAGATCTCATTTAAATATTCATGGAGATAAATAACTTATGTAATTTCAGGCATTGCTATAAATCAGTCGGCAAATGTTTTCCGTAAACTGTAAAATCGTATTACCATTTGTATTGCTAATGATGGAGGACATGTGGAAACTTAAATAAAATTTCAATAAAAGCTTAAAAATATACATTTACTTCTTCCTAATGCTTTTTACAAATTATTTGTATCGCAAATACAAATGAAGTTATACATTTTTAGACTGCACACGATATTTATGGACACCCTATATATATATATATATATATATATATATATATATATATATATATATATATATATATATCAGTCTGTTTCATTCTTTCTTTCTTTCTATATGAGTTTTAGTAGGATATAGAATTGATTTTAATAAACCCGACAAAGTTGAAAAAATGTTTTAGAGGCTTTTTTAAAGCATTTCACCCCAAGCAATACGGGAATGCCACTAAAACGAAGGGGGTCACAGAGAGTGAAGGAGAGAAAAAATACTGGCTATAGAGGGGTCCGAATAAAGAATAAAAGCTCACCGGGGTTCAAGAAAACAGAAGATGGCGATTGACGTTGCATTTAAATGTTAAACATTGTAGTTATCCGGGAAGTAAGTAAACAGAGAGGAGTTCAACGGTGGTGGGGATGCGAGAAAAAGAAACTTCGGGAGTAGAAGTGTCGGTTATATTTACTTTATTCAACACATAAAAGGGTGGGCCTAGATGAAAATCAGATAGATAGATAGATAGATAGATAGATAGATAGATAATGAACAGAAAGAGATAGATAGATAGATAGATAGATAGATAGATAGATAGATAGATATTCTGCGATAGATAGAAAGAAACAGACTGAGATAGATAGATAGATAGAAAGAAAGAAAGAAAGAAAAAGAAAGAAAGAAAGAAACAGACTGAGATAGATAGAAAGAAAGAAGCAGACTGAGATAGATAGATAGATAGATAGATAGATAGATAGATAGATAGATAGATAGATAGATAGATAGTGGGCACCCCAGAAAAAACTACTTTGTTAGATAGATTTCCTCACGTTTGAATGAAAGAGATTTGTGTGTGGGGGGATGTGCTCACGTAAAATGAGTTTTGACAGCAGCCCTTCATTAATACAAGTTTGATCAAAAACAGACTAAATTTTGTTTTCAAATATTCTCGTTAACTCTGTCTATTTCTCTACAAAGTACGAATGTTTAGCTCCAGTGGTAGTAAATAATTTTACGACTATTAAAGTTCAAAATATCTCGCCCAATTTAATGACAGTTATCTTGAACAGCCTAAGACATAACTTTTTTTCTCCTGATATTGCTAACTGCTAGAATTTTTCACATAGCTGCTACATAGCCTACGAAGTCAACATCTATTCAACCTGTACCGGAGTAAGAAAAATCCGAACAGCGAAAAAAACAAACCAAAAAAAATCGCAAAATCAAAAGATGGCCGATATTCTATACTGTAGTATATCACGTGTCACTGTTATTGCCGATTTTATTGACATATCTGTCATCGCAAAGCCATCAGGGATACCTTTCAACGTTTATTGTTTAAAAAAAAGCTGATCTTACATTACTTGTAAAACGTAAATAATGTGTCCTTTGCACAATCTGATGGAAGCAGTGATGAAAGACAGTATTTGTAATCAAATCGTTTTCATAGGAAAACTTATTGACTTTAATAATGTCATTGCAAAGATTCATTTTCTTTTAGAATTTAACATTGGTTTTTAATTTCAAGCAAATAAATAGTCTTTTGATTTCCAAGACATTCCTTAGAACATTTTTTTTTAATTTGAAATACGTTTTTAAATTTGACAGAGTAATTTTTTCAGTATGTTATTTGATATGTTAGCGAATTTGTATCTCTTCTTAGCAAAGACGCAAATCTGATATTTTTTACTGTTTACGTTATCTCTATATTAATGGAAGCCTTTCTCCTTTTCTCAATTTCGTTTATAAAAATGGATTTTTTTTTATATGATGCTTAATTTTACATTTATTTTTCAATGCATGTTTAATTTCTATTCTTCTGATCACAATGGCTACTCCTGTAAACTCGTGTTTCGTAGGGAGACAACATGTAGAGCGGTCTTGAGCAAGATATCCTGACAGAGACCATCCCCATTAGGTTGTCCTGCTATTTACTTATAGCTGGGTGGGGAGAAGAGATGTCTAGTGCGTTTCACAATTGTTGAAACAAAGCAGCGGTCTCTCATATGGGGAGAGCTTGAGGAGGGTGAGGCCCATATGAGGAGAACCAGTAGTTTCAGCAGGATGTTGCTCCTATCCACACTGCTAATACTACCATGGCATGGCTCAGTGAAAGATTTAGGGAGCGTCTCATCAACCGCAAAGCTGAAGTGGAATGGGTACCTCACTTACCGGACCTGAACCACACCTCCAGACTTCTTCCTCTGGGGGTTCCTCAAGAACGACATCTACCAGGACAACCTTCACACAATTGCTGGATTGAAGGCAGCCATCTCTGAGAAGATTCAAGCGATCCCCCAGGCGGAATGTACACGCGTTATCAACAACTTTGCATTCAACAGCCCCTTCAATTGAGCGGCGGGTATCTAGATGATGTAATCCAGGGTTCCAACCACGTTTGAGATTAAACGGTTGAAGATGCGAAAATGTTACCCTTTTATCTTTCAATGAATATAATTTCCCTTCCGCTATCACAGGGGTGGGTAACTCATTCGACCTCGCGGGCCGGATCGTGTGATAATAACGCGTCGCGGGCCGGACGAAGGCCATTAATGAAAAATTAAGGAAAATTACATATGCAGACCCCTGCCAACCTAAATATTTAAAGCTATAATGAAAATAAACATTGAGAAATCAGAAAAACAAAACAAAATCTAAAATTAAAAAAACCTAAGAAAATTTACTTTTCCTCAAGGAACGTCAAAATAATTCAAAGTGAAAAAAATTAACCGAAGTGAAATGGATGAAATTATGACGTGTAGGATTGAAACTGTTTTCAATTTGCAGGGTAATTAAGCTTTAAAAAGTGTGGCATATTGCCCCTGTCGATCCAGGCCGCATGCAAAAAAATCAGTGAAGAAGAAGAGGGGTATGATAAGATAAGAACATGGCCCATTGAAAGATTCCACTAACTTAAGTAGGGTAGATGGCAGGGGTAAGCGATGGGGGGGTCGCTGTTGGAGGAATGAAATAGAAAGCCAACTGAGACAATATTGTTCCTTTGAAGCTGTCGCCGGTCAGTCGGTCAAATCGGCTCTCAGTTTTTGTTTTATGTTTATTTTTTTACGCTGAAATGGAGGTGATTGGGTTTTGATCGTGTTTTTGCGGTCATAATATTCAAATTCGGTTGGGTGGACCAGAGGAAGATAACAACAGGCCTTTTGTCGAATTCGAAAGCCTCGTCTCTCATATTAAAACTAGAGTCATTGGTAATCAGGCTCGCGGGCCGGTTAAAATGCCTTCGCGGGCCGGATCCGACCGGCGGGCCGTAGGTTGCCGACTCTTGCTCTATCATTTGTGGTCCTTGATTTGCGCCTAATCACATTGTTTCAAAAATTGTGACCCGATATCAACAACATTTCATTCAACAGATCCATCAACTGAACGGCGGAAGTCTGGAGTTTCTCTTCAAACTTTGGGTTCATATTTGAGACTAAATTGTTACAATATCTGTCTGTATTTGTAAGATGATGTATTATGTACATTATTTACATTATTCGGACTATTGTCCTCATTTTTGTCCCCATATTCATTACAACGTTTCGTCCTTTCAGTATCTGTCTGTATTTCTGAGATGTGGTATTATGTACATTATTTACATTATTCGGACTATTGTCCTCATCTTTGTCGCCATATTCATTACAACGTTTCGTCTGTTGTACGCTCAGGCCTTCTTCATGTGGTTGGAATGTCGAACTGAACCTTTTATTTCGCTCACTGGGATACATAGCACAGTGCAAATGATTCAAATTTTAGTATGTTATTATGGAAAAATAAATTTCAGCTTTTCACAGTTGTTATTTCTAACAAATATTAGGTTTTAATATTTTGTCCCTTAGATTTGGACGCTACTGTATATATATATATATATATATATATATATATATATATATATATATATATATAGCCGCATTAATATGTGATGTATCTCAAAAAAATCATAAAGAAGTAAACTGTTGTGGTAGGATCCACCTAATTTTCATAGTGGAGTACCGACCATATAAATATGATTGGTACCGGGAAGAGTGAAAGGAATCAAGAGATCCAATCCAGAGACTCTGCCCGACTGGGACTAAGTCACCACATTCTCCAGGAACGGTCTTACCAAAAATATACCAAAAGACTATATGTAAATATTGTGTACACTTTCTTGTTTCAATACATTTTGTTCCAAGTACAATTTGTGTTGCATTATTATTCCATGCATTAGTCAAATTTCAACATAAACAATGTGTGACATTAAAGCTGAATATTAAGGATTAAAAGATAAACTCATCAGCTATAATATATTACACTGGAAAATAAGGATTAAAAGATAAACTGATCAGCTATAATATTTAACGCTGGAAATTAGGGATTAAAAGGTAAACTCATCAGCTATAATATTCAACGCTGGAAAATAGGATTTAAAAGATAAACTCATCAGCTATAATATTTAAAGCTGGAAAATAGGGATTAAAAGATAAACTGATCAGCTATAATATTTAACACTGGAAAATAGGGATTAAAAGATAAACTGATCAGCTATAATATTCTACGCTGGAAAATAAGGATTAAAAGATAAACTGATCAGCTATAATATTTAACGCTGGAAAATAGGGATTAAAAGATAAACTGATCAGCGATAATATTTAACGCTGGAAAATCGGGATTAAAAGATAAACTCATCAGCTATAATATTTAACGCTGGAAAATAGGGATTAAAAGATAAACTGATCAGCTATAATATTTAACGCTGGAAATTAGGGATTAAAAGGTAAACTCATCAGCTATAATATTCAACGCTGGAAAATAGGATTTAAAAGATAAACTCATCAGCTATAATATTTAAAGCTGGAAAATAGGGATTAAAAGATAAACTGATCAGCTATAGTATTTAACGCTGGAAAATAGGGATTAAAAGATAAACTCATCAGCTATAATATTTAACGCTGGAAAATAGGGATTAAAAGATAAACTGGTCAGCTATGATATTCAACGCTTGAAAATAGGGATTAAAAGATAAACTGATCAGCTATAATATTTAACGCTGGAAAATAGGGATTAAAAGATAAACTCATCAGCTATAATATTTAACGCTGGAAAATAGGGATTAAAAGATAAACTGATCAGCGATAATATTTAACGCTGGAAAATAGGGATTAAAAGATAAACTGATCAGCTATAATATTTAACACTGGAAAATAGGGATTAAAAGATAAACTGATCAGCTATAATATTTAACGCTAGAAAATAGGGATTAAAAAATAAACTGATCAGCTATAATATTTAACGCTGGAAAATAGGTATTAAAAAATAAACTGATCAGCTATAGTATTTAACGCTGGAAAATAAGGATTAAAAGATAAACTGATCAGCTATAATATTTAAAGCTAGAAAATATGGATTAAAAGATAAACTGATCAGCTATAATATTTAACGCTGGAAAATAGGGATTAAAAGATAAACTGATCAGCTATAATATTCTACGCTGGAAAATAGGGATTAAAAGATAAACTGATCAGCTATAGTATTTAACGCTGGAAAATAAGGATTAAAAGATAAACTGGTCAGCTATAATATTTAATGCTGGAAAATAGAGATTAAAAGATAAACTGATCACCTATAATATTCAACGCTAGAAAATAGGGATTAAAAGATAAACTGATCAGCTATAATATTTAAAGCTAGAAAATAGGGATTAAAAGATAAACTGATCAGCTATAGTATTTAACGCTGGAAAATAAGGATTAAAAGATAAACTGGTCAGCTATAATATTTAATGCTGGAAAATAGGGATTAAAAGATAAACTGATCAGCTATAATATTTAATGCTGGAAAATAGGGATTAAAAGATAAACTGATCAGCTATAATATTTAATGTTGGAAAATAGGGATTAAAAGATAAACTGATCAGCTATAATATTTAACGCTGGAAAATAGGGATTAAAAGATAAACTGATCAGCTATAATATTTAACGCTAGAAAATAGGGATTAAAAGATAAACTGATCAGCTATAATATTTAACGCTGGAAAATAGGGATTAAAAGATAAACTGATCAGCTATAATATTCTACGCTGGAAAATAAGGATTAAAAGATAAACTGGTCAGCTATAATATTTAATGCTGGAAAATAGGGATTAAAAGATAAACTGATCAGCTATAATATTAAATGCTGGAAATTAGGGATTAAAAGGTAAACTCATCAGCTATAATATTCAACGCTGGAAAATAGGATTTAAAAGATAAACTCATCAGCTATAATATTTAAAGCTGGAAAATAGGGATTAAAAGATAAACTGATCAGCTATAATATTCTATGCTGGAAAATAAGGATTAAAAGATAAACTGATCAGCTATAATATTTAACGCTGGAAAATAGGGATTAAAAGATAAACTGATCAGCGATAATATTTAACGCTGGAAAATAGGGATTAAAAGATAAACTCATCAGCTATAATATTTAACGCTGGAAAATAGGGATTAAAAGATAAACTGATCAGCTATAATATTTAACGCTGGAAATTAGGGATTAAAAGGTAAACTCATCAGCTATAATATTCAACGCTGGAAAATAGGATTTAAAAGATAAACTCATCAGCTATAATATTTAAAGCTGGAAAATAGGGATTAAAAGATAAACTGATCAGCGATAATATTTAACGCTGGAAAATAGGGATTAAAAGATAAACTGATCAGCTATAATATTTAACGCTGGAAAATAGGGATTAAAAGATAAACTGATCAGCTATAATATTTAATGCTGGAAAATAAGGATTAGAAGATAAACTGATCAGCTATAATATTTAACGCTGGAAAATAGGGATTAAAAGATAAACTGATCAGCTATAATATTTAACGCTAGAAAATAGGGATTAAAAGATAAACTGATCAGCTATAATATTTAAAGCTAGAAAATAGGGATTAAAAGATAAACTGATCAGCTATAATATTTAACGCTGGAAAATAGGGATTAAAAGATAAACTGATCAGCTATAATATTTAAAGCTAGAAAATAGGGATTAAAAGATAAACTCATCAGCTATAATATTCAGCGCTGGAAAATAGGATTTAAAAGATAAACTCATCAGCTATAATATTTAATGCTGGAAAATAGGGATTAAAAGATAAACTGATCAGCTATAATATTTAATGCTGGAAAATAGGGATTAAAAGATAAACTGATCAGCTATAATATTTAAAGCTAGAAAATAGGGATTAAAAGATAAACTGATCAGCTATAATATTTAACGCTGGAAAATAGGGATTAAAAGATAAACTGATCAGCTATAATATTCTACGCTGGAAAATAAGGATTAAAAGATAAACTGATCAGCTATAATATTTAACGCTGGAAAATAGGGATTACAAGATATAATGAAGTTTCGACTGATCAACTACAAAGCAGAAAATTAATGATTTTATTTTTAAGAATAATTAATTTTCTCAGAGAATGATAATTGCGGAAATGTTTTGATAGAGCAAAACTGTAAATCCTATTCTATTATAGTACCTTCTTTTTTCTGATTCTTTTACTATGTTTCACCCCTTGCACCTTAGTGACTTTATCTCCTTGCTTGGGGTGAAATGGATAAAGAAAAATCAAACAAATGCTGTGATATTACTGGTTGTCTTAGCATAGATACTTTTCTGTTTTTTTCTTTCGAAAAGGTGAAAAACAATCGAAGAGATTGAAACTAAGACAAGACAAAAAGAAGCCAAATCTGACATTGGAAATCAAATTAAGGTTCTAACAGAAATCGATATTGACGCATCTTATGTTAGAAACTGCGGTTGTTATGTGAGCAGTAACAATAAGGAGCGTGGTTTATTCGGATATGTGCTGAAGATAACGGTTAACCCTCGACTTGAACAGGTTAAGATTGTAGAGATAGATGAAGCACACTCTTGGGAGTCGGTTCCAGAATGAAATAATTCGTGGGGACTCGAGAGGAATTTACAGCCCAGCAATGAGAATGGAGCTACAATGTGAGTGAAATGGCATGTCTTAGCCGTGACGTTTAGCACCGGTGAAACTAAGGAATGTATTTGTTCTTGACGCTTTCCATGGAAATAAGGGTAGAAAAGTGAGTGGATTGAAACCTTTCGTCTGTGGGAAAGCGGTTGAAGGGTAAAAAATAATTCATCACAGCACAAGTCTACAGAAACATTTCGCAAAACTATCAATAATAGAAAGTGAAAAAGATATGGCAGCTGTAGTCATCCTGATATCGCTGTTGGAAAAGCAAAGTATATCAGAAGGAGTGTGGGTCATATGCGAGCAGTACAGGTAAAACAAAAAAAATGGATCGTATATACGAGTTGCCCTTGAGCACAAGGTTGAAATTAACATGGCGATGGATCATATATACGAGTTACACTTGAGCTCAGCGTAGAACTTAAGTTGGCGATGTATCATATGTACGAAATCCACTTGAGCTCAGGGTTGAACTTAAGTTGGCGATGGATCATATATACGAGTTATACTTGAGCTCACAGTTGAACTTAAGTTGGCGAGGGATCATATATACGAGTTATACTTGAGCTCACAGTTGAACTTAAGTTGGCGAGGATCATATATACGAGTTATACTTGAGCTCACAGTTGAACTTAAGTTGGCGAGGATCATATATACGAGTTATACTTGAGCTCACAGTTGAACTTAAGTTGGCGAGGGATCATATATACGAGTTATACTTGAGCTCACAGTTGAACTTAAGTTGGCGAGGGATCATATATACGAGTTATACTTGAGCTCACAGTTGAACTTAAGTTGGCGAGGGATCATATATACGAGTTATACTTGAGCTCACAGTTGAACTTAAGTTGGCGAGGGATCATATATACGAGTTATACTTGAGCTCACAGTTGAACTTAAGTTGGCGAGGGATCATATATACGAGTTATACTTGAGCTCACAGTTGAACTTAAGTTGGCGATGGATCGTATGTACGATGGCCAGGTGAGCTCAGGCTTGAAATAATTTGGCGATGATTCATAAGTACAAGTTCCATTTGAACTCAGGGATGAACTTAAGTTGACGATGGATCATAGGTACGCAATCCACTTGAACTGAGTGTGGAATGTTCCAATATATGCTCAAAGCACGGCGAATCTTTGAGAGTACACGCGCTCATTGAGAAATTCAGGTTCTCCAGGGGATCGGTTAGGATGCTAACGCCCAGGAGAACAACTCACGAGTGTCATGTTTTTCACTTCATTATAATGGGATTATTTGAATGAATTTCTCGGTTTGATGCTAGGAAATTTACTTTACTGTGTCATGACAGATTATTTTTTCTGGTCGGTATTCATCTTACAAATTTCTAAATCTACCATTCGACCGTACTTTGAATATTGCTGCCATATATTGCCTGGTGTTATTGTTGTATATCTTAACATTTTCAACCAAATCCAGATAACGGTTTGTAATGTTATCAGTCCTGATCTGGCATCTCGGCTTCAGTCGTTTTCCCACCACCGTGAATTGGCTTCCTTCTGTCCTTTCTATAAATATTTTCATGACAGTTGTCTACGCCTTACCACAACCAGGTAAATTTAAGCTGACTACTAGATTAGCAAGTATCCCTCATTGTTTTATTTCTGAAATAGCTAGATGCAACCGTAAATAATATTGTAACAGTTTCTTCTCTCGCATTCCCTGTTTGCTGAATTTTCTTCTGGTTCTTGTTTCTTTGCCTCCTACAATGTTCAGAAATATAAATGGAAGGTTTCCTGAAACAAATTTTTTTATTTTCCTTTCCTCACACTAGTTTTACGATTATCGTTCGCGCTCAGTAACGTCTTGCATATCGGAGGCATTATCGCTTTTCTTTCGGTGGAAAGATTACAAAAAGATAAGAAGTTGACATAGATTAAAAGATTTACTGCCAACTGCTTCCATTCTATCTCATATTATGCAAATTTATTTAAGATTTTGAAAGACTTTTACTCCATTTTAATCATTTCTTCTCTTTGACGAATTTTAAACCACACACGCCTGCTGCGGGATGTCACAGATTTCTGATTTTTTGGTTCATATCTTTAGGGAAACATAAAAGTTAAGATAACTCCTCCTACTAGAAAGATAAACGCACACAATTATAAATACACACTACCATTCGTTACCCAATTAAGCATGCATAATTCTTCCCAAAACTCCATACACATAGAATTATTTTTAGTTTTAATACACGTGACACGTTTCTGACCAATGAGAACTGACACAAACAATAATTAAAAATACCAGTGTTTCTGTCTTTTTGTCTGTTTTCTCTCAGTCTTTGACGAAAGTTTAATAAAAGTGAAACATGTTAGATTGACATAAGTTTCTTATTTGTTCATTATGTTATCATCCTGTCTGATTCTGATCCATATTTAGTTTATATTTAATCTTAAAATCATAGATAGATAGATACATAGATATGAACAATTAGAAATCGGTAGATATACACCCTTGTGTAAATTAATTAAAACAGCCGCTTTAGTTTTCTTTCTTTCATAATACGATTAGTTTTAAACCGGAGTGACAAGGTGTAATGGAGTTCTGTTTTTTCTTCCGATTAGGTCATTTGCAGTGGTGTGCAATAATACGATTCTATTTTCGGAGTGTATGATGAAATTTTTTGGTTTTGAAAAATATTGCGTCATAGGTGATTGCATCAGATTTTCCTCACATCCATGCACTATTGTCTTGACTGTCGATTAGTTGTCCTACGGTCATTTCTGCGGTTGACCTTACTCCAAGGAAGCGTACGAAAACTTTAACGATGCGCACATACACACACACACACTGGCAAGCCTTACCAGTGAGCAAATCTTAATACTATAGATTGGTCCGGATACTCTCGTGATTTAAATCCAAACGAGAATCTGTGGTCAATCTGCAAGAAGAAAAATACAAAAAAAGTAAATAATAACGAAATTATTCTTTTTGTTTCGATTAATTTTCAAAAGTATGTATATGAGCAATCTGAAATAGATAGATAAATATGGACAGTTTTAAATAACTTGCATGTTAGCCTCGATTCAATTTCGAGTAATACCATCTCTTGATTTATAATAAATACGATCAATGTGTATGGTATTTTTATTTTTCGTTCTGGCATGCGTCTGACATTATTATGCACAGATGTCGTATGAATGGGCGTCTCTTGGAATGACTATTAAATTAAGATTTTGGCGAAACTGCATACGAACTTTAGTCCATTTCTTTTTACATTCGATGCAAGTAGAAATGCGGCGTCATCTATAGCTAGTGACTGTGTGTGAGGCCCTTTGATGATATTTGAGGTCCTGCGTTACTCAGACATAATTATATTTCTTACACGTTTAATCAAATTCTCTGGAATATTAAAATGAACTCCCTTACGTATATATGGCAACATTCCCAGGGAGATTAACATGAAGAACTTTAAGTTTACACCTCTTGCATTTTTCAGGATCAATTGTGTTCCAAGCGTCTCTTACCATTGTGTACTGTTTTCAAACATAGATAATGATCTAGATAAATTGATTGATAGATCGGCTCCCTGTACCGCTCCAAGAAGTATCAGACTTCCCATGCTCTCTTCTGCCTTTACAAGAGCCAGGTGAGACCGAAAATGGAGAGCTGTGAGCGGAGGCGTCCCAGTCTTCACATTCCAGTCTTGATTGAGTTCAAAATTTTCTTTCTGAATAATAAGTTATTTTCCCCACTCCAACCTCTCTCAGAGGGCGAGGTGTGGCAAGCTCTATCGATACGTCCATGGAAAGTGCTCGGACGAACTATATTCGTTGGTTCCACCAGCTCTCACCGTCACGGCTTGGACACGCCATGCCACTTATATTGTAGCAAACGACCCCTAATCTCGTTGATAGAAAGTCATTCTCAGTCGAACAGCTTTCTTCCCGCGAACTAATGATCTGGGGAGCCGACTACCAAGAGGATGTTTCCCCCGATCACTATAATCTTAACCTGTCTAAGGCTATGTGTAAGCGTTATCCTCTCATTCTATCCGTATAAAATGCCTCTTAACAAAATGCTCTCCCACGAGTAGCCCACGAGCAAAAAAATAGATATGAATGAAAAGTGCCATATATCATACTTAAGTAAGCACAAATGATATATGTTTTTCCCTTACCTGATTTTTTCCACAATAGCACCTGCTAGCATGCATAAGTGTAAAACGAAAGGCACCATTCAATACGGAGAGTCCACTATATATATATATATATATATATATATATATACATTTTTATGTTTATGCATACTTTTAATAGATACAAATATTTAAGTAAATGCCCTGTTTATAATAAACAGTATTTAACAACATTTACTGGCCTGAATGTACGAGAATTTTTCACAGAAAATATTCGTCCTCTGACAGTATTCGAACATGTATCCTATACGGAACCGTCATATAGCCTGACGTGCTTTTTTACCGATTCGGCCACAGAGGAGCGTTCGGCTAGAAAGGTCGAATTGACTGCTTTTAAACTTCAATCATCCATGAATCTCTCACGTACATCCATATCTGCTGATGGCGTATCAAATGTAAACAAATGACGTCACACATTATGAAAGGGACAAAGTCCGACAATTATTTTAAGAAATTTTTATGTTTATACATTCTATTTATAGATACAAATATTTAAATAAATGCTCTGTTTTATAATAAACAGTATTAAACAAAATTTCCCGACCTGAATGTCCGAGAAAAAAATATATATGTAAGTATACTCGTCCGGAAAAAAAAACCTTAGGTGTATTGGTTGTAAATGAACAAACCAATACCAAAGGGAAAAAAAGGAATAAAAAAGAAAGGTCTAGGAACATGTAATTTTGGCGAAAATAATTGACCAGAATCCAAAGAAAAAAAAAACCTCCGACACGAGTAAAATAAAATTAACTAAGCAAAGTGCTCAATAAGCTAAGTAGAGCAAATCTAAGTATGAACGTAAAGAGGCGGGCAATCCTACCCAGGTTTCACCTACGAGGATCGTCAGGTACACTGGCCAAAGAGACAACAATAAAACAGAATATAAATAACGTACAACATAAAAACATGACCATGTGACCAAAAAAAAATAAATAAATGTGTATACATATATATATACGTGAAGAAATATACTCTTAAGGTGTGCTATATTTGTGGGATAAAGTGCTCAATATCAGAGATAGAGCATGTGTAAATATAAAGTGAACATTAAAGCCAACACTTAGAGGCGACAGACTGTTTTCATGTTAGACGCAATCGTGGTCTGACGTTTGCGTCTAGCATGAAACAGCCTGTTGCCTCTAAGTGTGGACTTCAATATTCAATTTATATATATATATATATATATATATATATATATATATATATATATATATATATATCGGTGGATAGATACATATGAATAAAAAAGTAATATATATATATATATATATATATATATATATATATATATATATATATATATATATATCGGTGGATAGATACATATGAGTAAATAGTAACATACATATATATATGTGCATCTATCTATCTATCTATCTATCCATATATATATATATATATATATATATATATATATATATATATATATATATTGAGAGAGAGAGAGGGTGAAACGCAGATAGAAGCAAAAATAGATATGAAAAGGTTTGGATAGATAGATAGATAGATAGATAGATAGATAGATAGATATGAATAAACTGTGTTATCTACCTATATATGTATATTTATTTATTGCATTTTTTGTAGACGAAAACAAAGAAATATTCTAATAAATATATGGAACGTCTACTAAAATATGAGTATCCACTAAATGTCAAGTTCAAGTAATAAGTATCTGTCGGTCTGATAGATCCATACTCTTTCTATATATATATATATATATATATATATATATATATATATATATATATAAACGGAGGCAAGTATATAAATAGATAGACAGACAGACAGATGAATAGATAGCATTTGTGTTATTAAAACAGGGAATGAGACAGACAGTAATCATAAAATATCGATATGATTGAAAGATAAACATATCCAAAATACAGACAATCAACAGAAATGAACTGAGCAGACAAACTCATAGACTGGCCAATTCCCAAACCCCTTTCTGTCCGATGACGTCAAAATCGTCCCGAGACAACTCGATGAAAAAAAAAAAAATCAAATCCTCCCCAACCCCTAAAATTAGATGAAGAAGAAGAAGTAGAATTTCATTAATTATTCCGCGGCATCGCTAAAAACAGACCCGATACCCATCTCTTGAAATAGAATCTTGCGACTATTAAAAGCGGCGAACAAAATGAGAGAGTTTTGCTTTCAGACAGGCCGGAGATTGCCGATAAGTAAATAAGAGATTCGTTAAATTGAGGCGGGAAACATAGAACTACAAATACGAACTCATCTGCCACCATTACTGTACACAAATTCATGGGGTGTGATAAGTATTCTCTTGGCGGTAGAGATTGAGGAAAATCCAGTTAGCGTAGGTGTTTTTACTTTGATTTGTGCGTCGTCTATGAAACAAAGAATTTAACGAATAAAATGATATAAGAGGAAAAACTATTCTTAACGGAAGAATTTCGTCCTCTAAGGGATGTTATCAAGGCAACTTAGGATTTATTTTGCTACACGTGTTTTGTACAAAGCCGAGGACGTCATTAGTTTACCAGGGCTTTTAAATTTGAGAACGTTCATGAATGTTCAACAGCTGGGTTGAAAGGTCAGCATGTAAAAGACACAAAATGTCCTAATTCAAAGTCTGGCTTAAAATAAAATTTTCTTAATTGAATATGTTTGAAATTGATTAGATGGTTATGGCATGGGATAATGAAAGAACAAATAATAAAAAAGAAAATGCCAACACTCGATAACAAGAAACATAATATATGAAAAAGGACATATAAAACTTACCGTATTAGAAATATGATTCCATCGCTACATAAGAGTTCTCATGTTTCAAAAAACAGAAGCTAAAACTTCAATTTAATTATAAGTTTTTAGCTTCTGTTTTTGAAACATGGTAATTCCTATGTAGCGAGCGAATTATATTTTTAAAAAATAATAAAATTTAGGCTCTACTTATGTATTGAGCAGAGTTTATTAAAAATAAAACAAAAATACTAAAGAACGTCAATTATTAATCTAACGGTACTCTCCTATTTCTCTATATATATACATATATATATATATATATATATATATATATATATATATATATATATATATATATATATACCATATATATATATATATATATATATATATATATATATATATATATATATATATATATATATATATATATATATATATATATATATATATATATATATATATATATATATATATATAGTTGTTCGAACACAATAAAAATTAAATAAAACGCTTAACCGTAGTAATATGTCTTTCGTTTTTAATGAAACATGCATATATATATATATATATATATATATATATATAGATAGATAGATAGATAGATAGATAGATAGATAGATAGATAATATTAGTGGAAAATATACATACATATGCAAGATATATAAATACCCAAGAGGAAGAATCCAGGTAGAACTCAATGTCTAGGACAGAGTAAGGATATAATAAAAAGGCTTAAACACTAATATTCCATGGTCATAATTTATTCCATTGGAATCGTAAATACGATCCAATTCATCGGACCTACAAATTCGAAAAGAAAACAGAAAAAAAACAACTCCGGAAATAAAAACAGAATTTAGGAGGAGAGAGATTAAACCTTAACAGAGAGAATATTAGGAGAGATGGGTGGAAGGGGTTTAATTAAGAGAAAAGAATGATTGTCGACGGATGTCTAATGCATAAGGATACATTTTTTTCTCGTTTAATAAGAGGAGGGAAAGATAGTTGCCCCGACGATATTAAATTTTTATTAAAGGCCGCTTTATAATTGAGAAAATTTTACCCCGATTGGACAATGGTCTTTATTCCAATCAATTGCAAATAGGGTTACTAGATTGAGTTCCATTTTCTGGTAGTTTCTAAGTATTCTGCAATTATGGGAAGATATGATTTTACTCTATATTTCTAACGCATGAGTAACTAATTTTTAAAAATCTTCCATATTGAAAATTTTCTATATAGTGGATGTTTACATGTGCACGCAAACATGTTTATCAATTAATTTCAGAAAGAAACATACACACATATATACAAGAGACACTGCAATATGGTGGGTTGAACCATATTACACACATACATACCTACTCTTTCTGTTTTTAGTTCTGTTATTATTCTGATTTACACACACATTCTCCATTAAAGTTTAATTCTTGTCTAAAACCACAATTTGCAAAAATACAGGACACACCTGATTGTATATAAATTTATTATCGTTAAATATTTTTTGTTTATTTTTATATTCACATACGTTTTGGGGATGGATCTATCTTACAGGTTTAGGGGGTTAGAACAAATGGACGTTGATGTATAGGGTCCGTTTGATCAATATATCTTTATGAAAGGGTTTAAAGGCATCATTCGATAGATTGAGTGTAATATCCAAAAGTTGGCTATTTTTCAGGTTGGAAGATATTTCGCAATTTTAAGGCCTATTTTTTTGCTGTGAAAAAACAACAATGATATGTAAATATACATATTTAAATTTCCCGATGTAAACGCCATGGGAGGTAAATAAGTTTGGAATGTGCATATATATATATATATATATATATATATATATATATATATATATATATATATGCACACACACAGGTCATCCATAAGTTCTGTCCGAATTTTGAATAAAGAAAACAACACATATACCAAATGTTACATTTAATTACAGATCCAATCAACAATGTATTTTCCCTGATTAACTATATATTCCTTCCATCTATTAACAAATAAGCTTAAACTAATTCCATTACTGTAAAATTATTTTATATTTGATTAAGAAGAACTCACAAATGTCAGTTTTAACCTCTTCCTGTGTTATTCCAAAAGTCTGTTTTTTGACAAATGATTCTGTAAACTAGGTTTTGACAAATGGTAATATCTCATCTGAAGGGGCAAGATCTGGAGAATAAGGTGGATGAGATCACACCGATCGCGGAAGTTATTAGGTGTTCTAGCTCTTGATAAGTATCTCCATTTTAAAAGTGGGGTTAGTCACTTATCCACCAGATCCCAGTAGTGTTTGGATAAGGAAGTTTGATTTCTGAGGTATCTATATCTAAAAGAGCGTTTATGGTTGTATAGACGCTGCTTCCAATCACCAGCGGATATACCTATATATCTTTTTTTCTGGTTTATATTTTCCTCGGGAAAGATTGTTGCCTCATATATTACATTTTCATACTTACATTTACCCCCGATTGGACAATGGTCTTTATTCCTACAATTGCAGGTAGGGTTACTAGATTGAGTTTCATTAATATGGTTGTTTCTAAGTATTCTACAATTATGGGAAGATATGATTTTCTCCATATTTCTAACGGATGAGTAACTAATTTTCAGTGTCTTCCTATTGAAAATGTTATGTAGTAGATGTTTACTATGAAAGTTTTTATCAATTAATTTCAGAAAGAAACCATTCCTATTTTTTATCAATGTTAGATTTACCTGCAATATGGTGGGTTAAACCATATTAACTTTTATTATCTTTCTGATTTTTTTATTTGTTTTGTTATTGAGTTTCATTAATATGGTTGTTTCTAAGTATTCTATCAATTTTATTTATGAAAGGGTTTAGAGATCCTTCGATGATTTTCTCCATATTTCTAACGGATGGAAGTAACTAATTTTTAGTGTCTTTTTTGCTTGAAAAAAACGTTATGATAGTAGATGTTTAAATTTCCTGACTAAACGAAGGTAAATAAGTTTTATCAATTATATTTATATAATATATATATATATCCTATATCAATGTTCTGTCCGAATTTTGAATAAAAGAAAACAAGCCTGCAATTTATGGTGGGTTAAACAACAATGTAACTTCCTTTCTTTCTGTTTTAGTTCTGTTATTGAGTTTCATTAATATTGTTTTTTAAGTATTCTAAAATTGGCGTAAGGAAGGGGAAGATATGATTTTCTCCATATTTCTAACGGATGAGTAACTAATTTTCAAAAGTGTCTTCCTATTGAAAATGTTATGTAGTAGATATTTACTATGAAAGTTTTTATCAATTAATTTCAGAAAGAAACTTCCTATATCAATGTTAGAGGAAAGCCTGCAATATAGTGGCTTGAACCATATTGGACTTCCTCTTTCTGTTTTTAGTTCTGATTGATTTCATTCTGATTTTTCAAGTTCTCCATTAAAGTTTAATTCTTGTCTAAAACCACTATTTTTGAGTGCCTGATTATATATATATATATATATATATATATATATATATATATATATATATATATTAAACCACATTTTTATGTTTAAACATTCTTTTTTCATAGATACAAATATTTAATTAAATGCTCTTTTTTATAGTAAACAATATTAAACAACATTTAGCGTCCTGAATGTCCTAGAAATTTTAAATATTTGTATCTATAAAAAAATTAATGTATAAACATAAAAATTTCTTAAAATAATTGTCAAACCACTATTTTTGTCCATTTCATAATATATATATATATATATATATATATATATATATATATATATATATATTAAGACATTTTATGTTTAAACTATATATATATATATATATATATATATATATATATTTGCTATAAAAATAATGTATAAACATAAAAAAATTTTTAAAATAATATATTTATATATATATATATATATATATATATATATATATATATATATATATATATATTATATATATATATATATTTTTAAAATATGTTTTTTTGTTTTTTTTTCTAAAAAAATTAATTTATAATATTAATGCTCTGTAAATTTACATTGAGCACTATTTTTGTAAAAATAAAAATATCTATAAGAACACTGGATTATATATCTTAATGTTCTTTCTTTTTATTTATATACATATATATATATATATATGAAAATTGTATATAAATATAAATAAATATATATATGTATAATTATTTATATATTATATGCATGGTACTTATTAGAAAGCGCTCAATATCAGATATATATATATATATATATATATATATATATATATATATATATATATATATATAGTATAGGGTTAGCAGATCATTATTTTAACACACACACATTCACACACACACACACACACACAATATATATATATATATATATATATATATATATATATATATATATGTATTGTATTGGTGTAGCAGATCATTATTTAAACATATATTTAAAAGAGTTAACCTTCTCATCAAAGATAATAATACAAAGGTAGGATGTAAATGACAGAGAACCAATATAATTTATGAAATCACACGTCCCTTAAGGAAGAGCTCTCCTGATCAATATAAATTCATTAACAATTATATTAGACAAACCACTACTTGCCTCTCAGGAAGACTTACACACTATAGCTCAATTAGCTCATTTAAAATCAATTTAAATACGCACGGAAGCAAATTAATCCCTATCCGCAACATACTTGTAGAAAATACAAGGATAATAGCCTCATCCGCATATATAAAAATGGACTAAGAATAATTAAAGCACTAATAATAAAAAAGAAAAAGCGAACACTCGATAACATTATCTATGAACAAGGCTATAATATACTGACCGTGTTCGAAAATAAAACAATGAATCTAGCTATATACATAATAAAATCTATAAATTGATTTATAAATAAAATATAAAAATCATCCGAGATAATGTCTAAATGAATAGCTGAAAGAGATGTTCAGAAAATGAAACGCTTCAACGAAAAGAGAAAATATAAATAAAAATCGTGTTAGGGTGTTCGGGTACTTTATAAAGGTACCACAAGCTTTGATCTCTGTTGCAGACGCCTGATCAGACATATTTTTGTTTGTTCAACACTTACACAGGTAATCTTTTTCGGACCGATAACATCAATAATTCAGATTCTTAATTTAATTTCGCCGTTACACATTTGAACTAGTTTATCTACAACACTTGTATATCGTTATAATGGGCCCTCACATCAGTGAGGGGGGTGGCGGTGTGCAACTGAACACTTTGAGAGGAAGGCCACGAAAGGGTGCACACACTCACTGTCCTGATGACCCCAGTTTAAATAAAAATTTGAGAGGTACACATCAAAATTCAGTGAAGTCATATGCCGTAGAGAAGCTCAATGGAAGAGTCATTGGCATGAGGAGCATTACACATTCAGCTCGCTTCAGGTGAGTTTCAATTTCTTTCCAGTAATTTCCTTCTTCTATAGATGCGGAGAATAGTCCGAATAATATAAATAATGTACATCATACCTCATCTCAGAAATATAGACAGATACTGAAAGGCCGATACTTTGTAATAAATATGGCGTCAAAGATGAGGACAATAGTCCGAATAATGTAAATAGTGTACATAATACCTCATCTCAGAAATATAGACAGATAATGAAAGGTCGAAACCTTGTAATAAATATGGCGACAAAGATGAGAACAATAGTCCGAATAATGTAAATAATGTACATAATACCTCATCTCAGAAATATAGACAGATAATGAAAGGTCGAAACGTTGTAATAAATATGGCGACAAAGATGAGGACAATAGTCCGAATAATGTAAATAGTGTACATAATACCTCATCACGGAAATATAGACAGATACTGAAGGGCCGAAACGTTGTAATAAATATGGCGACAAAGGCAGAAAATAACGATTGACATTGCATTTATTTTTTTGAAAATCAAAGTTGATTAGAAAGCAGGAAGACGGAAGAGATTTCCACAATTGAGAAGTGCGAAAGAACTGTTAGTATGGGACTTATAGTTATACATATGTTGTTGCTGGTACATATGCGCATGAATTAGATCAGGTCTAAAATGGAGCACTGCTGTCATATTTGGACAGGAGCTGCGCAGTTCTCACTTTCTAGTCTTGATAGGGTCCAAAAGTTTTTCAACCCTACAATCCAACTTTTATTTCCCATGTTGCCATCGCTTATTCCTGAGTATAAAGTGTTTTTATTAAAAACTAGCAGTAGAGCCCGGAGTTGCCCGGGGATGTAACAGTAAGAGATAGATCAAGTATCGACCATCATAAAGACTGAAAAATAAAATTGACAAAGATTATTGTTTAAGGTTGACGGACACGCATGTCTTAATTAGTTTTTTTTTTTTTTTTACGAATTGGTCAAATCCAAACTCAAACAAAAACATTGTTTTCAATCGTTATGAGTCTACCGATTGGATGGAATTTTATTATAAACAATTGTCTTGTAAATGGAATTTTTAAAGCATTCTGAATGTAAAAAAAAAAAAGGAAAAAGTGTGCAAGATAATAAGAAACACTACCTGCCAAAAAAAAAAGTGAAGTTTTGTTGAAATCGGTTGTAAAATGTAGGAAATCCGATCCCATATATAAAGGAACACACACACACAAACAACCTGGGTTTTATAAGTATAACTCGATATGAGTTGTCCCCCTTTCATTCTCGCGATGCCTCTCAATCGTGTTTTCAAATTGATTTTGTGCAAAAACAATTGTGTTTTTCCACTTTTTGGCGCTGTCAGAACCACCGCAAACTAATTTTACGTGGTCCTGTGAAGTTTTGTTTAAATCGGTTGAAAAATGTAGGAAATCTGATCCAATATATAAACGTACAGACACACACACACACAACCTGGGTTTTATAATAAGCATGATTAGTCTGTAATTTATCCCATCAGACATGCCTAAAAAAGAATTTTCTGCCTAAATACAAACACACACACACACACACATATATGTATATGTGTCCCTCAAAAATTGACCTAAATTAAAATATGAATATCTAAGCAACTACATATCCTACGCAAATGAAATCAAATGGGTTTTATGTTGAATAATAAAAGATTCATTTGTCTAAATTCGAAGAAAATGTATCTTTTATAAACGATTTCACAACGCTTCAGAAATGTTCAATATGCCCATCGCCTGTGACACCTAGTCCAGCACCTGCCAGAAACACTGTGGCATGTCTTGTGTAACATTCTACAGCGCCTCAAGTAGGACATATCTCAATGAGAATCTACCAGAAAGATGGATCAGACGTAGCGGTGATAATGAAAATACGCTGTTGATTTGTCCACCACGTTCAACTGACTTAACACCTTGTGATTTATTCTGTGAAATGACATATTTATATCCCCCCCTACAAGCGGAGACGGAATTAAGCAGAGAATTACTGAGGCGTTGGAACAGAGTAAGGTAACATATTGAATTTCTTGTTTGAATTTTGAGAAATAAATCTGTTACTGTTCAATCTAAAGCATGTTTAATTTCGTATGGCTGGTACATGTAGTTACTGAAATACGGACATTTTAAAATATGTCACTTCTGTCAGGGGGCACCCTTTACACACACACACACACATATATATATATATATATATATATATATATATATATATATATATATATATATATATATATATATATATATTATATTTCTTATGTTGTCTGTCTGGGTGTCTGTCGTGGGCGTTGTTGCCTCGCCCACGCCGCATTTCTCACTCGATTTCGATGCGGTTTTCATCACAAGTTTGCAAATGGCTGCCTTAAGGACATGACGGAGCCCGATTTTTCAGTTGGGACTCAGGTTCCGAAAAATCGAAAAAATCTGCTTACAGAAGGAATTATTGCATTTCAACCAAATTTGACACTCTCTTAGAGTCTACCTTTAGAAGTGTTGTCCAGAGGTTTCATGACCACGGAACCCTAAACAGCGTGGAAAATCAATAAAACCCAAAAGCCAATACGCCCAGATTGCGTCTGAACCGCATGTCGGTTTTTAGCGAAAACCGATCGGATTTATGAGGAGGCCATTGGGAGTCACAATGTGAAGTTTCAAATCTGAGCGCCCCCCAAACAGAGTGCAAATGGACAATCGGTCAACCCTTAAAAATGTTTTTCCAGTTGGGTATTTCCTAAATGCAGATTAATTCAAGGTCACGCTAAACAGGTCAGTGCGTGCAGTGCTGTATGAGTCGTACGAGTTTTGAATCAAGCACAGGCAACGCCGGACAATGCTTCTAGTAAATTATAATCAGTGGACACTCAAGGTTGCTTGTTTTAAATAACACTATATATATATATATATATATATATATATATATATATATATATATATATATATGCAAAATATTTTTATATGGTATTTTTTATTATACAAAAAAAAAAATTAAAAGAAAAATAATTATAATATATATTCATATATATATATATATATATATATATATATATATATATAAAAATTTTCTATTTGAGAATAACAAAATTAAAAAAAAAAATATTATCGTAATATATATATATATATCTTGTTAAAAATAACAATATGTCAGATTTAATCCTATATATATATATAATAAAACCGAAAAGAAAATAAATTAAAATAAGATAAAATTATTCACTGAAATTTATACATAAATATATATATATATATATATATATATATATATATATATATATATATATATATATATAAAGTTTATATAATATATAGACAAGGAGCTTTTGATTTATATTTGTATACAATTTATAATATGTTATCTTTTATTTTCTTTTTCTTTTCGGTTTTGTTGTTTTTTTTCTGTTTTCATTAATTAGGCTTTCATTATTTTTAGGCTTTTTTTACATGTGTTAACTAAAGAAGGATTGCTGACTAAATGTACAAATATATATATATATATATATATATATTTGTGAATGTATGTGTAAATGGAAATTATTTGCGTTAAGATGTCCATTTTTCTGTTATGAAAATATATTCAATACTAATATTAAATAAAAAAAAAGAATTAAAATGAAGTGGTGACTGCTTGTCGATAATGGCTATCCATTAATGTCTTCTCTGATAAGCGACGTTAATAAGCCGGCATCCATGCAAATATAAAGAACGCATAAAACTCGCAAAGCGATTTACATATCTTAATACCTTTAAGAAAAAAATCATCGCGATAACGAGGCTGTTTTTTCTGCGCATGCCCAACTGATGATTTCCATTTTACTTCTCATTTTGAGAATATTAACACAAGAAAACTTCTTTTAACTATAAAAGAAACGTGTTCATAAAAAGGCGCCAGTTTGACGGTTTTAGAACTATTATGAAATTTATTTTTTTATTAACCTCTTCCTTTTGAAAATTTGGTTTAAATAAAACAGAAAACCCAACATATCCATTTAATCACCGTTTAAGAATCAGATCGTAAGTATTAAGGTTATTCGAATAAAGGAACTTACAAGATTCCTGATTTCTGACTTCTACCAAAAATTGCATTTGCTGTTAATTACTCTTTAAAGTTTTCTCTCGATTATACATCAACCTCAAAATATTTGTTCTAAAAGATTAATACTCTCTTTTACTAGTCATATCAATCAATTTAATTTACTGAAATTGTAAATAACTGTAAAATAAATAGGGAATTATACAGATCCATATATAAGGTTCAGTTGAAGATTCCTAAAATGGTTAGAGGAATAAATATTGTATGCTCTTAAATGTATTAGGGCATTTTAGCCTTCCCATGTCACCATGCCTTATTCGTGAGTATGAAGGGATTTTATTAAAAATTAGTCTGTAATTTATTCCATCAAACATGCCTAAAAGAGAATATCCTGCCTAAATACACACACACATACATACATGCATACATACATACATATATATATATATATATATATATATATATATATATATATATATATATATATGATGTCCTTCAACAATTGACTTAACTTAAAATATGAATATTTAAGTAACTACATATCCTACGCAAATGAAGCTTTTATATGAAAGAAATATAATGTTATGGGGTTGAGTTATATGAATTGTAAGAAGATAGAATATATGGTTATCAGTGAGAGAAACGACCTAATTTGCAGGGAAGTGTTTTAACAGAGGAAGTAATGTGGATGTTAACAATGATGTGGGTTTGTGTGTATTTTTTAGTGAAAATGCTTGTTCAATATACAAACAAAGAAGTATAGAAAAAAACTTGTTTGTGCTACAGACATTTATTCCTTTTTATGTTGATGTATTGAAACAAATTTAATTTTCTCTTGAGTATTTCCGTTTCCCTTTTAGGCTCAGAAATTTTATATGGGGAGCAAGGATAAGAACAGGTAAAGATGGTCAAACTCAAGTCAGCCACACGCTGAGTTGAGATGACCGAATCCCTACTTCATCAGTAGGCAGGATGAAAACACGTCCGCACAATCCCGTTTGAAAGTTTTTAAGCATTCCACCCCAAGAAAAATCAGGAAGCCACTAGCACGCAAAGGGTTACAGAGAGTTGGAGCGAGAGCAAATAGAAGTGATATAGGAAAGGATGAAGAGAAGGTTAGGAGATAGATCAAGGGATCTAGAAATGTCGATTGGCATTAGATTTGATTAGTTGGAGATTATAGCTATCAGGAAAACAAGAAATGGGGAGGGAGTTCCACAAACGAGAAGTGCGAGACATGAAGCTATTGGCGTAGAAAAGACGGCTACATTTAACAGTTTCGACAGTGAAAGGGTGAGAGCGAGATGCCAGTTTAGTTGAACGCTTAAATTCATGAAGTCTGGGAATCAGCGAATGTAGCTCATCGGAGTAGTTACCGTGAAAGTATTTGCAAAAAAAGACAGAGAGAGGCGACGGCATGTCTGCGAGAGAGCGACTGCAGACGAGATGCCAGATCAGGCCCAATTACATTGCATATACGTCTTTGGATTTTATCAAGGACCTTGAGACAAACAGAAGTGACCTGAAGTCTTTTACGGTTTGATTCTAACCTTTATCATGGACAATTATTTTTTTTTAATTCTTTATTATTATTTTTTTTTCGGTTTTATTTCCTTTTCCTGCAGGAAAACATGATGTCGAAATCCGATATTGTGTTGGAATTGCAAAAGATGCCTTCCAAAAACTAAGCGAAGTGTTAAGAAACAGGAAAATTTTGCTAGAAGAAGAAAAGAGTGCAGAAGACTTGTGTAATATGAATCCTACTCTATAGTAGTGATAATCGTCTCACATATAATAAAAACACTTGAGACAATAAAAATACGATTCCATATAATGGTAATGGTAATATTAGCCAGGTGCAGACAAAGAACCATTTGCCATTCTTTGACTGAACCGCAAGTTTTTGCATTTTTTTTTTAAACATTTCACCCCAAGCAACGCAATAAAACCCCTCAGACGCATGGTGTTACTAAGTGTTAGATAATAAGAAAAAATATATTATTAAGTAAAGAGGATCATAAAAGAACAAGGATTAAGAAGACATTTATATTTTTGAAGTACAACGTTGACAAGGAAGAAAGAAGCCGCAAGCGTGTTCCATAACCGAGAAATATAATAGAAGAAACTGTTAGCATAGAACTTACGGTGACACCAACTTGAAAATGATGAGACCTCACTGCCAATCTAGTACTACGTTTAAATTCATAAAATTCAGGTGCTATAGAGGAAAGTTCATCAGAACGATTACCATGAAAGAATTTATAGAAAATGAACGGTTAAATTACGATGGTAATGTAACTAAAGCCTAGATGCCAGGTCAGGACTAATAAAGTAGCAGCCTTTACACTGAATTTAATCCAGAATCTCAAAATATATAGCAGAAGCACCATAACAGATGTGGCAGCAATATTCAAAGCAATGATGAATGGTAGACTTATAAATATGTAAGATAGATTCTTCTTTGGATTTTATCAAGAATCTCTAAATATATAGCAGAAGCACCAGATGTGGCAGCAATATTCAAAGTAATGATGAATGGTAGACTTATAAATATGTAAGATAGATTCTTCTTTGGATTTTATCAAGAATCTCTAAATATATAGCAGAAGCACCAGATGTGGCAGCAATATTCAAAGTAATGATGAATGGTAGACTTATAAATATGTAAGATAGATTCTTCTTTGGATTTTATCAAGAATCTCTAAATATATAGCAGAAGCACCAGACCAGATGTGGCAGCAATATTCAAAGTAATGATGAATCGTAGACTTATAAATATCCAGGATAGATTCTAGCGAGAAAATATTTATAGCGCAAAAGTGTGAACTAAAATGCCTTGCGGTTGACCTAGCAAGGGATTATTATTGCTGTAGACTAAGTTATTCAAATTATTGCCTTCGTCTTGGTTGTTAGTAATGTTAAAATTTTAGTTATTTTTGAAATGAGAAATTCTCATTAATTTAGGTCAATTTACTCGAACTAGTATCCTCTATTTGGTTGTTTTAGCCACAAGGTTTGATTGTTGTAGACTTTGTTTTCTTCATCTACCTTTATAAATTTGCAAGATGGATTCCGCTGAAAAAAAAAAGACTCGTACGCCACTTTCCTAGCAGCAAGCCTAACAATTGATTCAATATAATCTTTCCATTCCAGTTTTCGGGACAAACATGTTGTCTTTCATAAAGTCCAAATACCATTAAATAATTTATATAAAAGCCACGGTTAATTTAGGTTACGGCGATGGGAAAATAACTGAAGCCTAGATGCCAGGTCAGTACCAATAAAATTGCATATTCTTCTTTGAATTATATGAAGAATTTATAAGATTTATTAAAGAATTTATGAAATATTTATCTCAAAATTATTCCATTATTTTTTATTGATGTTTCCAGTATTGATGGGCCGTTTCCTTCCTAACCTTTTGTTTGAAGTGGTGTGGAATCTAAACATCTTGACTCTGAGAATACATTGGAGTGAACATGCAAAGAAAAAAAAAATTAAGGAAATAAAAATGATAATCATACTTTGAATCAGAAAGACACAATTGATATTTCTTATAATGAGGAAATAGTGCTTGGAGAATTTGACAATCACAGGGCCTACTCAGGACAAAAGGGCCAGAAAGGAAACCGCAATTAAACTAGCTAATAAGCATGCGTAAGTCGATAGCAAAACCTGGAGAGTTTGGGATGATGAACAGAGAAACCTTACTAAATTCTACAAGGGACGAGAGCCTGTGAAGAGCTATGATTACTCATGTCATGAAAGGAGGCGGCAAACAGAAGAAGAGTCTGCTGCCGAAACATCTGTTGATATTTACGTTAAAGACTTTGAGATAAAGGAAAACACTGAATTATGTTCCTGTTACAATATATGTCAATGTCGTATATCTTTGCACAATAACTCAACGTTGGAACAATGCAAGAATGATTTTTGGGTTGTGTCCCTTCAAATCATTAACAATTATGTCCCTCTGCAACGTCTTATCCTTTGTAGTTTTTAGTAATCGTTGTCTTTTTACCATTCCCCTCCTGCTATCCTATCGCATGAGCCCTGCTCTAGATTTGCTGTCTCCATCTGCCTCTTTTTTTCCAGTAAATATTCAATGTGCCTCATTATGTTTCCCAGAAATATTTAGTATCCTTTTCTGATTTTAATTATCTATTAAAGTATCTTTTTTTCTCTTTATTTAATCGGTATCATCGCAGGCAAGACAACAAAGCCACTAAGACACAAAGTGATTACAGGGTGTGGAAAAAATAAGAACAGAAACAGTAATAATGAGCGGGAAGAGGAAAGAGTAATCAGAAGGACAGTATATAGCGCTTGAAATTGCATTCAAATTTTTGCAGATTAAAGTTAGCTGGAAGGCATGAAACCGAAAGGGAGTTTCTCAAGCGAGAAGTGCAAAGAAATAAATTGTTAGCATAGAACTCATGGCTACATCTGCCCAGCTCAACTGTAAATTGATGAGATCTCGATGCCATCCTAGGACTGCACTTAAATTCAAATTTGGATTATTTACCTAACGAGTTCTTTCCTAATTTCTCTATATTTATCATATATATATATATATATATATATATATATATATATATATAAATAAAAAAAGTATAAAATTTAATATTACAAGACATATTAAAACAATATTAAATAATAAAAACACAACAACAACAAACAATTATTATTTAATATTGTTTTAATATGTCTTGTAATATTAAATTTTGTACTTTTATTTCGATCATTAAATTTTGTACCTAAAAACATCTTTATATATATATATATATATATATATATATATATATATATATATATATATTAGCATATGAACTTTTTGATATAAACATATATAAATATATGTGTAGCATATATATAGGCAGCATATCTTGATTCAGTCGTTTCATTGAAAAATATAGACATCATAATTTCAACTTATATATATATATATAATAATATATGTATAATATATATATATATATATATATATATATATATATATATATAATAGATAGAACAATTATAATAAAATAATATAGATACAATAATTTCAATTTATTTCAATATCGACACTTTCAGTTGTCTAGTGAGTTTATTGATGTTAAGACGAAATTAATAATGTTTCGATCTTTTCCATGATCATCTTCAGGGGTAAACAGCAAAGACAAATTTAACTGCGATAAAATCTGTATTCATTTGTGATGGTGATTTTTGAAAATATGCGCGAACTTGCACCTGAAGATGATCTTGGTGGAGGACGAAACGCGCCGGCTAACATAAGTATTCTTTTTGTCTTTGCACACACACACACACACACACACACACACACACACACACACACACACACACACACACACACACGCACGCGAATCATACACACTCCTAGCCCCAGAGATTTTATTAGTTTTAAAACTTCCACGTTACTCACATTCTTCGACCATGATACACTCAACATTTCAATTTTCAAATTTCCTTGCAGTGAAGTTTGTTTCATAAAGTAATTAAGTGTTCGTAGTCCAAGAGGCAGCTGACATTTCTGGGACACGTAATGAGGAAGAAGGGCTTGGAAAATCTGATACTCACAGGACGGATAGAGGGAAGGAGGGACAAGAGAAAGCAACAAGTGACACACTTAATGGTCTTGAGCAAGTGGTTGGTGAAACAGGGTCTGAGAGAAATAACAAGAGTCAAAACTTTAAGAGCTACAGGAGGAGGTGGAAGGTCATGATCGCTTACATCCTGAAAAGACACGGTACATAAAAGAAGTACGGTGTGTGGACACTTACCTTATTATGGTCAGACTAATGTACCTGTCAGTGCTTAGACAAGGCTTTCGTCGGCTGGTGCTTGCTGTCAATCTCTCCTACTGTGTGCGTGTGCGTGTGCGTGTATAGGCACGTGTGGATCAAACAGGCCTGCGAAATCGTTTTATATCCTTGACAAGCAGTATGCTTCTATTTTTATATCTGTAATGGAGATCCAAAATTTACTTTCACGTAAAGGTGTGATATTATAATACAAGTTTTTCATTAGTTAGAAAATAATTTCACACTAGCTCGCGAAAATCTTTTTCTCTAATTTGTGTGTGGTTGTTAAAATAGTTATAATTGTTATTTTCTAAATGGTCCAAAAATAACACGTGGTAGGTCTACAACTATGTCCGTAAGTATTTTGGTGGTATTTGAGATGGTAATTAATGTATAGGAGGATTTATCATACACATTTCAGTACTCTCTTTATTGTTTTTCAGGAAATTTGTTTCTTTCCTCAGCTTTTGGAAGACAACTTTTGCTATATCAGTGTAACTTTTCCGTTGTTTGTTAAAACACTACCCAGAGGCTTAGATTTCTCTACTTCTTCGTTTTTGACATTTACAGTGTTTAGTTTAAACCTCAGGCTGTCAGGTCTTGCAAGAAAAAAAATAACAGAAAATGCTACCTCGTTTTCGTCAAGAGGGCAAAGTTCAATAAGACAATAATCTTTTTTGTCAAAGAGACAATATCAATGAATTGTCATTAATAAATATAGGTCATTTATTTGAATGTTTAAAAAATTATTTCAATTGATTTCTTGGCCTGTCAGATTAAATTTAAAACACTTACACTCAAAACTAGAACAAAACTGTAGTAATATCTTGCACATACAATCTTGTGTAAACTAATGAAAATAACCGTTTTTGTTTCCATTCTTCCACCATACAGTCAGTTGTAGACCCACTGGAGTGACAGGGTGTAATCAATTTCTATTTTTTCCTCAGTTTAGATCATTGGCAGTGGTGTGCAGTAATATGAATCTATTTTCGGGTTGTATGATGAAATTTGTTTGGCCTTGAAAAATATTGCTTCATTCGTGATTGCATCAAATGTTTATCACGCCGAGACACTATTGTCTCAACTGTCGATTAGTTGTCCTACGGACATTGCGGTGGACGTTACTCCAAAAACGTGTACGAAAATTGAAAGGCTGCACGAACACACTGGCAAGCCTTACCAGTGAGGAAATCAAAGTAGTATAAACTGACACGGAAACTCTCCTGATTTAAATTCAATCGAGAATCTGTGGTCAATCTGCAACAAACGACTTCGTGGAATGGACATACAAAGTGCACTGGGTCATGTTTCATTGGTAAAAATACTAAAAAAGTAAATAATAACGGAATTATTTGTTTTGTTCCAATTAATTTGCACATGGGTGTATGGGGATGGAGGGTTTGCGTGGGGGGTACTCTTAAAGTGAGTATTAAAGGCAAGAGAGAGGGGAAGACAGCGCGTCCCCTAGTCGGGGTTCTTGTGTGATAAGATCGTGGAACAGTGAGCGTGAGGCCAAGGCTAGAATAGGGATGTGTTGTGTTTATTCGCTCACAGCCTGAAGCAATACGGTAAATAAAGACAGTTGGAGTCTTATCAGAGACCAGCTCTCAAAAGAAGATTGTCATTGGTAGTCAAATATCGTCCATTAGTGCCCCCATGACTAGCCAGGCGTAAGTGATTTGTTTAATTTGTATATTTTTGATAACGATTGATAAAAAAACTTCATGTCTCGTAATGCTCTACCTAGCTTTTGGAATGAATCTTTGGCCATCGTAATACTTCTTCGGATCTCAGCGTTGCACTTACCGTATTGCAAGACTTGACAATTTCTTAAATATTACTGCTTAGTTATTTTTTTTTAATATTTTAGGGGAACACAAAGTAATCTTATCTGGAAACTCACTTGTCATAAAAAGAAACCTTTATTGTACGAATTGAAAAGGTTACATTTTTTTTTGTATTTCTTCATGTTGGAAGTGACATGTTTATAAACGGTATTGCTTATATTCATTGTTTGAATAAAACTTATAAGCCTATCATTTATCCTTGCTTTGAGTATTGCTGCCACATCTGGTCCGGTGATCCTGATATATAATTAAATATTCATGATAAAATCCACCAGAAGAATTATATCAGGAAATTAAATGGTCATAAAATGGAATATTTCTGGTAGAAGTTAATAATAACTTATCCCATATTATTGGTTTTAATTTTTTACCCTAGAAGACTAAACATGGGTATATAGTACCCAGCGCAAATTTTCTTATTTTTAATTCCAATTTTCAGTACGTGATTTTCTTACCTAAATAATATGTTTTTCAGTCCCTATTAATGTTACCTCAAAGTACAAGGTTTGAAGTGCCTGCATGTAAAATATTTCACATAAATATATATATTTAATATTTTTTGATATTTTCAAAATCGGTTATGATATACCCATGGTTAGTAGTGGTGTAACTTTAATTGATGGCTAGTGTTCTAGGGTTAAGAACAGTTTTTTTAAGTATTTTTTTTTATTTAATGTTGGGGCGATCGGGGATCTCATAGCAATTCCATCAGGATATTCGATGGTCATAAGGAAGGTATATTTTTTCAAGTATTACTGTTGTGCCATAGTACCTATTCTTTGGTAATGGACTCCCATAGATAAGTAGCAGTGGCAAGTCTGCAGAACGGTGTTGAGCGCGTCAGTCGAGATTCGGACATTTGAAGTACCAACCATCACAACTAGATTTGCTGCCTCATTGACTATTATTTTTCCAAGTCCCTAACGTTTTGTACGACTTATTAGAAATCCAAGCCTCCCCTGTGAAAATACTCCACAACAATTACTAATTTTTTTTTTAATGTTACAGCGTTAGCAAAACCAATAGTCATAAATTTAAACCATTATTGTACAACTTAGTAAGAGTTTCTGAAGTAATATTGTTTATTTTATATAATATTAGAATGAACTCATAGATATCACATCAGGAAACATAAGGAAACTTTATTATCAGAAGTAATAAATATCTATATTTTTAGTTTCTTTTTAATGGTGGAAATGACATATATCTAAACGGTCTTACTTATATTATTTGTTCGATAAAAGGTATGGATATGCAGTTCGGAAGGTTCGATAAGCCCTAAAAATCCATCAATCAATCGTTAACATGTAGATTAATAAAAGTATTTTAAGCGCCATCTTTGCCCTATTAGAATCTATCTTACATATTTATAAGTGAAATATAGAGAAAGTAACGGATTTCTTTGTCACTGTAAACGTTATACATGTATTTGAGTAGATGCTCCGTTTATATATTAAAGAGAATATTTATTTATTATTGTTTACCGGCCTGAATATTCGATAAATCTTATTAACCAAATTACGTATCGTTTGAATCTAAATGGTATAGCACAGCATGTTATATGGCGACTAAGTGTAGGATACAATTTCGATTCCTGTTGGAAAACAAATCTTTTATCTGGAATTTCTCGGACATTCAGGCTGGTAAATCTTATTAATACAGTTTATTATAAGCAGAACATTTACTTAAATATTTTTTATCTATAAAAAAAAACAAAAAAAAACGTACAAACTGAAAATATATTAAAATAAATGTCGGACTTAGTCCACTTGATAATATATAATGTCATTTATTATGGTAAGATAATCTTCGAGCAAATATGAGAGTTCAAGAGAAATCGTATGGAAATTTGTAGTTGAAAAACAGTAATTTGACCTTGCTAACCAGAAACTTTCTCTTCAGCTAAAAGGTATAGCACATCAGGCAATATGACGGTAACGTGTATGACATAGGTTGATTCCGTTCTGAGCACACATATTTTCCATGAAATTTCTCGGATATTCAAGCCGGTAAATGTTAATACTGTTTATTATAAACAGTATATATATATATATATATATATGTGTGTGTGTGTGTGTGTGTATAATTTTATGTATATATATATATATATATATATATATATAAATTTTTCATACAATAATACTGATAATGATTTGTTTCCACACAAAATAAATAAAACCCAAGATATTCACAAATATTGATAACTTTTCTATCGTGCAGGAAAATACATGATTAAAATTAAATTGTAATACTTTTACTTTGTGTGCATGGACATATTAGGAAATTTGAAAGTAGAACTAATTTTCTGCTTATCATAGTTGTTGAATTAAAATTTTAAAAAAATAAAAAGATATTTTTATGACCTTATACATCATTCATGGTTTTTGCTGTAAGAAAATAATGACTGATAAGCAACACCTCTAAATAAAATGGAAACTTTATATATATATATATATATATATATATATATATATATATATATATATATATATATAAATATATAATATATATAAATAATATTCCATGATTATAATTTATTATATTGGAATCGTAATCGTAATTTGTAGGTCTGATAAATTACGATTACGTGATTACGATTTCAATGTAATAAATTATAACCATGGAATATTAGTGTTTGAGACATTTTCATTATATTCTTACTCTGTCCTAGGCATTGAGATCTACCTGGATTCTATCCTCTTGGGAATTTATATATATATATATATTGGTCACTAATATTATCTATCTCTCTCTCTCTCTCTCTCTCTCTCTCTCTCTCTCTCTCTATATATATATATATATATATATATATATATATATATATATTATTTTTGGGGTGATCACATCTATATTTTCGTTGTCCTCTTATTACCGAGAAGTAAAAACAAGAACAAATCTATTTTCATACCTGAGGATGTCTGTAGGAACAGACGAAAGCTTGTAAAAATTAAAAGACCTTATGCAGCTAGAATTTATAAACAGGATCATATCATTCATATACAGGTTCGGGGTTAGTGTACCTTATTGAAATCGTTTGCGATGATGTATTCTCGCCATTTAAATCATTAACCTCTATGTTTGTTTTTTTGTATGAATGATTCATGTAAGTATATATATATATATATATATATATATATATATATATATATATATACATACAGAGAGAGAGAGAGAGAGAGAGAGAGAGAGTTGTTAAGTCTGTAATATAGATATTTTGTTTTTACTTTGATTCTGAACCTTTCCAGTTGTCTAATCAGTTTCTTGATTTTGAGATGAAATTCATCAAGGAAGCAGCTGTAGTTTTTGTTAATCTAAGTACCTTCGATCTTTTCTAAGATCATCTTCAGAGGTTAATTACAAAAACAAACTAATAAATAATACATAAATGAATATCCATGTAGCATATATATAGGTAGCATATCTTGTTTCAAATATGTTTCATTTAATAATATTGACATAATAATTTCAAATGATTCTATATATAATATATAGATATAATAATTATAATAAAATTATATAGATATAATGATTTCAACAGTATTGACTCTTTTGAGTTTCTTGATGTTAAAAAGAAATATATGAAACACACACGCATATATATATATATATATATATATATATATATATATATATATATGAACGAAGGTGCCTTCTATTGAGGAATCGAATTCCAGTCTTAGCATGAATACTTTTTTATCCCCACCACCTGCTATTCAAAACAGATGGAGAGTCGTTTGATCGTAGTGCACCAGATCCCTGTTTTCGGCTCTTCAAAAAGTGTTGATGGTTCTGCACAAAACCTTCACCATTATAATCAAACCATATGTGCACGTGGTCTGGCTGTCATCTCCGAGGAACTGAGTTGTTTGACCCTCATTCTTCCAGAAACGACGCATGAGTCCACTATATATATATATATATATATATATATATATATATATATTCAGGGTTAAATGAAAAATTCTGGATTAACTTTTCGACGGCTATCACAGTTAAATTTCTAATTCCGACACGAATTCAATTTATACACCGGGGTTGAATAAGTCCGACGAAATCTACCCCCCACTACATGAGATAATTATGGATTTTGTTGCGTAATCCTATTTATTGGCACTGTTATAATAAATACATTGAGCTCTTTTTGTGGATCAGTTTTAATATTCTATATAGCTAGGATCCACTTTATTATATAAACCAACAGATTTATTACGTGTATATATATATATATATATATATATATATATATATATATATTGTAATACTCGTTTGGAAAAAAACCTCGAGACCTCAACTTGTAGATATGTTAAAACAAATTGGTACCGAAGGAAAAATTGGAGATAAAAAGGAATGAACTAAAAACATCTGAACAGGGCGAAATAAATCGTCCAGTGCCTTAAGTCTTTAGTCCAAAGAAAAAAAAGACAAGAGAGTAGCAAATCTATAATGTAGAGTACTCAATACTCTAAGTAGAGCGGGAATAACTAAAATTTTTCCTTGGCTTTTATTTTATGATTTATATATATATATATATATATATATATATATATATATATATATATATTATTTTAAAATAAGTATCATTCCTTCGCTACATATGAGTTCCCATGTTTCAAAAACGAGAGACGAAACCCCCAATATAATTATTAAAATTAAATTGAATTAAAGTATCAAGCCGGGTCTTATCCTCAAGCGAATATTTAGGAATAAACAATCTTGAAATTTACGCAACTTTATAAGCATGTTCGCTCGCAAAATTAATTACTATGGAAACGGCCGAGGTGACTATTTTGATAAGGAGTCTGACAGTTAATTTTTATCCGCATATCAGTCACCTTCAGAAAGAGGTCAAGCCGAGGTAGGGTGGTGGTATCCATTTCAAAGAGGTTAATGGCACATCGTCTGGTCAATTACAGCGAAAGATATCTTTTGGCACTATGCTATGTCGTGAAGCGTCTAGAGAATTTTGTTTTATTTTATTTTATCTATTTATTTATTTATTTATCATCCAGATGGCTCTTTCATATATGAACGCTTTTAAGCCCTTTATTAAACTATGAAATTTAATTATTTTTTTACTAAATTTTTAATGCGAAAATTTGTTGATGTCGGCAAAAAACCGTTAACTCATGTTTATATTTTAATAAATTTTTATTATTTAGAAATTTAATAATGTGTAGTTTTTCATGTAGGCATAAAGGGCATGGGTCATCCCAGGTTTTACAAGTTCTTGTTCTATTTATTATTTTCCATTTTACTTTTGGAGTTTTATTCATTTCTTTTAAATGCCAAAAATATTTGGATAAAGATGTCTGATTTCTACTTCTAATATTATTGAAGGAGCTTTTCTGTTGTCTCCATCTAATTTTAAATTCATTCTTAGTTGAACCAATGTATATCCTGTCAATGTTAGGATTCTCAATAGATGAGATAGTGCATTGGTATACCACAGATTTTATGAGGCATTTTTTTCCAAAGGGCAGTTATCAGGGTTTCTACAATCACATATTTTTTCATTATTTTTGTCTAATTTTAGTTTAGGATTTTTATTAATACAGTTTTGGCATGCATGTTTTCCCAGGATTTTATTATTATCCTTTTCTTTATGATTCTTTCTAGATTTTCAGTGCAACGGTAACATAATTTTAAGGTGTTTATTTTTTTAAAGATCTCGCTAAGTCTGCTATTAGTAGGAAAGTGTTTTTCAATTAAAGCTAGGAACTTATGTCCTAGCTTAGTACTAACAATTTGGTTGAATGGAGGGGTATACCAGATGATTTTTCTTTTCCAATGGAATAAATTATGACCATGGAATATTAGTGTTTAAGCCTTTTTATTATATCCTTCTACCTGGATTTTTCCTCTTGGAATTTTTTTTCTAAAATATACATGTATGGGTATCTATATATTTTGCATATGTATGTATATTTTCCACTAATATTATATATATATATATATATATATATATATATATATATATATATATATATATATACTGTTCTAACCTAGGAAAGGTTACTGAATTAGGAATAAAACGGAGGTTGGGAATGAAATGGTAATCTTTATAACTTCAAGAAAATACAATACTCGCCAGCGGCGTGAAGTAGGTAAACCACTTCTAGTGATTGACCACTTAGATAGCCATTACCTCCACTTATCTTAAAACTATATTTTTTCATATATATATATATATATATATATATATATATATATTCATTAAACATTATTCACTGCTAGAAAACTAGAATATTTAGGCTTTATTCAGCATTGAAAATGTTATATTTGTAATTTACTTCTGGGTATTTTATATGCCTTTAGATATGTGTTCTTATTTAATTAGCCTTCCTTTTTTTAACCTTAGGAGGAATTACATCGCAAAACTTTTACTCGACTATCGATGGGTGATGTGAAAATGTGATTTATTTATTTCACATACACACACATAGATACAAGCACGCATATGATTGTGTATATTTTCAATATATTCATTTTATTTCATTCGGTTTCTGTAGAAAAATCTATGGCTAGATAGTAGCGGGCAACAATGCTTTTACCTTTGCCGAACGTATTTGTCACAGACAGATTAATATTGAAAGATGCTTCTCAATTTTAATTTATATTTTAAGTGTGAATTATTTTAATGTTTTATTGCTATACGTTATTTATATAGACACAAATATTTAAGTTTCTTTATTATGAACAGAGATTTTATGTAAATATTTGTGTCTATATAAATATCGTATAACAATAACATATATTAAAAAAATTGAGGTATCTTAAAACGCATAATATTTATAAATGTATGCATAGTATGAAATGGTTGTATTTAATAAAAATGTAGTCTTTGGCTAAAGTCAAATACTTAAAAAATATAGCGTAGACACTTTAAGGTTGCTACTTTGTTCTCAATATATTCTTGGGTTAAAATGTGAAAATTTGGAAATATTTTTACAGTGGCATTGGATAATAATTCATCTCAAAGAATCAAAGAATATTGTTAAGATATTTATTAAAAACATTATCTTGTCTTAACAATCATTAATATTGAAATAAAATACGAAACAGTATTTCATTACATAATCCTAGTTTCTACTGAACGATTTGTCATTAAATTAAAAGTATACACTTATATAAATACAATACAAACTTCCATAAACAGTCTGGTGCCCCCGCTGGTCATCTCGGTGTCTGCAACAAAATCCAGAGACGTATATGCAATGTGATAAGTCCTGATCTGGCATCTCGTCTACAGTCACCTTCTCACAGACAGAATGTGGCTTCCCTCTGATTTTTCTACAAACATCTTTTATGGTAACTGCTCTGACGAACTAATTTCACTGGTTTCCAAACGGCATGGATTTAAGCGTGCTACTAGGTCCACATCTCGGTCCCACCCTATCACTGACGAAACAGTTAAATCTAACCGCCTCTTCTACTCCAACAGCTTCTCTCAAACTTCCCGACAGAGGAACTCCCTTCCTCTTATGTGCTTCCCTGATAGCTATAATATTCAAATGTAATGTCAATCGACATCTTCTGATGCACTGATCCTGATCCCAATCCTTTCTATATCATTTTCTCAGACACCCCTTTTTACTCTTGCACTCGCTCTCTGTAACCCCTTGCGAGCTAGTGGCACTCCCACCTTGCTTGGGGTGAAATGCATAAAGAAATGTTCATCGAAAATGACTATTTGCTGTTGAATTAACACTTACTTATTTTGTCTGATCAGAAAATTGTATAGAAGCTCATATAAAAATTATCTGTTAACCCAATCAAGCCTATATGTTACCTCTACTTCTACTTCAAGAGTTTCTTTTCTCACACTTCCCGCCTGTGGAAATCCCTTCCGTTACTTGCTTCCCTGATACCTACAATCTTCAAAAATTTAAATGCAACGTCAATCACCATCTTCCATCTTCTTGAATCCCGTTCATCTTTTGTCCTTTACTCAATCCTCCCAATACTCAGTGATTTTTTTCACTTTCACTCCGTGTAAATCACTGCGTACTAGTGGAAGTTGCCTTAAAGATTATTTTACCTGGAATTTTAACTGAAAAAGTTACTAAAATAAATAGACCCAAACATAGAAATAGAAAAGTTTTATGGTTTAACTCTCCTTTCTGCCAACGATCTAATATAAATTTTGGTCAATATTTTCTGAAATCGATTGAAAATATTTTAACCGAAATAACTCTCTAAGTAAAATTTTTGATAAACAACTTTAAAAATTAGCAACTCCTACACAAATAAATATTATTAATTCGCATAATAATAAAATATAAAACAGATTTTATAGCAATAACCAATCAGATAGCAAACCCTCTCGTATTTGTAGAAACAAAAATAACTGCCCAGTTGGAGGTATATGCAAATCCGAAAATATTGTATACTTTGCAACTATTTTCTCTAAAGAAAAAGAAAATAATAAAATATGAACATCGGAATTTCCACTGGAATCTGGGAACAGAGACTCTACAATCACAAGAATTCTTTCTCTGACCTTATCTAAAAAAACAGATAGCTTTTTCTAAATATTTCTAGGAATTAAAGAATAGAAATTTCACACCACAGATTGAATGGAAGATTATAGGTAAACCCCCCAAACCCCAACAGCTTCAGAAATCGGTGTAATTTATGCCTAGAAGAAACAATTAAAATGATTAAATATAAAAATACTAGCCAGCTATTAAACCAAAGAAATGAAATCATATTTAAATGTCGCCATAAAATAGGTTTAAATTATCTTATAAATATTTTTTGCAATCATTTAGTAGCATTTATTGAAAATCATATGCTTTGATTTATTGATATGTAGATATTTTTGTGTATTTATTTATGTATGTATATTTGTGCAGGTGTATGTGTGTATATGTGTATGTGTATATAATTATGTATGCGTGTGGATATGTGCGTATATATATGTATATATGTATGCGTGTATGTGCATATATGTATATGTGTATTTGCGCGTGTGTGTAGATATTTGCGTGCGTGTGTGTATGTATGTGCATAAGTATGTTTGAGTGAGTTCTTTATGGATGTATATATGTTTTTTTTGTACGCATGCGTATATATATTCTTATAATGGGGTGTATATATATATATATATATATATATATATATATATATATATATATATATATTGGGGTGATTTTGTGTGGTTATGTTTATATGTGTATGTAATTGCTTATGTATATGTATATGCGTACATGCATATATATGTCTATATATGTATACATGTATGTGCATGGGGGTGTGGATGTATTGTGTTTACTTGTGTGCTGGTATGGACGTGTATATTTGCATATGCTTTTGTTTGTATATGGCACACACACACAGACACACACACACACATATATATATATATATGAAGATTAACTAGATATGTTGAATTTCATTTTTTATATATTATATTTTAATTTTTCATTATTTTTTTTATATATGTGATGATGATTGTTATTATTTGACATCAAGTAGATGATGATGATATGAATTTTGATTTGATTCTAATGTATTTCATCAGCTGCTATTTGTTTCAAAACTCCCACCTCCGTTCACTGATTTGACACTTTGTTTCCCCCCCCCCCATCAATAATATAAATCTACAGACAATTTTTTCTCGGTCAAACAGTTTAGACTTACTTTCTGTTGTTATGTGATTTATTTAAAAAAATATCTTAACATATTGTCTGAATAAATTTAAACCATTTTGTCATTTCTGTCTGATGAGGCAGATATTAAACACTTACCGGCTGAAATAAATCTATAAACCAAATTTTTCATGATGCCTTTGTTTTTGTCTATACATATATATACATCTATCTATCTATCTATCTATCTATCTATCTATCTATCTATATATATATATATATATATATATATATGTGTGTGTGTGTGTGTGTGTGTTTTTGAGTGTATGTTAAAAATAATGATCTGCTGCCCAAATATATATATATATATATATATATATATATATATATATATATATATATATATATATATATATTTATTGATTGAACAATAAAAAAAATATTAAAAAATTAAAATCTTCAGACACAATGGGTTTGTAGATTAATATTCTTTCGTTTTTTTATTATTATTTCATTTAGATTCATCGACTAGTTTCGGCCAAAATGGCCATCATCGGAAGAAATATTTCTGCTTGCTGGTAGCAGTAAACTACAGAAATGGATGTCTTGCTGGAGAAAATGAACTTTGGTCTGTAGTTTTCATTTGTTTTTTTATCTTTTTAACATGAATCTTTTAACATTCCTTGTGTTGATCAAACAGTCTTTTTTAAGTTGTTATTTGAGATAAGAGCTGTATGGATCTATGCTTCTCTGAATTCCCTTGGTCATTTTGACAGTTTTATTGTCCTGGAGAGGGGATGTATCTCTGTTTAGTGTTTGTGCGGAGTGAGTGAGTATGATATGTGTAAGCGTGTGTATTGCTGTGGGTGTGTGTTATGATTTGGCTCATTAGGGAGTGAGTGAGTATGATGTGTGTAAGTGTGTATATTCGTGTGGGTGTGTGTATATAAGTGTGAGGCCACAACACCTCAGAAAGCATGTCTGTCTTGTGTGGGTGAAAAATGTGGGTAGGTTTTGATTTGTTGAGTTCTATATTGATACTATCTGTATTGTTAAATTTATGATTTAGCCCGGCTGGATATTTTGTTTCTAGACGTTGTATCCACTTATTTTCATGGGACACTAAAATCTTTCTAATGTTATCTGCTCTGAACTTTTCTATTCTCTCAATTATAGTGCATTTGGCATGGGTTTTGAAATCGTGTTTTTCCAGGCGGAAATGTTGTTCTGCAGGTAATAATTTTTCATGGGAAGTCGACTTAATTCGATTGCGATAATTATTAATTCTGTAGTGAAAGAATTTATCATATATATATATATATATATATATATATATATATATATATATATATATAGTGGACATTTCTGGACGTATGAGGTCAAAACAACTCAGTTTCCTACGACAACCAGACAACTGCACATATGATTTGATTATAGTGGTGAAATTTTGTGCAGAACCATCCACACTTTTTGAAGGGCCGAATACAGGAAACTGGTGCACAAAGACCAAACGACGCTACACAGGTTTTGAATACAGTTTTCCTTCTCCTGTTCTCCTGTTTACCCACAGCTTCGGTGGGAGGAGAAGAAAAGTAGTCATGCTAAGACTGGAATTCGATTCCTCAAAAGGATCAGTTACCCATTAAACCACCTTCTTTCATATATATATATATATATATATATATATATATATATATATATAGCAAGGTGGTTTAATATATATATATGTTTCATATATATATATATATATATATATGTATATATATATATATATAGCTGGAAGGAAAAGAAAAGGATTAATACCTTTCCCAAGGGTATTATCACGTAAGTGAATGTAATGGATACATTAGCCCACCGTGCCTCCCTTATATATATATATAAGAAAAATAAAAAAAAAGAGGAAAAACGAGCAAATGGGCGACAAATCCAGAAAGGAAAGTTACCATCATAAGAAACATTACTGAAATATTACCTCACGACCTAACATGCGCAAGTGAAATATTTGCCTAGTCGTTTATAGCGATTTTTACGAGCGCGTCAATAACAGCAAACGCGTTCAGGAACTTTCATTATGGACAAAATCTGCAAAGAGGAACAATCGTTTTATTTATTTCATTGAGAATTTACAAAGAGAAACGATGAATTAGCTTTTCTTCATACCCTGCCTGGTGGCAAACGCTGCTGGTGGCGCCTGGGGTGGCGGTCCCGCCATAGCCACCGAAACTGCGAGATCACCACTGGTCAGCGGCTGATGAAGACAGAGTATCATTGAGCGCCTAGCCTTGGAGCAGGTAGAATGGAAATCAACGTGTTTTAGTGGACTCAGAAATTTTCAGCAATTTTTAATCTGCTTGCCTGAATCATCTTCAAGAAGCGAGAGCAAGATCTAAAAGGTCAGCCAATCTAACAGTGATCTCATCTCACAATCCTCACACTTGCTCCATATTTGGCTTCCTTTGTACTTCATTAGCGGGTCTTAAGTGCTACAAAAGATTATCGCACAGACTTTCATAACTTAATCAATAAGCTGTCAGATCCTCATACGTCGAAACCGACGGGAGAGTTCATTATTATTATTATTATTATTATTATTATTATTATTATTATGTATATATATATAATATAATATAATTATATATTATATATATAATTATATTTATAATTATTATTTATATATTTAATTATATATATATATATATATATATATATATATAAATTATTTATTTAAAAATATGATTCCTCCACTACATAAGAGCGCTCATCTTTCAAAAACAAGAGCTGAAAAAATTCAATATAACTTTTAAAATTAAAGTGTATTTAAATACCAAGCTCTGTTTCGCTTGAAGATGAAAAAGATCTTGGTATTTTAATTCAATTTCATTCTAATAATTATATTGAAGTTTTCAGCTCTTGTTATGAAACATGAGAACTCTTATGTAGCGGATGAATCATATTTTTAAATAAATAATCATACTTAAGCTCTACTATTGCATCGAGAACTGTTTTTCAAAAATAAAAACAAAAATACCAAAGAACTTCAGATTATTTACCTAACGAGTTCTTTCCTATATATTTGCACACACACACACATACACACACACACATATATATTCTTATATATATATATATATATATATATATAAGAATATATGTGTGTGTGTGAGAGAGTGAGTGAGGGAGAGATAGTAGGATATAGAAATGACTGGGATATAATGAGATTAAATGGCAAATATGTACGGCTACGCGTTTCGTTTCTTTAAAGTAGGCGTATTCAGATTGGAATTAAACGCAAATTACGTTGGACAATGAGAAAGAAATTTTAGCGACCAGAAAGCATCTTTTTTTGTATTGAATTTGTTAATGTCTGTTGGGTTTTTAATGTAGTCCTGTCAACATTGATGTGCTTTTTTTTCTCTATTAGTGTGTGTCACCATATTCGAAGTGAAAGGTATGCGGTAATTAAGAGTTAATGTGCTCAATATCAGGCATAGAGCTTATGTATGCATAAAAGTCGACATTGAGATCAAAACCAAGGTCTAACAGTCTAACAGTTTCATGGATTCAACGCATTCTTCCTGATGGCCTGATGACTGTGGTTAAGCATGAAATAGAATGTTGCATGATCTTATCCGATTTTATCAAGCTAAATTCAAGGATTTTATTTTTTAAGTAGTATTTATATAAAAACCAAGATTTTTTTTTTTAAATTTGCGAACGGCAATAAATATTCACCAGATTAGCTGAAAAGTGTAGGAATGTTATGGAGGACGCAAAATGACATAATTCAATATTTAATAAACAAAAGATATTCTTGAGAAATTTTTTTCATGCAAATAATTATTTAAATTTTATTATATTTGGGATTAAATTTTGTGTTATATATTTAAATAACATGACGTTATGAATTTAACTGTTTTCTTTTGAAGTTTTGAGCATTTTTGTATTTATGTATTTGGCTTTCTTTAGTCAATGTTTCAGGAAATAAAATATTTAAAAAAATAAATTTATGTTTTGATAAGATTTGATACCGACACCCTCAATAAATTTTCCTAGTATGTTACATTTATTTTTAAAATGGTCAATACACACACACACACACACACACACACACATATATATATATATATATATATATATATATATATATATATATAAATCTATATAAATAAATTTACAAGAGGATAAAATCAAGGTAGAAATCAATGTCCAGGAGAGAATAATAATATAAAAAATAATGGCTCGAACACTAATATTCCATGGATATAATGTATTACATTGGATCCAATTCATCAGACTTACGAATTCAAAAATAAATCGGAACATATAACTACGGGTATAAAAATAAAATTTTACTGAGAATGTATGTGTGGGAATGGGAAAGAAGTGTGTGAGGGAAATGTCTGAAAGCTCTAGAGAGAGGGTGCAACAGAAGAAAGAATAAGAGGAAGGCCTAAAGGTGAAGGTGGGGGATTCAAATTTAACAGAGAAAAGTTTTAAAGAGAGGAGTTAAATAATGGTTTAAATGAGTGAGATACAGATAAATAGGAATTATTTTCCGATGCATAATTCGCTACCGCATCGCTGACCTAAATTAAAATTAAAAAACAGACACAGGAAACGTGTGCATATATTCGTGGTGACACTATGCACAATAAAAAACGATATGATCTAAATTTATGTTTTGATAAGATTTGATAGCGACACACTCGATTTTCCGTCTAAGTATGTTACTTTCACTTTTAATAAATGTAGCATTATTTAGATCAAAATTCTGGTTGAATTTATTTCTATGAATAACTGATGGATTAGATAATTTTTGCTTATATATATATATATATATATATATATATATATATATATATATATGTATATCCTTGCTAGATTAGATAATCGTTTATTTATTTTCAGCAATTTTAATCTGCTTGCCTGAATCATCTTCAAGAAGCGAGAGCAAGATCTAAAAGGTCAGCCAATCTAACAGTGATCTCATCTTTTATCCTTTTGCTCCATATTTGTTTGTTTATATTTGTTTTGTAACCCGTAGTCGATATTAAATTTGTCAAATTTTCTCAATTACACAGCGGTTCTTTCAGTAAATGTCGTTCAAATTTACTTTCCTTCGCCCCATCTCTCTCCCCCACCTCGTCTTTCCCTCTCTCTTATTCTGATCTTCAACATTAGATCATCTATGATGTGTGTATGTCACCACGAAATGTATCTTTATGCATTAGACATCCGACAACATTCATATTTCTCTTACTTAAACCCCTTCCACCTACCTCTCCTAAAATTCTCTCTGTTAAGGTTTGATCTCCCTTTTCTAGTCTGTTACCCTCTCTTTAGCTCTAACATTCGTCCCACACCCTCATACTTACACTCTCTCTAAATTCTGTTTTATTTCCGAGTTGTTTTTTCTGTTTTCTTTTTTTTGTAGGTCTGATCAATTGATCGTATTTACGATTCCAATGGAATAAATTATGACCATGGAATATTAGTGTTTAAGCCTTGTTATTATATATATATATATATATTAGTGTTTAAGCCTTGTTATTATATATATATATTGTTGTGGTACGATCCACCTAATTTACATAGTGGAGTATCGACCATATAAATATGGATTGGTACCGGGGGGAAGGTGAGTAAGAAGAGATGCAATCCAGAGACTCTGCCCGACTGCGATTAAGTCAACCCATTCTACAGGAACAGTCTTCCCAAGAATATACCAAAACTAACTGTAAATATTGTGTAACTTTTCCTTGTTTCAATACATTTTGTTTACGTACATTTTGTGTTGTATTATTATTATTCCATGCTTATCCAAGCTTCAACAATATATATATATATATATATATATATATATATATATATATATATATATATATATCGTGTGAAACTTCAACATTGTCCAAAGCGTGTAACAGCATCGGATAATTGTCCATCCCACAAAATCTTTAAAAGAAACACTAAACTAAGTGAGTTTCTTTTTTTCCAGGTTTTCAGATAAGACGTTTAGCCATCTTGACCACGTTTGTCGTAAGAATCACTGAAAAAACCCTGTGAATCAATCAACAAGCAAGAAAACTGGTTAAAATCTTTTTGTGTCAGCCCGACTTTGTCTTCCCAAATGATCAATGGTGTGATGAAAAATATCATTCAAACCTCCAGTAATAGCAAAATATCATTCAGACCTCCAGTAATAGCAAAATATCATTCAGACATCCAGTAAATAGCAACATTCATCCTCTGTCTTTTATCTTCAAAGTCTATTCAAGAACCATCAAGAGTATTGTGAATAAGTTTATAAAATAGACAACTGTTGAGAGGTAAAATGGATCCCGAGGAAGTCGCAACAGGCTGATAGATCATCATTTTAACTTAGAATTAAATACATTCTTTTAGCTCAAAGTAGAGTCTAATAGTGTTATAAAATCTTCGTAGTACTCAAGTAAGAATTCTTTAATCGTTTCTAAGGTATATAGGTTCTAAGTATGTTACATTCACTTTTTATATATGTGGCATACTTGAGATCAAAATTCTGGTTGAATTTATTTCAATGTATAACGAATGCATTTGATAAATTGTTGTGTATAAGGTCCTTTTTGTGTTCATATATACGTTGTTTTTTTTTAATTCTGCAAGTTTCACCAATGTATTCTGAGGGGCCGTCCTGGCCATTTATTTAATATATTCCTACTTCAGTATAGTTATAGGTATTTTGAGTTCTGATCATATGCATAATAGTTTGGGATGTCGTTTTAATTATTTTGATGTTTAGATTGGATAAATTGTCTTGGAAAGTGGATATTCCGGATTTGTTCATACTGTCTCTTTACAGATACTCTATCTGCAACTTTACACACACACGCGCACTCACGCATATATACAAGGTGTCCTCCATAACTTTCCTACACTTTTCAGCTAATCTGATGAACATTTATGACCGTTCTTAAATTTTAAAAACTTGAAAAATCCCCAAAATTTTGGCCTTTATATAAATACTTGTTAAAAAAAATAAAATCCTTGAAATTAGCTTTATAAAACCGGACAGGATTAGGTGACAGTCTGTTTCATGCTTAACCACAGTCATCAGGCCATCAGGAAGAATGCGTTGAATCCATGAAACTATCTGTTATACTGAAACACACCTATTCTATTGTTAATAGACTCTCCCACATATAATAAGTAGTAGTAGTAGCAGTCGCCAGAGGGCTCAGTGAGTTGAGTGAGTCAGTCGATGTCGGACATTAAAGTATCAACCACCACAACTAGATTGCTGCGTCATTAACTATTATTTCAAGTTCCTAACGTTTTGTACGTCGAACCTTTTTTAGGACCGACTTAGTGAAATACAAGCCTCCACTGTGAAACTACTCTACAACACTATCAGACCTTGGTTTTGATCTCAGTGTCGACTTTTATGTTTACATAAGCTCTATGCCTGATATTGAGCACATTAACACATAAATACCGCATACTTTCCACTTGGAATATCGTGACAGGAGCTAATAGAGAACAAAAAGCAGATTTATATTGAGAGGACTACATTAAAAACCCAACAGACATTAACGAATTCAATACAAAAAAAGATGTTTTCTGGTCGCGAAAATTTCTTTCTCATTGTCCAACGTAATTTGCATTTAATTTCAATCAGAATACGCCTACCTTAAAGGAACGAGACGTAGCCGCACATATTGCCACGGTATCTCATTATATGCAAGTTGATTCTATATCCTACTATCTCTCTCTCACTATCTCTCTCTCTCTCTCTCTCTCTCTCTCTCACACACACACACACACACATATATATATATATATATATATATATATATACAGGGGTCCATAAAGTTAGTGAGAACTTTAAAAAATTTACAACTTTATTTTTATTTGCGATAGAAATAATTTGTAAAAAGAATTAGAAAGAAGTAAAACCATATTTTTTTAAGGTTTTACTGAAATTTTATTAAATTTTCCACATGTCCTCCATCATTAGCAATACAAAGGGCAATACGATTTTGCTGTTCACGGAAAACATTTGCCAAATGATTTACAGTAATGCCTGAAATCACATTAGTTATTTTAAATCTTCTAATGAACTAGGTTTGGTTGCATACACAATTGTTTTCACATAAAAAAATCTAATGGAGTCAAATCTGGCGAATGTGGAGGCCAATAAAATGGTCCATCACTTCCGATACATCTGTTAGGAAATTCCTGGTTTAGAAACTATTTAACACGCAGAGCAAAGTGACAAGGAGCTCCATCTTATTGAAACAATGTATTATAACATTTTTTACAGAATATTTCTATCGCAAATACAAATAAATTTATAAATTTTTTAAAGCGCGCACGAACTTTATGGACACCCAGTATATATATATATATATATATATATATATATATATATATATATATATATATATATATATATATATTGGGTTTTACTGACATACATGTTACAAGTGCTTAGAGTAAGTGAAATAACAATAATTCAATCATGTGGGATTTCAGCATCCAATCAGATCTTGTCCTTGAGGCCATCAAATTAAAGTCACCCTCGTTGGCCAAACAAACAAAAAATAAAGCGAGAGAGAGACAGTGAGACACAGAATGAGAGAGTGAGAGAGGGAGGAGGGAGAAAGAGAGAAACATAAATATGGCTACTCATTGACAGGCCTGTTCATGGTGTCCATAGAGAATTGTCAAACTAATGAAATACATCGATCATCGGATCAAATATGCCGGCACATGAGACTGTACGTTTTTCAAGATATCTTTGGCATGTAGGCATCTGAAACATTGAACTTAAAATTATACATGAAGAAAATCGGAATAAAACCTAATATCCCACTGCACTTTTATTGATTGATTTCCTTTCGATCCTCATTGGGATTTTTATAGCTTTGGCCTTATGCAACGCTTATTAAAAATGTATAACAATCTCTACTGCAATTTCAGCCACCATTTCCAGATACGTTTATGAAGTTCGACAAATGCCAACTCTTGTTGTAATAAACAAATCGAGCAGGTGAACTTGTGAAAATTCTAATTTTTCTTCTTCTTTACATAGTTTCATTTGAGACACTTTAGTTTATTTAGAAAAATGCCACAGTCAGGTTTAAACCTAAGAACAATGTGGTTTTATTCGACTATATTTAATAAATGTTTCTAATAAGTGTTTAATAATAATAATAATAATAATAATTAGTTGATCTATTGATTGATTCGTTTCCTACGGCTTATCAACCCTTTGCAGGTTATTTAAAGCCAGAAATATTTTTAGATTGTAAGAGTTTTTAATTCTGGAGAAAATAATGATTTAGTGATACAAGTCTTAATAATTATGTCATATCTGAGGAATAATAATAATAATAATAATAATAATAATAACAACACCCAGACCCTGTTACGGAGATAGGACCTGTTACAATTCTATGGGACTACACAATACACACTGACAGAACAATCAAGGCCAACCGCCCAGATATTGTTATTAAAGACCACAAACAAAAACGGTGCCTCCTTATTGATATGGCAGTCCCTGCTGACTGCAATGTATCTTTGAAGATATTCAAAAAGTTGTCAAAATACAAGGACCTTGAAATAGAAATCTCAAAAATGTGGCATATGGGAACATCAACAATCCCTGTTGTAGTTGGAGCCCTAGGACTGATTGGAAAAGATTGCAGTAGACTAATTGAAGGGATTCCTGGAAGTCCATGCCTCAAGGAGATACAAAAAATTGTTCTGACAAGTACAGCCCAGACCCTACGAAGGGCTTTATCGATGTAATTTAATTTTTTTTTTTTTTTGTCAGTGGAAAGTGTCATGATGTCATTTCTAACCTTAGATCCCTGGGCGGGACCCGGAAAGAAATGTGTAAACGCCAGAAATCAAAGAAAATAATAATAATAATAATAATAATAATAATAATAATAATTTTAGTTTTTATTAGTAGTTTTCACTTTAAGCCTGAAACCGCCATAAGATTTTTTCATATCACTTGATGTTACGGAGGTCTGGTATTGTCATGCAGTCTCTGTATAACATGCATAGGAACCTCGATGACTGAGTGTTATTAGGGGTTAGGCGAGTTTACTTGAGACTAGCATGATTAGAACACTGTTTTTACCGGCGCTTAAAATAGACGTCAAGCACCCGATAGGCATAGCTAACTAGGCACTTTTCCTACCCATCCCTAATACCAACACTCATCTTGTCTGACCAGGTCCTTTAAACCAATCGGGTGTAACTTTAGCATCATGATCCACTTTCTGTTTAATCACATCGATCTATTTGCTAATAATCTTGGTGATTATAGCGATGAACAAGAAGAAAGGTTTCATCAGGATCTCAATTTAATGGAAGAAAGATACCAAAGCAGATGGAATGTTATCATGTTGGCTGATCTCTGTTGGAGCATCAAAACAGACCAACCTTTTCAAAAGCACCGTAGAGTTTCCAAGAAGAGAAGACATAACTTTGGATGGACAAAAATGAATGGATTTTTCATTCCTTTGTATTCTTGTCATTCTCTGTTTTGAACCAAACATTGATGACAACATTGACGTATTTTTGGTTTGGTTTCTTTTGTTTTACAGCATATCAACACACCAATGGGTTATTTAATACCGACAAGATTTTACGATAGGTTCGTATGAATAGAATATATATATATTCAAAAAAAAAGTGTGGCTGGTCCTGCACAAGGCCTTCACCACTATAAACAAAATCTCATGTGCCGGTGTCGGGATGTCGGTTTCCTGGGGACTTATCGGCCTGACCCTCATACGTCGAACGCGACGGAGAGTCGATTATATATATATATATATATATATATATATATATATATATATATATATATATATATATATATCATTTTAAAGAAATCAGTTCAGATGGTTTCATTGACGTATTTTTATAAAGAGATTTTTTGTCGAAAGTCAAATGTATTGCTGGTAATATTTTTTTGGTTCTACTTGGCCCTGGTATATAACTGTTAAATTCGTGTTTGGTCTATTTTAAGAAAAATAGAAATTATCTATACTGAGGTAACGTGATTTGACGAGGCGAAATGGACTTGATTTTCAGATTGAGCGTGAAAAAATAACCCAGAAACATGGGCTCACTGCCCAACAACATTTGAGTCGAAAGAAATGTCGACCTGTGTAATCTAGCCGATTTCATTTAAATTCCTGTTTTTGTTGTTGTTGTTCTTTTCATCACTTTTGTTATTAAATATCGCACATTGTGATAATAGAAGATTAGTCTTAGCTGTGAAAGTTTGAGCAGTTGGAATTTTCGATAGCAAATCCAAACATTTACCATGAAAATAACGGTAGAGATGGACTCATGTTTTTCATAAGGAGACGAGTGCTCTTGTGAACCCAATAGATTTATCGTAATTAGAACTCAGTTCACTGATTTCGATCTCTGCTAACTTGTTGATATAAGAATTTGGACTTATCGATCTTATAAAAGTGTGGAAATATTTTTACTGTAATAAATAGTTCATGACAGTTACTTATACAAGTTTTTACAAATCAAAGCATGAATATTTTATGAATTTGCGACCATCTGTCTTTCGTGTTTTTCTTCATTTTTCTTCAGATTTTGAACAGATTAGTCATTTAGCCTCTACTTAAAAACTAGTTACAAAAATATACCCACCTGTTTCAGTCTATCTTGTCTTCACAAGCCTTGAATAATCATTTATCCAATACTGTATGCTTTACAAACAGTGGACTAGTCAGACAATTTAGAATCAGAACGATCAATCTGGGAAATATCAGGGACTTATTTCACAGTTACATTTTTTAATCGGAATAGCCCTAAACAAGGCAGTAATGCCACTAAAGCAAAAGGTGTTACAGAGTGTGGAAAAAATTAGGAACAGAAATATTAATGCTGATCAGAAAGGGAAAAGAGGATCAGGTGGACAGTAGATAGCGATTGACATTGCATTTAAATTGTTGCAGATTAAAGTTGTCTGGAAAGCACAGAACCGGAAGGGAGTTCTACAAGCAAGGCAGTAAAGCTACTAAGACACAGAGGATTACTGGGTGTGGAAGAATTAGGAACAGAATCAATAATAATGATGAGCAGAAAGAGAATAGAGTAATCAGGAGGACAGTAGATAGCGATTGACATTGCATTTAAATTTTTGCAGATTAAAGTTGACTGTAAAGCATGGAGACGGAAGGGAGTTCCACAAGGGAGTAGTGCGACATAAGAAACTGTTAGCATTGAAGGTACGGCTACATGCAACCATCTCAGCTGTAAATTGATGAGATCTCGAGGCCAGTCTAGCACTGCGCTTAAATTCATAAAGTCTAAGTACCTTACCATAGAGCTCATCCGAACAATTACCATTAAAGGATTTATACAAAAGATATACAAGACAGCCATACAAGAATTTATACAAATGATATACAAGGGAGCCAACATTACGGTGGGAGAAAAGTGACTAGAGTTGAGCCGCCAGATCAGGATCAATAATATTGCAGATTCTTCTTTGGGTCTTATTAAGAAGCTCAAGGTAAATAGCAAAGGCACTGAACCAAATGTGGCAGCAATATTCTAAGCATGGGCGAATGGTAGATTTATAAATATGTAAGATAGATTCTAGGGAAAAAAATTGTTTACGGTTGTGAATTCAGAATTGCCCTTCACCCAGATTGATTTGTTTGTTTGTTTAACGACATATCAACAGCCCTATGGGTCATTTAATGACGAAACGTTATTTTCCTGGGAGTTCTGAAGTAATAAAAATATATGTTAATATGCTTTCACAATTGAATACATGGTAGATGATGCTCAGCTTTTGTGCAATTACATGTTTGTGTGGACATGATTACTAGATGTGGTGATATGTGTGTTTTATGTTGTAGTTTTGTTGAAGTTATATTTTTTAATACAGTTTTATTTAAGAAACTAGAGGATATGATATAGATTAATGTCATGAAAGAATTCTTTCATGTTGATTGGGTGATTTTGTTTGGCAGCATATAAAACTCTATGGGTTACTTAATGACGAAATCTAAATATTTTAAACGCAATTGTATGTCTTCAACTATAGACAAAATGTATTGTTGGTCATTTTAGTATAAAACATATTTTTGGTCATTTTGCTTTTAATATGCATTGATGGTCATTTTACAATAAATGTTACCTAACTTCTTCAAAACATCCACGCTACTAATAGCTTTTCTTACTAATATCCATCCTGTGATAGCCATAATGACCACTTAATATAAAGAGGGACTGATTTGTTTGTTGAACGACATATCAACATCCTTATGGATCATTTAATGACGTAATTAAATTTTCTTCGTATATTTGAAGTAATAAAATATGATACATATTCTTCTGCATTCACATTTGTATACATGGTAGATGATACTCAGCTTTTGTGCAATTACATGTTTTTCTGGCCATGATTATTACAGGCAGTGATATGCATGTTTTATGTTGCAGGTTTGTTGAAGTTATATTTTGGAATACAGTTTGATTTCTTTAAGAAATTGTCAGATATATATAGATTAATATCATGAAATACTTCTTTCATGTTGATTGATTCATTGATTGATTTTCTTTTGCAGCATATGATCACCTCTATGGGTTATTTAATACCGAAATTTAAATATTTCGAATAAAATTGTATACCTTCAACCACAGATAAAATGTATTGTTGGTCATTTTGTTATAACATTTATTGTTGGTAACTCTGCATATAAAATTTCACTATAAATATGAATTATCGGTTACATTTTTTTAATATAATGTATATTTATACTTTAATAGTGTTTTGTTGTTATGTCTAACAATCTACCCTATTATTTAAACCATACCTGAGGGGGAAAGGAATTGGATTCCTGCCTATCACAAGGGAATTAAGTCAGTTATGTGCCATGCGTGATACACGCTTAGGCGATCATGTATCTTTCGATATATGAATGACGAGGCAGATTATTTTTCCCGTAGTGCCATTGCTTTCTGCGGTAGACAAGTTGCTATCAAAGGCTATAGAACCCGGTTTCTTCTGCTATTTACCCATAGCTGCGGAAGAAGAAGAGAATTCACACCTTTCCCAAGGATATTAGCACAAAAGTGAATGTAATAGATTCGACTGGAATTCGAACTCCGCTCTCTGATTCCTCAATCCAAGCCGCTATCCATTACTCAATATATATATATGCAGTGAGTAGCCTAGAAATTAGCATCTACCATGCTGATGGGAGGTAAAAGAGCCGGCAATGTATTTAGTTTTCTAAATGTCCTGTGGGATTGCTACACATTCATTTTTCAATTTCTTTTCTGAGAGTCGCCATTGTAGTCAGTTTTTTGCTATACATCGTTTACGGACCCTCACAGATAAAATATTTTCCTAATGACATTTATAAATATGCTCATGGTAATTAATCTGATGAAATTTCGTCTTTGTTACGTAGACTTTATGAATTTAAGTAAGTACTAGATTGGCGGTTAGGTCTCATTATTTTTCAGTTGAAATGGCTAGATGTAACCGCAAGTTCAATGGTAACAGTTTCTTCTCTCGGACTCCTCGCTTGTGGAACTCTTTTTCTGGCTTTTTCTTCCAAATCAACTTTGATCTTCAAATATATATATATATATATATATATATATATATATATATATATATATATATATATATATATATATATATATATATCCAAGACCAGTTGCCATCCAGTGCTATAGAACCAAGTCTGTCTTGCTTATTACCAATAACTGGAAGGAGAAGAGGAGGATTCATACCTTTCTCAAGGGCAGTAGCACGTAAGTGAACGTAATGAATTCGAATGGAATGTCATTCAGTCAGTTATGTGCCATGTATGATAAACGCTTAGGTGATCATGTATCTTTCGGTATATGCCTGACGAAGCCGATTTTTTTCTGGCAGTATGTTGCCATTTCTTTCTGTGCTAGAGCAGTTGCCATCCAAGGCTATAGAAACCGGTCAGTTACCCATAGCTGCCGGGGAGAAGAGGATTCATACTTTTCCCAAAGGTATTAACACGTAAGTGAATGTAATGGATTCGACTGGAATTCGAACTCGGCTCTCCGATTCCTCAACATGAACCGTAATGACATTTTAAACCCAGGTGAATTACCGAAATTTGATCTCGACTCCAAATTCCAATTTCGGCACCAATAAACCTGACACCATTTTTAGTTATTTGAATTTATCTATTTTACACAACTTTACATATGAAGATGTTTTTTTTTTGCGTTCTAATGAGCTGTCCATTCTAATTTTTATACAAGTTTTTAGAAAGAAAAACAGTACATTTTTTACAATTTCGAGACTAAATTTTTTTTTCCCCAGAATTATAACAGACCTGCAGTCATTACGGATTCTCAAAAAAATAAATTTTGAAAT